>OW285241.1:78697800-79297800 GCA_935421215.2 Melolontha melolontha
AAATCCCATGTATTTTCTTATGGAGGTTCATTTTGCACTTTCAAGGTCGTTTGAGCTGTGACATCATAACTGAGTAACGCAACTAACTTCACGTTGATTATAACCACTGAGATCAATAAGTAAGGCCACTAGTAATATAGCAAACTTCACGTCATTTGAGGGTATCATATATGAGTTCCGAGACCTGTAGGGGGGCGTCAGGAGTCTGCAAGGGGGGTACTAGGAGCTTGCAAGGCAGTTATCGAAGACGCTTTGTCCGATGTTAAATTACATCTCACAACCCTTGCGTAATAATGATCGCTCAAATATAAAATGCTCAGAAATTAAATATGTTTTAATAATTTTTTATTAATTACTCTTATTAGATATCAAACGCTTCCGCATTTTGATAGACCCTACCGAGAGTAAATGGTATTAGAGGGAACTACGCCATTAGAGCACCCGCTTAGAAATATATATATATCTTATATATCAGTATTTTTTGGAAACGGGTCTCATATTATTTTTAATTTAATTAGATGCAAATTCGCGGATCCTAACGTAAATTTCAGTTTAACCAATGTTCGGAGATATCTAGAATAGATGTTTGGAAATTTGAGATTAGATGGAGCCACATATTTTAGAATTATTTGATTTTTTTTATTTTTTAAAAATATCACAGTACAAGGAGTCGAATCATGGATATCTAGATGTGTATCAGCCCTCCTTTGTCATGAGGCCACATTGGGAATAAGAATTTGAAATTGTAAGTTACATATGTAGTTCAACATATTTAAAATTTTTTTATATTTTTAATGTCGGGGTGTCGGGAATCGAACTCGGGTCCTTCTAGGTGTAAGACAGACACCTTAACCGTTCGGCCACACCCGAGATGTGAATTGGATATTGTAAAACGCATATGTAGTCTATTACAAAATGTGGAAACTCAACTTTAAATAACTTAGAGATATTATTCATTAAATTCGCGTTTAATTTACATATAATTAGTATTAATTATCCCCGTTTAATACTCAATATATTTTACATTTTTCAGCAGATATCGACCGTAATTTCGTATGTAATATTAGAATTAGAGGTAAATATATCGAAACAGGTCATTGAGTAGATATGTGGATTGTTCGATAAACTGCTTTTCATGAAAGATAGTATCTTCCCTCATTTTAAGAGAGGCGGTGATGAATTGATTGTAATTATTCATATCGTCAACGGAAACAGAACAAAAAAATATTACAAATGGACTAGTAAATATAAAATGTAAGTATCATATTCCATTGCGATAACGCAGCTTAACAACTCTAATAAGAACTTAAAACTGAATCGTTCTGGGGTATATGCTTACCTAATATAATATGAGATCCGTTTCCAAAAATAGATAAAAATAATAATATATAAGGAAAAAAAACCTAACAGATATATTCAAAGTAGATTTCAGAATTAAAAGCGGGCCACAAACAATATATAAAAAAATGTTAACGAATTTGAAGTGAATATTGAAATAAATTTTTATAGATAAAAGTAAGACAACATACCAAAAATGACAGCATAATTTTAAAAATAATATGAGATGTATATATACTCACGTTTAGAATAACAACACAGGTAGCACTGCACATATAAAACTTAAATCAATTATCCTGCTATTATAAGAACTACGTATTGAGTGTAGAATGATTTTAATTCGGTGATCTGATTATCTGCATGAGGCTTAACATAATTAGCAAACAATTCAAATTGTACCTTTACACCCGATATCGTCTGTTGAATGATATTTGTAATCAGTTGACATGACTTTAATTTAGAATCTATAAAAAATGTATGAATATCACAAGTCCTAGAGCCTAAA
Organism: Melolontha melolontha; assembly: GCA_935421215.2. Lineage (NCBI taxonomy): Eukaryota > Metazoa > Arthropoda > Insecta > Coleoptera > Scarabaeidae > Melolontha > Melolontha melolontha. Next base: position 78,699,644 of record OW285241.1, read on the forward strand.
ATTGAATATGATGCAATACGAGATCTAAAACTGCTTGCTATCACATAAACTCCATCTACCAATAACGAAGAATTATTACACACATGCTGACTAAAAAATGAAAACAAGTCTCTACATCTCTCAACAGATATCGAGCATAGTTTTGTGTGTGTGTGTGTGTGCGCGTGTCAAACAATATATAAAAATGGTACCGAATTTGAAGTGAATATTGAAAATAAATTTTTATAGATAAAAGTATAACCCGTTCAACAGACTAAAAATAATATGGGAACGTATATGTAATCTCGTTTAGAATAACAACACAGATAGCACTGCACATATAAAAGTTAAATTGAGATCATATTCGGAAATATATATAAATGCATCTATTGTATTTGCAATATATATATATATATATATATATATATATATATATCGAAACAGGTCTATACATGTTTAAACAGATATCGAGTCGTAGTTTTGTGTGCAGGAGATTGATATGGAAGGGAAAAAAAATTCAGAGTTAACGCTGGCGCTTTAAACATTATATTGTATCGTAGGTATATATCTGATAAAAAGAGCATCAAGATATAGGAAAAAGAGATACCTGCAACTGTATATTCATTGCTATCTAGACTGTATTTAGAAATAGATATAAATGTATCTATTATCTACAATATAATAAAGAAAAAATACTTAGTAATTTCACATAGAATAAATTTTTATTTAGGCAACATCTATTTTTTAGCATAATATACGGTAATATACAGAGCATCTAAGGATTACAATGCAAGTACATAGATCAAAACAGGTCTATACATGTCTTAACAGATATAGACTCGTAGTTTTGTAGGCAGGAGATCAGTATGGAAGGGGTAAAGATATATAAATGATATTTCTACTTTAAAATATATATAGTGGTTTTGGTGTTTATCTCGATCTGTGGCTTTTGTATCGCGTAATATAATCCAGTATAATGGGATCCGAAATTAGATCCGATGGAAAAATATAAACAATTTATACAAGTAATCGGAGAAGATTTACCCAACGAAATTCGCAAGTGATTATTCTCATCGCAGTTGACATTGAGGGATTGTGGATTTATAGCGTCATTCAGTTATCAGAATAGACGATACTTTCACATCGATGATTTAATGAACGTGCTAGGATATTGCAATCCTAATATAGATTGTGAGAAACAGACAGCGATTTACGAGGAATATTATTTAATACTCGAACCAGAGGCTGATTACCTAGAGAATATATATGTTTTCGACATAGAGGCTTCACGAGTGTTAAGTTTACGTGGACAATATCCGAAGACACATATAATCCAGTATCCTACACATAGGTACCCTGAATTCGATTACAATAAAGATATTGTATGTGATGGAGGGGGGCTATGTTGTATACGGATATGATAAATAGTTTTCCCATCTCAGTCGTATTTTCGCGTTCGTCTTGAATGTATGTTGATAAATATTACGCATTGATATATATAAATTGTAAACTGGCAAATCAAGAAGATGAAGTGTATCAAGTTATACAAAAATTAGAAGATAATTTCGGTATGTTAGATGATATATCTAAAACGGCAATCCAACACATACCGCTTCATATTCTTCAAACAAAGGTGCAGACAGGATCCTTAAGACGAAACTGGCGCAAGATTCCTATAGAGAAAGAGTTGATCTAGAGGATTATTTACCCTGTGATAGACATTACAATCGACTGGACCAGGGCGATCATATAGATGGATTTCCGTCAGCAAAAAATTAAGTGTTGGTTCCGCTTAATATCACATTGAGATGTATATAACTATGTAAATTTAAAATAAAAAAAGATATAAAGTCATTTATGTTTTATTTATAAGGTATAATATATAGATAATATTAATAAAATCATAATATATTTTTATTGTCTATCCATGAATTGTGTGAGTTGTTCAACCCCCCCCCACCACTTCACGTATACTTTATTACGCCTCCACCGCAATATCTTTTCAACGAGGTAAACATCCCTATGTATAGTCTTCTGTAATTCTAGTTCATAGAAGCTGCCTAGTATTGGTCGACCGGATATATCCTCAAGTACATATGTTGTTCGATCTCGATGAACGCGCGATAAAACATGTCTAATGATATTATCCACTTTCCTAATTCTATTTTCAAAACGGCATCCGTAGGCAGCTACAGCTTTCATGCTATCGTTTTAAATACATGATTTATTAGTAATAATTATACTATTTTTTTCACTATTCCAGTAAGCGGAGCGTATTCTACAACGCTGTCGTGAATGATTAAACAGATGGCAGTAGTATTGTTAGGGAAAGGATTATCTGACTCAAACTCAAGTTTTATGTCTACGGTACCCGCTTTTATGCTCTCTGCTTGTTTAGAAACGTCTAAGACTAAGAAGGGGTAATCAATGAAAGCGTTATAATCTATTAGAGGTTGAGCGATCGTTCTCCCATAATAGGAACACTGAAAGGATGCATACATCCTATATGCTAAAGCGTATCGCTTAATATCCATTTGTAAATTCAGATTATTGTAAGGATAGGTCTCAGAGTTTAAGTATAGTTTTATATTACTGATTGACACGTGATCAAATCGACCAGCGTCAGCAGTTAAGTTATCCTTCCTATTTGTTTGGAAGGCTATTATTACGAAGCGCGGTTTCTCTAAATTTGTGCTCGTTTTAACACTCCACACATCTTTTTTATTGCTTCGTAAAGATGGTAGTTCATGCAGATCCCATTTTCTAAATGGCATGTAGATAGGTTTATTAGCGTTTAAAGTTTTTAATAAATTTAGACGAATTGAGTCGTCCATAACAATATGTGGAACATGCCATTCGACTTTACTGATATCTATTTTAGCTTTTTTTGTGCCATCTGCTTCAATATTTTTATAACAATTAATATCTAATCGGCTTCGTATCAGTATCAGCTCTTGGGAGGTATAGGCGACCACTTTCCTATAGTCTTCGAAGCATCCGACTATAAACCTTAAGGGAATGCATGCACTAAATGTATCACCTGATAATGTCGGCTGACTTTTATTTTCGAAAGGATACCAACCCGCCATTTGTAGAGACTTGCTCTCATTATCACTTAAAGACAAGAAACCTTTGATGGTAGAAGTTATACCAGGCTTATTACAACGATCTATTTCGATACCATTTATCTCATATCGCAGCTGATCAAACAGAAACGCGTATGCATTATTTATTAGCTCACAAGAGCCAGTCCCATCTATGTTTGGTTTAAATGTACCTTCAATATATATGTAGCTGTCACCTGGAATTGTGTATACATCTTGATTATTTATTGGTATACGTATTTCATCGTTCGAATTGAAGTTATTGGCGCGAGGGTAATATGTATGATATTCCTCCTTAGTAATCGCTTCGTCGAAGTTTAACTTTGCGTAAATGTCTAACTTTTCCATCATTAACAACAAATCCTAATGATTGGAGGAATGTTAAATTTATAGGTGTTAGCACGTTAGTCGTCGGAGACTGAATAGCCGTCGTCTGCTTATAAGGGGGTTCTTTATATGTTCTGTTAAACTCCAAACCCATTATAATCGTTTTAATTCTAAACGCACAACGATCTGCTCACCTCGAAAATTTATTGGATCTCCTTCTTGATCTAGCAACGTTAACGTAATATTGCTAATGTTTTTTGTTGTTGTCGGCAGATAGACTATATTCCGAGGTTCTATATTGATGCTGTAACCAGGTTCTACCGCGGGCGAAAATTCGAAGAGTGTGTGTGAAGGACGTGTGTCATAATACGCAGAAGATACTATATTGCACTCGATTCTAATTGTAACAACCTTTATAATCTGTACTGGAAGTTCAGATTCGTAGGTCCTTTTAGCATGCAATTTGCTTTTGCTGAATCCTAACATGCGACCGATTGAATCTTCCTTAGTAAAATCTATAGAAAAAATACTATATAACTCACACCTCAACGTGTTGTTGTTAGGTTTTATAGATAGTAAACCGCTTTTATCTAATATGTTTTTGTTTGTAGACGGCAATCGGTTTTGTATATAAGTCTCTAAATCACTTATTTCATATGAGCCAGTGGGTATTTCTAACACCTCGTTATCATAATAGAATTTGTTATGTCCCTCATAAACATTTGGTATAGTATTGTAAGTGTGTAGACCTATAAGTCCCAATCCATATTCATATCGATCATCTAATTCAATCGGGGGATAGTAATCTGCAGTAAGCACGTGGTTAGTGCTTTTGAGTGTGAACGTGTTCGACATGATACTGAACTCACTATGTACTCTACATATAGCTATATAGAAATTCTAAACATAAATGTCCACAATTCTTTTCGTTAAACTTCTGATATCGGGGGTGATTATATTTGATTTCACATTTTTTTAGATATTGAACGAGTTCAAGTGGAGGTGATAAATTTCCATATGAGTCGAAATATTGAACTTTCAGTTTTCTCTTGGAATATGCAACCCAGTGTGTGCCTGGCCCTTCTTTTGAATCAAGATTAACGACTGCACACTCATTGCTTTTTGGTATATTCGGTAAGCTATTTCTCATAAAGACACCTCGGAAGTAGGGTAAATAATCTCCATACTTTAAAATGTCTACGTCTGAGAGAGCTCTGCGTGGCAGTCGATTTAAAAGTTTTTTGTTTCCTTATTTGATTTAAGATATAGTCCCATTCCTCTTTTATACGGCTTCAAAAACATTCCTTCGCCTTTTTTCCCCAAAGCAACTTCTTCCATAACCTTATTATGACGTTGCGTCTCTTCTAACACTTTTTGAGATGCTCTAGCTTTATTGACCGCTTGCACAATTCCGGTTACGCCCCCGGTAAGACCACCTAAAGCACTTAAGCCAGCAAATAGAGGTATGAGAGGAATGATACCCCCTGATTTCGGTAGAGGAATAACTCTAGGTGTATTAATATTTGTTTTACCCCCATTCTTCTTTATCGCGATTTTAGCAGAAGCGAGCGCTATTTTAGCTCCATCAACAATATCCTTCAGTTTAGTCTTTTTTAGGGCTACCTTAGCATGATAGACAACTCCTTTTCTAAACGGGATTTTTCTAACGAAGCCTCCTTCTATTCTGTTCCGTGTTTTCGCTATAGATGATCTACGCTTAGTCTTAATTCGATTTAACCCCATACCTAATTTTCTTTTAACTTTCATACTGTTTGTGACCAACCAAGCAGCTGCTTTTTCACCAAAACTTGCGTCCTTGGATTTGACTCGAGTCCACGCTCTTTCTTGCAGTATGTGATCGGCTTGATGACGTTTTATAGTATCGCTATCCCTCGAATAAGCGATATCGTGTTCTTTACATGCAGCATCAAGCGGATTAATTCCTTGGTCGCCTCGGGCCATACGCTGTTTCAGTTTCGTACCTGGACCACAGTATTGATATCCGGGTAGATGTAATTCTACTGGTAACTTATTAATGAGTGAATTTAATATACCTCTACCCTCTTTGAATGTAGACATTTGAATGAAACATATATTAATGTATGATCACATTATATAGATTCATTCTTGCGAAATGCGTGTCGTTAAACAGAAGGTAACCTTAAAGGTTCAAAATTTAGACGGTGGTTTGATAGACAATAAATTTAAACGAAGACATGGAGAAATATTACCAAATACTATCAGAGGTATAATATGTGGGCCATCTAACTGCGGAAAAACAAATGCTCTTTTGAGTTTGATTATCGAAGAGAATGGTTTAAAATTTAACAATATCTATGTTTATTCCAAGTCACTTTACCAGTCTAAATATCGATTTCTAGAGGCAGTGATGAATAACGTGAAGGATGTTAAATATTTTAAGTATTCGGAAAACGATAACATCATAGATCCCTGTAAAGCTTTAGAAAACTCTGTTTTTATTTTCGATGATGTTGCTTGCGAGACACAAGATAAAATTAGAACATATTTTTGCATGGGTCGACATAAGTCGATTGATTGTTTCTACTTATGTCAGACGTATACTCGAATACCAAAACATTTAATACGAGATAATGCTAATTTTATTATTTTATTTAAACAAGATGATTTAAATCTTCGACATATATATGCCGATCATGTTAACACTGATATGACTTTTGATAAGTTTAAAGAAGTTTGTGCTGAGTGTTGGAAAAATAATTATGGTTTTCTAACGATAGATAAAGATAGTAATATCGATGAGGGTCGCTATAGAAAAATGTTCGATTGTTATATATATTTGTGAACACAAGCATATTAGTCAATCAGTTAACGATATGCATATGGTTAAGAAGTATAACAATGGAGGAAGAGCAATCGTCAACCGATATCAGAGATATATGTTGTGATATATATTGGACACTCTGCGAATGTATTTCCTCATTTTTTATAAAGCTTTTCCGCTAGCTATGATCACACTTAATAGTATTAAAGTATGAAAACAACCTATCTGTCTCAATAGCTGTTTAATATCCGTTCGGACCTGTTCATTCCTGTTCCAGAGCTATCTAATATCTAATATCTTAAAACAGCTTATCTGTTTCAATAACCGTTTAATACCCGTTCAGATTTGTTCATTCCTGTTCCAGAGCTGTATAATATCTGTTTTATATCTATACAGACTTGATCATTATCCGTTCAGACCTGTTCCATATCTGTTTCGGAAGCTGTTCGTTCTCTGTTCAGACCTGTTTAGAAGCTGTTCAAACCTGTTCACTATCTGTTTCGGAGCTGCTTGCTATCTGTTTGCGAGACAGTCCTGAGGATGTCGCCGAAGAAAAGGAGCAACCGAAATGATATAGATGAAATCACCTCTGAAATCATACGCGCTAGCGCTTCAATTAGAAAAAAATATTTGGCATTGAAATTAGGTCGTTCTGAATTTGACGCATTACTAACACATCATTTCAAACCAGTCACTGAACCCCTTAAAAAGTTTTAGAAAAAACATCAGCACAGACGGAAATAGATCTGAAGAGTAAGATGAAGTCAGAGGATGAAGAGTCTAAACAAAATATAAGAATTCCGAAGATGACATCAAACACAAAGTCACATAGTCTTTCTATGGAGAGTTCCGATAGCCCTTATGGGGGACTTAATATAACTGATCGTAACATTGAAAATTCCGACCTGTATTATTTTCCTAGAATCTACTTGGAAGGATTATTGTCCGATGTTAGCAGAGAATATGATTTAACGTTTGGTGTCCACGTTGATCCTGTGTCGGATAACTTTAAAATGGGTAAATCAAGTTTTACTTCCGATGGTCGTGATTTTGTAATCGATAACGTGCGATATAAGGGGACGCGAGGATTATGTGAGTTAATATTTAAGGCACATCCTAGCGAGTTTACGAGAGTTGACAAAGAGCAGTATAGACGAATCTTAAAACAAACTAGTGTACATCATCGTGACTTTGATCCCGAAAAGCAAGTCAAAGGAAGCAGAAGCTATAAATATTCATACATCATTAAACCTTTATTGAATCTAAACACTTCATCGATGAATCTGGACACATCGTCTACGAGTGGATATATACAGGGGAGTGGCCATGTTGGTGAAGAATTAGTAGTGAGGAATGCTCCTTATCAGTATGTGTACTGGGATGATATAAACGAACTAGTTGATCGACTACGTTTACTCCTAGCATCAAAAACGGCCGGGCACTCTGGACATATAAATGAAATTGCCTCCATTGTTGAAGAGCTCAAGGAATCCGGCGTAATTGTATAATTAATCGAAGCCGAGTATTAATATAGTAGTACGCTATTACTGTCCGTAAAAGCCAGTCAGTCATGAAGAGTATTGATAAATTCGGGCGGCATTTAAACAAAAGTGAAATAAAAAAATCACTCGCACCATATAACCTTCAGTCTATTTTATCTAAAGATATCGAGGGACATTATGATTTTAAAAATAAACGAATACGCAATATTCAGTCGCCTGTAGAAGATAATGATTCTGTGAATATGGCTTATGTTAATAAAAAGATACAAGTCCTTAATGATTATATTAAAAAGATTGAATCTTCATGTGCGAGCAAAACCTTTGTAGATACACAGATCGCAGCGGTTGATGAGATTATCAAAAAGAGTGTATCTGTATGTGCTAGCAAAACTTATGTAGATAAAAAGTTTACATCGGTTGATGAGCATATTAGAAAGACTATATCTGCATGCGCAAACAAAACTAATGTTGATAAAAAGTTTATCTCAGTTGAAGATAATTTTAGAAGGAGCTTATCGGTATGTGCAAACAAAACTAATGTAGATAAAAAGTTTACAGCGGTTGATGAGCTAATTAAAAAGATTATATCCTTAGGCGTAAATAAAAGCTATGTGGATAGTAAGTTTAAAGAACTTTTGGAAATTCTAAAATAGAAAACATCACCACTTGCTCGCGCTGTAGATCTATAAAAAAATTTGAATCTACGTTGACGCATTAAAACATTTAACGATAGTAATTCTATATGAGCTGTCGAGCTGCGACTTCATTTACACAGATAAAGTTCAGCTGTAAACATCTAAGCTGTATCGATATTAAATATTTTAATAGAGAAATGAGTGAAATTAAACGTGACGTAAACGAACTACATAAACCTGCTCGTAGATTGTTTACTAGGCGACATATTATTATTAAGGGTTTCGATGACTTGTGGCATGCGGATCTCATGGAATTTATCCCCTATGCTAGAGAGAATAGTGGCTATAAATATATTCTTACGGTAGTAGACTGCTTCTCGAAATATCTTTGGACGCAGCCCGTTAAAATTAAGACCGGTCAAGATGTGAGAAACGCAATGGAAATAATCCTTAAAGGGTCGCGACAGCCTAAAAATTTACAGACTGATGCTGGAAAAGAGTTTTATAACAATAAATTCCAAAATTTAATAAAAAATTACAGTATAAATCATTATTCTACATATAGTTTAATGAAAGCGTCTATTGCCGAGCGTGTAATTCGAACTATTAAGGAAAAATTGTATAAAGAATTCAGTATGCGAGGTAAATATAAATGGCTCGATATATTACAGACAGTTACCGAAAAGTATAATCATACTATACATAGAAAGACTAAAATGCGACCGTGTGATGTTACCAAGAAGATAGAAAAACGTCTGCTAAAAAGTGTTTATAATAATATAAAAATAGGTGGACTTCGGAAATTTAATGTAGGTGATATCGTTCGTATAAGTAGATATAAAGGAATATTTGCTAAAGGATTCACCGCGAATTGGTCTACGGAATTGTTCAGAATAGTTAAAGCGAATATTACAAATCCTTCGACATATATACTTGAGGATATGTCCGGTCGACCAATACTAGGTAGCTTCTATGAGCTGGAATTGCAGAAGACTATACATAGGAACGTTTACCTCGTTGAAAGGATTTTGCGGCGGAAGCGTAATAAAGTATACGTGAAGTGGTTGGGGTTGAACAACTCACATAATTCTTGGATAGACAATAAAAATATATTATGATTTTATTAGCATTACCTATATATTATACCTTATAAATAAAACATAAATGACTTTATATCTTTTTTTATTTTAAATTTACATAGTTATATACATCTCAATGTGATATTAAGCGGAACCAACACTTAATTTTTTGCTGACGGAAATCCATCTATATGATCGCCCTGGTCCAGTCGATTGTAATGTCTATCACAGGGTAAATAATCCTCTAGATCAACTCTTTCTCTATAGGAATCTTGTGCCAGTTTCGTCTTAAGGATCCTGTCTGCACCTTTGTTTGAAGAATATGAAGCGGTATGTGTTGGATTGCCGTTTTAGATATATCATCTAACATACCGAAATTATCTTCTAATTTTTGCATAACTTGATACACTTCATCTTCTTGATTTGCCATTTTACAATTTATATATATCAATGCGTAATATTTATCAACATACATTCAAGACGAACGCGAAAATACGACTGAGATGGGAAAACTATTTATCATATCCGTATACAACATAGCCCCCTCCACCACATACAATATCTTTATTGTAATCGAATTCAGGGTACCTATGTGTAGGATACTGGATTATATGTGTCTTCGGATATTGTCCACGTAAACTTAACACTCGTGAAGCCTCTATGTCGAAAACATATATATTCTCTAGGTAATCAGCCTCTGGTTCGAGTATTAAATAATATTCCTCGTAAATCGCTGTCTGTTTCTCACAATCTATATTAGGATTGCAATATCCTAGCACGTTCATTAAATCATCGATGTGAAAGTATCGTCTATTCTGATAACTGAATGACGCTATAAATCCACAATCCCTCAATGTCAACTGCGATGAGAATAATCACTTGCGAATTTCGTTGGGTAAATCTTCTCCGATTACTTGTATAAATTGTTTATATTTTTCCATCGGATCTAATTTCGGATCCCATTATACTGGATTATATTACGCGATACAAAAGCCACAGATCGAGATAAACACCAAAACCACTATATATATTTTAAAGTAGAAATATCATTTATATATCTTTACCCCTTCCATACTGATCTCCTGCCTACAAAACTACGAGTCTATATCTGTTAAGACATGTATAGACCTGTTTTGATCTATGTACTTGCATTGTAATCCTTAGATGCTCTGTATATTACTGTATATTATGCTAAAAAATAGATGTTGCCTAAATAAAAATTTATTCTATGTGAAATTACTAAGTATTTTTTCTTTATTATATTGTAGATAATAGATACATTTATATCTATTTCTAAATACAGTCTAGATAGCAATGAATATACAGTTGCAGGTATCTCTTTTTCCTATATCTTGATCCTCTTTTATCAGATATATACCTACGATACAATATAATGTTTAAAGCGCCTGCGTTAACTCTGAATTTTTTTTCCCTTCCAAATCAATCTCCTGCACACAAAACTACGACTCGATATCTGTTTAAACATGTATAGACCTGTTTCGATATATATATATATATATATTGTAATGGTACAACCAGCTCAGGTATTCCAGCACCTACAATGGAAAGTACAGGTACACAATCAATATAAACACCTGTATAAACAATAAATTGGTGGACGGAATTTGTGAAATTAACATCGAAATGTAAATAAATTAATACGACGATAACTTTAAAATTCATCATTATCTTATTTTGATTTTAACTAACTTTTTATATTTTAATTTCATTTTTTCATAATTCAAATTATACGCGCGAAACAACAGGTATTTAATTTATCAACATCAGGTTTATATCGACGCTAGTTAACACGCCCACCAATTCAAAATTATATGAACCCCGCTAAAGCAAACTTTACGGTAGAAAACATTACTAAATTTATATTCAAATCATATTTTAGGTTAATGTAAAATATTAAATTAATTTTCCCTTTATGTTAAAATCAAAACATTGTATAAACTCACATTTTAAATTGATGTAATTAAACTAAAATTACGAGATTATTTCGATATAGAAATAAGGCTTTGGAATAAAAAATAAAACGCGATCGGCGTCATCTGATATAAAACTTTGAACATAAATGGCCGTTTTTGAGTGTACTTCCTTAAAATAAATTTTTAAAACATCTTTAAAGTGAAAATCTCCTACCTAGTGTTGAATCATTCGATAACCAAATTAAAGGCCCACCTTTTGAAGAAAAAATCTCAAGAATACCTCAACGCAAACGTGAGATATCGTCCTAAGCATCATTTGAAGCAGAGAGCAGGGCAAGCCTACGATTTACACCACTCAACTCGACGAACTCCGCCAAAGACGGTGAACGAGGCCGTGCTTCCTGGTCTGCCGAATATCCACATATTGAGAAGTATATCAGATCTAGGAGATCAACATCAGGTTCACCTACAACGTTTATTCCAAATTATTTAATTTTAAAAGTTATAATTGCTCAAATTAATCGCTACAAATTATTATTTCATGTATCAAATTCAATTTTAAAGTAAGCATCAATTTAAAGCGTTGAATTTTACAGATATTTAGCTACAAATAAGCTTATACTCACCAAAATAATATAAGATATAAAAACTAGTAAATATTTGTTTATTTTATCTCGTACACATAACCTCATCACCATTTCCCACATGTGCACTTATTAATTTCAATTTTTGTCACATCTTGCATAATTTATATAATATTAAATACAGTTTCCTATTTTTATCTTTCAATTTTGTTGTTACAGTTTTCTTATTTTTGTGATATTAAATTTTTATTTATTTATCTAATTCAATCTTTTATTTGTGAAGTGTGATTGTTGTGTTTGAGTGGAGAATACACTGATTGGTTTGTAGCTGCAAATAATACACCTGACCGACCGTGAACCCTGAGATTATTAAAAATTAACTTTTACACTCAAGCTCTACCGCAATTAGCTAGTTATATTAAAAAGGGACAGATAGCGTTGATTCGACTAAGGATATTTGTATATTGGCGCCCACATTTTAAATTTAAAATCATTAACCTTTCACTCTTTTAGATTTTCAATTTTTATAATTAATTCATATACGATATTCTTAGTTAAATCCTACTCAGCGTATCGATTGGCACTTTACATTTGGCGCCCGAACGTGAAGGCCAAGTATTATCTTGCAGTTATAAAAATAGTGCTCAACCAACTTTTACACAGACAGATATTTGTTTAAAAAAATTTGTGAACTGTATTAGGTATTTATGTGTATTGTGTTGTGTATCTGATTTGTCCATTGTATAGCAAAATCAATATCACATTTTACGAGGGAACCTCAACTTTAACTGGGATATTCAGGAATAAAAGGTTAGTGAAAGGGAAAATCAACTTGTGGGTATTTATTGTTTTCAATTCTTGCCAATTTATATTAATTTTGTGTGTCATATAACTATTCAGATTAATATCTAAATTCATACTTCTTTAATATCAATCATAATAATTCTTATCAATTTAAAAAAAAAAAAAAAAAAAATAAATTCTTTCTTATACTATAACAAATAAATTAACATTAACATGGACACCAGACATCGATCAAAGGCAACAAAAGATAATGTTGATCAGGACAGGTCCGAGCAAGGAGATATTCCAGTAGCTCAAACATCCGGATCTGAAGTGGTAAGTTCTCCAGAGGATAGCCAGGTAATGAAAATGTTAAACGCTCTAATGTTACAAATGAATCAAATGACTAATAAAATAGAAACCACTAATAATGAATTGAAAAATAATAACATTGACATGAATAACAAACTAGATTCTACAAATAATAAATTGGATATAACGACCAAAAACCTAAAACAAGATAACATTGATTTAAAACAAGAATTAAATAACTTAAGTAGTAATTTAATAACTAAATTAGAAACCAACATGCAACACATTAATGAAAAATTCGAACTCAACAACGCCAATATAGACAACAAATTAAGTGCTTTTAAAATCGATCTGGAGGGAAAAATAGCAGAAATCTCCATCGCACAAAAAGTTATGGAGGAAAATGAGTTAAAATATTTAATTAAACTTGATGAAACAGTCAATCTTCAAAATTTGCAGTGGGCAAAGCAATTAGATGCCACCACAACCGAAATATACGATGTAACTCAACAGAAAATTAATACAACTACTACAGAGATACAGAATAATGTAAACAAATTGATTTCGGATAACAACACTTTATTTAACACTAAACTAGCCAATTATAAGAAAATAAATGAGGATAGGAATGAACAATTAAAAATAACACTTAACCAAAATATCAACACTCAAATAAATCAACATAAAGATAATTATAATCAGGAATTAAATAATGTAAAACTAAATTTAGATTCTATAATAGCAACTAACCACGAAAACACCCAAACCAATATGAAACAACTGGAAAATAAAATTAAAAATTATTCAACACCACTAAATTTTATAAATGCAAACAATCATACTTTGAAAATAGAAAACCTTCATCATTTTGACGGGGATATTACTAGAGTACATCCAATGACCTATCTAAATTGTATATTGCGTTATTTGGAAGACATCACAGAAGAGAAACAGAGGATAGAGGTTATTCGAGCAACTCTACGCAACAGTGCGCAGGAATGGTTCCAAAGGATCGAGGATCATTGCTTAACACTTGATCAATTTGTAATTCTTTTCACTCGTAACTATTGGGATGAAACGCAACAGAACAGGGCAAAGATACGTCTGCTTACGGGTAAATATAGATTTGGTCAGGTATCTCGCGAAACGTACGCGTCACGTATCTATAATCAATGCAAACACCTCAATGATATGGAAGAGTCAATGATTGCGCGTCAATTATTAAATCATTTCATCTATACCGATACTCAGGCCATTATCTGTCAAAAGGTAACGGATATGGACTCGCTGATCGAAATATTGCGACGATTAGATGATTTTTCGGAGAATAATCATCAACAACAAATGAACTATCGGAGCATGAATAATCGTAATTACCCGCCAAATAACATACAAACTTCTAATAATAGTCCAACAAATTTACCACCTCCAAGAAACAATTACAATAATAACAGATTTCCAAATACAGCAAGACCGTATAATAATAACAACAATCATAATTTTAACAATAATAATAACAACTATAATAATAATTATAACAATTTCAATACAAACAATAACAGAAATAATCAAAATTACACACAGAACCGACCGAATTTGAACTTCCAGCCAACCAGATACAACAGTAATAGTTACCATCAGAATAATAACCGTAATAATGATCACAACCAACATAATTACAACAATAATACTCATCATTCACATCAATCAGGTAGGGAAATAAACCAAATACGCAATCGAGGACGAGGAAATATTAATCATTACCACCGAAGACATAGATCTGTTTCACCGATTCGTACAAACATGGAGGAGGTGTTAAAAAAAACGCCGTTTTCACAAGTAGACCTGTATGCGAATCCAAAACCAGGCCCGTCATCTCAACAGAATTAATGACCAACAACGACTGTAACATACCTTATAAAATTGAAAATATCACCTTTTATCAACACCCAGAAGAATTCATCAACATAGAAGATGCAGGCAACCAATCTACCACAATATACACTTTACCTATAGTTAAGCTAAAATTTGAAAATATATATTTACATTGTTTAATCGATACAGGGGCTGAAATTACACTTTTAAAGGCAGAAAAAGCTGAAGGTATACGGGGATATGAGCAGAATGTTATTAAAACAAAAGGGACGGACATCTTAGCAGCGAACGGAAAACGTATGGGAACAGTCACAAAACAATTATGTACTGAAATAATAATAGATAAATCAAAATACATTTTACATTGTTATATTATAGAGAAATTGCAGTATGACTGTATAATAGGGATAGATAACATAAAAGGATTAAAGATGATCCTAGATTTTGACAATGGTATGTTAAACATTGATAATAATAAAGTTATAATTGAGAAACAATTAACAGATGAAAGAAATAAACAAAATACCCTAACAATTATAACACTACAATCAAATACCTGAATATTTAATGTAATTAGTACATGAAGTATATAACACCAATTTTTAAACACAGAGAAAAGCCCAGTATTACAACTATGTTACAGATCGAACAACAATACATTATAAAGTATAACACTAATAAAGAAAGATTTAACTAACACAAAAATATTACTAATACATATATACAAACTAAATAAAAGAAACCTTATTAAAAGATATATAATAATGCTATTAAAATGTATGGAATATGTAACATTTATAAAGATATAATAAAACATAAAAGAAGTTAATAAACAAAACGAATACAGAAAGTATAATGAATATAAAGACAAATATTATAAAAAGAAACGAGATTTTTAAAATAAATAATCATGATTTACAATTTAAAAAAAAAAGTTTGAAGTGAATAATGAATAGTTTTATATATTAGAAAAGAGAATTACATAATAATTATTATTTTGTTCCAAGTTGAATTTGTTTATTTGTTTTCTTTGTTATAAATATGTTGACACATGATGAGGGAGATAAACAAGTTGATGTTCTTAATTCATTTTTCATATCTGGGAAAAGAAATAACTTCAGTACATTCGTTTTTCTTTTCACGGGGATAATGTAATGGTACAACCAGCTCAGGTATTCCAGCACCTACAATGGAAAGTACAGGTACACAATCAATATAAACACCTGTATAAACAATAAATTGGTGGACGGAATTTGTGAAATTAACATCGAAATGTAAATAAATTAATACGACGATAACTTTAAAATTCATCATTATCTTATTTTGATTTTAACTAACTTTTTATATTTTAATTTCATTTTTTCATAATTCAAATTATACGCGCGAAACAACAGGTATTTAATTTATCAACATCAGGTTTATATCGACGCTAGTTAACACGCCCACCAATTCAAAATTATATGAACCCCGCTAAAGCAAACTTTACGGTAGAAAACATTACTAAATTTATATTCAAATCATATTTTAGGTTAATGTAAAATATTAAATTAATTTTCCCTTTATGTTAAAATCAAAACATTGTATAAACTCACATTTTAAATTGATGTAATTAAACTAAAATTACGAGATTATTTCGATATAGAAATAAGGCTTTGGAATAAAAAATAAAACGCGATCGGCGTCATCTGATATAAAACTTTGAACATAAATGGCCGTTTTTGAGTGTACTTCCTTAAAATAAATTTTTAAAACATCTTTAAAGTGAAAATCTCCTACCTAGTGTTGAATCATTCGATAACCAAATTAAAGGCCCACCTTTTGAAGAAAAAATCTCAAGAATACCTCAACGCAAACGTGAGATATCGTCCTAAGCATCATTTGAAGCAGAGAGCAGGGCAAGCCTACGATTTACACCACTCAACTCGACGAACTCCGCCAAAGACGGTGAACGAGGCCGTGCTTCCTGGTCTGCCGAATATCCACATATTGAGAAGTATATCAGATCTAGGAGATCAACATCAGGTTCACCTACAACGTTTATTCCAAATTATTTAATTTTAAAAGTTATAATTGCTCAAATTAATCGCTACAAATTATTATTTCATGTATCAAATTCAATTTTAAAGTAAGCATCAATTTAAAGCGTTGAATTTTACAGATATTTAGCTACAAATAAGCTTATACTCACCAAAATAATATAAGATATAAAAACTAGTAAATATTTGTTTATTTTATCTCGTACACATAACCTCATCACCATTTCCCACATGTGCACTTATTAATTTCAATTTTTGTCACATCTTGCATAATTTATATAATATTAAATACAGTTTCCTATTTTTATCTTTCAATTTTGTTGTTACAGTTTTCTTATTTTTGTGATATTAAATTTTTATTTATTTATCTAATTCAATCTTTTATTTGTGAAGTGTGATTGTTGTGTTTGAGTGGAGAATACACTGATTGGTTTGTAGCTGCAAATAATACACCTGACCGACCGTGAACCCTGAGATTATTAAAAATTAACTTTTACACTCAAGCTCTACCGCAATTAGCTAGTTATATTAAAAAGGGACAGATAGCGTTGATTCGACTAAGGATATTTGTATATTGGCGCCCACATTTTAAATTTAAAATCATTAACCTTTCACTCTTTTAGATTTTCAATTTTTATAATTAATTCATATACGATATTCTTAGTTAAATCCTACTCAGCGTATCGATCGGCACTTTACAATATATATATATATATATATATATATATATATATTGCAAATACAATAGATGCATTTATATATATTTCCGAATATGATCTCAATTTAACTTTTATATGTGCAGTGCTATCTGTGTTGTTATTCTAAACGAGATTACATATACGTTCCCATATTATTTTTAGTCTGTTGAACGGGTTATACTTTTATCTATAAAAATTTATTTTCAATATTCACTTCAAATTCGGTATCATTTTTATATATTGTTTGACACGCACACACACACACACACACAAAACTATGCTCGATATCTGTTGAGAGATGTAGAGACTTGTTTTCATTTTTTAGTCAGCATGTGTGTAATAATTCTTCGTTATTGGTAGATGGAGTTTATGTGATAGCAAGCAGTTTTAGATCTCGTATTGCATCATATTCAATTTTAGGCTCTAGGACTTGTGATATTCATACATTTTTTATAGATTCTAAATTAAAGTCATGTCAACTGATTACAAATATCATTCAACAGACGATATCGGGTGTAAAGGTACAATTTGAATTGTTTGCTAATTATGTTAAGCCTCATGCAGATAATCAGATCACCGAATTAAAATCATTCTACACGCAATACGTAGTTCTTATAATAGCAGGATAATTGATTTAAGTTTTATATGTGCAGTGCTACCTGTGTTGTTATTCTAAACGTGAGTATATATACATCTCATATTATTTTTAAAATTATGCTATCATTTTTGGTATGTTGTCTTACTTTTATCTATAAAAAATTTATTTCAATATTCACTTCAAATTCGTTAACATTTTTTTATATATTGTTTGTGGCCCGCTTTTAATTCTGAAATCTACATTGAATATATCTGTTAGGTTTTTTTTCCTTATATATTATTATTTTTATCTATTTTTGGAAACGGATCTCATATCATATTAGGTAAGCATATACCCCAGAACGATTCAGTTTTAAGTTCTTATTAGTGTTGTTAAGCTGCGTTATCGCAATGGAATATGATACTTACATTTTATATTTACTAGTCCATTTATAAAGCTCAATTTCCTACAGACATATATTGATATAGAAATTTATTGTGTTTTATTTACGAAGTATTTTTTCTTTATTATATTGTAGATAATAGATGCATTTATATCTATTTCTAAATACAGTCTCGATAGCAATGAATATGCAGTTGCAGGTATCTCTTTTTCCTATATCTTGATCCTCTTTTATCAGATATATACCTACGATACAATATAATGTTTAAAGCGCCTGCGTTAACTCTGAATTTTTTTTCCCTTCCATACCAATCTCCTGCACACAAAACTACGAGTCGATATCTGTTTAAACATGTATAGACCTGTTTCGATATATATATATATATATATATATATATATATATATATATATTGCAAATACAATAGATGCATTTATATATATTTCCGAATATGATCTCAATTTAACTTTTATATGTGCAGTGCTATCTGTGTTGTTATTCTAAACGAGATTACATATACGTTCCCATATTATTTTTAGTCTGTTGAACGGGTTATACTTTTATCTATAAAAATTTATTTTCAATATTCACTTCAAATTCGGTACCATTTTTATATATTGTTTGACACGCGCACACACACACACACACAAAACTATGCTCGATATCTGTTGAGAGATGTAGAGACTTGTTTTCATTTTTTAGTCAGCATGTGTGTAATAATTCTTCGTTATTGGTAGATGGAGTTTATGTGATAGCAAGCAGTTTTAGATCTCGTATTGCATCATATTCAATTTTAGGCTCTAGGACTTGTGATATTCATACATTTTTTATAGATTCTAAATTAAAGTCATGTCAACTGATTACAAATATCATTCAACAGACGATATCGGGTGTAAAGGTACAATTTGAATTGTTTGCTAATTATGTTAAGCCTCATGCAGATAATCAGATCACCGAATTAAAATCATTCTACACTCAATACGTAGTTCTTATAATAGCAGGATAATTGATTTAAGTTTTATATGTGCAGTGCTACCTGTGTTGTTATTCTAAACGTGAGTATATATACATCTCATATTATTTTTAAAATTATGCTATCATTTTTGGTATGTTGTCTTACTTTTATCTATAAAAATTTATTTCAATATTCACTTCAAATTCGTTAACATTTTTTTATATATTGTTTGTGGCCCGCTTTTAATTCTGAAATCTACTTTGAATATATCTGTTAGGTTTTTTTTCCTTATATATTATTATTTTTATCTATTTTTGGAAACGGATCTCATATTATATTAGGTAAGCATATACCCCAGAACGATTCAGTTTTAAGTTCTTATTAGAGTTGTTAAGCTGCGTTATCGCAATGGAATATGATACTTACATTTTATATTTACTAGTCCATTCGCAATATTTTTTTGTTCTGTTTCCGTTGACGATATGAATAATTACAATCAATTCATCACCGCCTCTCTTAAAATGAGGGAAGATACTATCTTTCATGAAAAGCAGTTTATCGAACAATCCACATATCTACTCAATGACCTGTTTCGATATATTTACCTCTAATTCTAATATTACATACGAAATTACGGTAGATATCTGCTGAAAAATGTAAAATATATTGAGTATTAAACGGGGATAATTAATACTAATTATATGTAAATTAAACGCGAATTTAATGAATAATATCTCTAAGTTATTTAAAGTTGAGTTTCCACATTTTGTAATAGACTACATATGCGTTTTACAATATCCAATTCACATCTCGGGTGTGGCCGAACGGTTAAGGTGTCTGTCTTACACCTAGAAGGACCCGAGTTCGATTCCCGACACCCCGACATTAAAAATATAAAAAAATTTTAAATATGTTGAACTACATATGTAACTTACAATTTCAAATTCTTATTCCCAATGTGGCCTCATGACAAAGGAGGGCTGATACACATCTAGATATCCATGATTCGACTCCTTGTACTGTGATATTTTTAAAAAATAAAAAAAATCAAATAATTCTAAAATATGTGGCTCCATCTAATCTCAAATTTCCAAACATCTATTCTAGATATCTCCGAACATTGGTTAAACTGAAATTTACGTTAGGATCCGCGAATTGGCATCTAATTAAATTAAAAATAATATGAGACCCGTTTCCAAAAAATACTGATATATAAGATATATATATATTTCTAAGCGGGTGCTCTAATGGCGTAGTTCCCTCTAATACCATTTACTCTCTGTAGGGTCTATCAAAATGCGGAAGCGTTTGATATCTAATAAGAGTAATTAATAAAAAATTATTAAAACATATTTAATTTCTGAGCATTTTATATTTGAGCGATCATTATTACGCAAGGGTTGTGAGATGTAATTTAACATCGGACAAAGCGTCTTCGATAACTGCCTTGCAAGCTCCTAGTACCCCCCTTGCAGACTCCTGACGCCCCCCTACAGGTCTCGGAACTCATATATGATACCCTCAAATGACGTGAAGTTTGCTATATTACTAGTGGCCTTACTTATTGATCTCAGTGGTTATAATCAACGTGAAGTTAGTTGCGTTACTCAGTTATGATGTCACAGCTCAAACGACCTTGAAAGTGCAAAATGAACCTCCATAAGAAAATACATGGGATTTTGTGCTCGAACCGGCATAGTATATCTACTACCTTGGTACGACCTTGCCCTTCGCATAACCTTGATTGACCTTTAAAATGGTTTTGAACTTGACATGACCTTCCAATAACCTTAATTGACCTTGGTGCGACCTTGGCCTTCTAATGACCTTGACTGACCTTGGAAATGACATTGACTTTGGTGTGACTTTTTGATAACCTGCTTCGACCTTTAAATGACCTTGACCACTCAGCCGATTCTAACACCTCCTCATTGACCTTGATCGTCAATATATATGCGATCAAGGTCAATGAGGTGTTAGAATCGGCTGAGATACTCTACTTCCGCTCGGTAGATAATTTGTGTGTGCAAGAAAAATACGTGTCCTCTTCCCGTAGTAGTTACCGATGAGTTTTCCAATAAAATACAGCTTAAACACGGTAAAGAAGGAAGGTCGCCCCAAAATATATCCGCATGTTTCAGTACATACACCAAATCACGACTGTCACTGTCGACGTTCAAGTACCAAGTGCGTCTCCGAGATCCGAGATGAAAGGATGTCGGATGGGTACCGGTATACGTCACACGCAAGTGCGCAGTTTGGTAGATTTGTTAGAAACGGAAATAATTTACAAAACTCCTTAATCAGGTGCAAGTGTGTACAACAAAGCCAACAAGCGTCAATGCGTTAATTAAAACTCTGAAATTAGGTTATAAATCGATAAGATTGACCAAACGAACTTCAAGAAATCTACATTTGATAGATAAAACAGAAGCTGCGAGATGGCGCTCCAAGCGAGAGAAAATAATTACGCAAAATTAAGTAAATTAAAAGGGATAAATAGACAAATATGCTGCCAAATAGGTTCACGAAATTCTAAAAGAATTTCTACAGTATTAGAATTGATTTAGAGAAACAAGAATAGATTTTAAGACCAAAAAAAAAACGATCATGACAAGGAATAATAATTTTCAAGATGTCGGGCACACCGAAGCAAATATGAAAGAAATCGGGAATATTTATAACGAGTATAGAGTGACAGCCAAAATATTTGAACGTACAAATTATAGGAAAGGTAAATAAAATTTGTAGGAGCCTAAGTTGAACGATCATTAACATCAGGATTAGATAAAATATAAATAAACGGAATTATTGAGTGTGAAAATCCTAAGTAGTCTTTACGTAAGCCAAAAGAAGAAGAAATGTAATCAATAAGAATTCCAGAATGATTTCTAAGTGAATTTTCGAGCGTAACAACTCCACCTATTCCCGAAAGAAATTTACTTGAAAATTTCTCTCAGTAGAAAAGTAATTACGGAAAGCGAGAACGTAAGGCAAGGATATGGCAGCAAAGTGAGAAGCAAGAAAGTGCGATAATCTTTAACGACGGAAACCAAAAAAAAGAGTACTAAATGATTTGTTAAACTGCAAAAATTCGATAGAAGGAAGAGAAGGAGATCTGAAATCACCAAAGCTATCAGCCAAAAATCTGATAGTACAAAGCCAAAATTAGAACGGCAAATCTAATTCAACGAATAACAGGTACCACTAACAGAAGTGTTCTAAAGAACAACACCCAAAATATATATATCAAACGAAACTATCCAAAAATAGATAGGAGCAAAACGAAACGCAGAAGGCGAAATTGACACATTGTCAAGCGAAACTATCGACGCACAGAATGAGTGACGGCGGAAACTCGTTAGCACATCAACAACAACCACCACAACACACAATGTCAACAGTTGCTCGGCCTAGACCACCACAGAGGCCCTTCGACATTCGGTCGGTACGAGGGTTACAAATAACCAAAAACAACAGAACAAACAATACTGAACGGTCGTCACTCCAGCAGCGGAATGTGCAACAGCCGATATCACGCCGATTGTTCGAGCGCCACGAAGAAAACAAGAAAGGGGAAGGTGTAATGGGTCATATTATATAGAAAATAAAACGTTAATGTATATGCCAGTTGTCTACTGTATATATTAAAAGCAATTTCATTTCTTTATATTTATATTTCTCGCTTGTTTAAAATTTTACCTAGCAAGGCATTCTGCATTAAAACGGGTTCTTCCCCGGACGCACATTGAATAACGTAAACAGTACCTTAGTATGAGATCACTTCTCTTTGTCCGTTGTATTAAATATGTAACGTATATTTCCCCATATATATGTATATATATAAATGAGAGGCAACATATATTTGATATAAGGATATGCTTTGTCAGCAATAATACATTTTGTAATATTAACTGTATTATGTATGGGGCCCAATGAAGGAGAATATATTCTGGAAACATTCTTTCGCATGAAAGGGGAAGGAGGAAGAAATAGCACAGAAGGAAGTATCAGTCAATCAAGCCCTGCGAGAAATAGCGAACGGCTGATTTACTTAGGTCTAGTACGACGCAAATAAAAAAACGTCGGACCTAACAAGACTAAATACGCTAGTTTTGATAGCACTCGCAAAGGGTGAATCAACACAGTAATAAAGTTACCTGTGCGCGATTTAAACAATTTGGATTATAACAAAGAATCCTTATAGTGAAAAGTTAAATGTGCGTTTGTTTTGTGAAACTCCTCTGAGCTCCGGTATCACCACAAGGTAGGAGTTTATGTCCTTAAGTCTATCGATAGCAAAGATAAGCATACTGATATCAGAAAGAAAGGCCTAGACATTTTAGTAAAAGAATCAAACGAACTTTATAAAAAACATTTGCAAGGTATAGCAATACCATATTCATATTTAGTTTTCTGTACACTATTCAATTGATGTAAAAAGTCCCTATGTGTTTAATTCAATATATATATGTTTATATGTAATCTGATATTTTATTAATTACTTACCCATATATTTATAGATACATTTACAAAGCCGATATTTGCTTATGTAAATATTCTTATAATAAATAATGACAGTGCTCTATTTATTACTATAATACAGGGGATACATACACACACCTTTCGTATATCACACGACCTGAGATTATTAGTACAAAATATATATCAATTTCAATAGTATAATTGAAGCGTCCCATTGCTAGAGCTAGTGAATCACCGGGCATATACTTAATAAACTTATACCGACAGGAACGGTTATTTTCCTGTGGCATCCAACATAATCAGCAAAGTAATCATTTTAAATAAATGATAAACTGCATATCTATCTCATATTACTTCTTTAACTCTTAAAGTAACTTGCAAATTGGTATCCCCATTCATTATTATTATTTGCAAAGGATTAAAAAATAGCCAAACGTTACAGTTGTCGCCCAACTTCGGGGCTAATTAATCAAATTAATTAAAGGTGTTTTAAAATGAATTAAAATTAAATTTAATAATATTGAGAATAGATAAAATAAAATAATTTCATTAATTCCCAAGTAGAATTTCAACTTTAAATCATTATTATTCAAAGAAAAAAAAATAGAGGTGATCAGTTTAAATAAATCATTATTTTCAAATCTAGATCAACCAAAATACGAGGAGTGATCAAATAGTAAAACATTTTATTTTCAGGAACAGTTTTAAATCACATATCTAAGATTTTTACGTTATAATAAATGGTTTTAAATTAATATAAGTAAAATATACAGGGTGTTTTTCAAATTTTAAATAAAATTTTAGTTTTCAATTTCAAAATAAATCAACATATGAGTGGTATATTTTGCTAATAGTGCTGCGATATAATTGAGGGTGTGTACTATACAGGCTGTTTTTGTAGAAAAGTGTACACTATTTTGAGTTTAAATTTCAAATAGTGTTTGAAATATTATTAGGCCATATACAAGGGAATTCATAGGAGAATTTGAAGACTTGGGGGGTAGCGCGCAAGGCAGTCAAGGACAAATTATTGGCGGCACATAAAGAAAAGAATTAAATTCAGACTCCGTAGGAGAATTTGACCTACGTAGAGCAATAAATAAACAAATATCGGTGACAAAACGGATCATTGCAGAAAAAATAGTAGCCTTCGTCGTGACTATTGAGCCTTCGTTGTTGCAGTACTATTTCGCGTCCGTTGTCAACCATTAAACGTGTGTTGTTTGTTTTGAAACAAAGCAAATATATTTGCATGATAATGCAATTTGTGAAAATTGGTAGAAAGTAAGGAAAGTCAAAGAGATTAAGCATCTTATAAATACAACTCATGTTCTTGAGAAGTGGGAAATTAACAACGCCAGAAAAAATGACGACGCCAAAAGAAGACACTCAAGGAACTAGCAGCGAAATTAATCAAGAAACGCCAGAAAGTACTATACTTATGCAGTATATGAAGACACTAATAGATGATGTAAAAAAGGACATCCGAGACTCTAGCAAAGAAAGCAGAGAAGAAATTCAAAAATTAAATGACAAAAATATGGAAAATTTGGAAAAGAAAATTAAAGAAATCAATGAGAAAATGACAAAAGAAATAAAAGGATCACAACAGCGGTGCGACAATAAGATGGAAATTCTGAAGGAAGACCTCGATGCAAAATTAACAAAACAGCAAGATCATTTCCAAGCGGAATTTAAGGATTTCAAAAAAGAAACCAAACTGGAAATTCATGATCAAATAAAGAAAACAAAATCAGAAGTCACCAAAGATATTGACACAAAAACATCGATCCTGAAGAAGGAACTCCAAACTTGCTTAAAAGAAGAAAGGGAAGATGCCCAACAAAAAATGGACGATGTAAGACAAGAAGTTGAGCAAACGCTAGAAAGAATAGAGCGAACTACGCCAACCGTTACGGGAAGCAGTACGGAGGAAAAAATTCCCAAATTTGATGAGAACCCGAGAAGTATACATCCAAAGGAGTTCATAAATATCTTAGAGAGATATTTTAAAAACAGGGCGCTTTCACAGGAGAGAAAAATAAACACGGCCGCGGACCAACTAGAAGGTGATGCAGCAATCTGGGCGAGCAACAAGAGAGATAAATGGATAACTTTTGAAGAATTCAAATAGGAATTTCTGGAAATGTATTGGTCAGAAGAAGCCCAGGTGAAAGTCATAAAAGAATTAACACAGCCAAGAATATACAATCCTAGACGAGGGACTATGGCCCATCATGCTTGGTATTGGATAAACAAAACACAATACCTAGACTCATTGATGACACCGGCGGTGTTAATAAACCAGTTAATCGGCCATTTTCCTCATGAGACTGAGAACATTCTACTAGCTTCCAATCTTAAGACCACAGATGAATTAATTAAAAAACTAAACAATATTGAAAACAGACACAAGGACTTACCAAGGAGGGATGACAGACGTCCAAACCCCAGGAACATTAATATGATTCGAGGAGGTAGAGGTTTTCCAAGAACCAGAGGAGCCGGAAGGGGCAGAAATTCCCGCAACCCCTCACCACATTCGGAATCGGGAAACGAGTAAGTGCAGAAGAGGCGGCTCCGAATCTTCTGCCAGTAGAAAGGGTGGAGCCATCACGAAAAAAAAATCCATGCCGTTATAAACCCGATCTGGAAACTCAAAAAAGGGAGAGAGAACTTTACCTAAAGCAACTACCTGCCATTTTGGATCAGGAAACAGGAAGCCAAAATAAAGAGGAAATTTATAACTTACAGTCGAACATACAAATTACTCCGAAAGTCATGGTCCAAATAGGCAAAGAACAATATGAGGTAATACGGGAAGCGCCATTAGTGTGATCAGTGAAGAAACTGTGCAGGTGCTACGCCTAAGGCAAGTCAAGGTACCGGAGCTACCAGTAACCAATGTAACTGTACAAGGCGCCACTGGAAAAATCGTAAAAGTTAAAAAACAAATTATGCTTCCATTAACCATCAACGGTCAAGAAATACAATCCATATTCTTTGTAGTACCTAATCTGCTAACTCAGATTATTTTAGGAATTGATTGGTTAGAAAAACATTCGGCGAAAATTAGTTTTGCAGAAGGAAAATTGAAATTCCAGCACGACATAAGCACTATAAGCCTACCTTTGATCAAAAATGAAAAAGGAAAAGATGAACCCGAAGAAGAACCACCCCACTATACTGTAAACACCAACAAACCAAATAGGTGGAATGTAGAAATCCAAATGGACCAAAATATTACTGATTTCAAACAATCGCTATTTAAGGAAAGGGAAAGTGAAGAAGAAAAAGAAGTAAAAGATGCAACAGCATCCCAATTAGAAACGCAAGAAAATAGGGGGGTTGATGAAGAAGAACCAACCACATTAATGATAATACAGGACCACCCTGTTGATATAATTTCTCGAACAAAGTTAAAGTACAGGGAGGTGTTTAGTGATAAACCAGGTAAGTGCAACATGTACACGTGCGCGCTAAAAATGAGTGATACCACACCTTTTGTAAAACGAGCCTATCCCATAGCAGCCTCACAAAGTGATGCGGTACACCAAGAAATAAATCGAATGGTTAGCTGGAACATCATTGAACGATCTAGTTCACCATATTCAAATCCGATAGTCATAGTCAAGAAAAAAGATGGCACTGTAAGAATTTGTCTGGACGCACGAAGACTAAATCAGGCGATCATACCAGACCAAGAATCACCACCATTGATGGAAGACTTACTGAGAAAATTCCATGGGAAAAAATTCTTTAGTACACTTGATTTAACTTGCGGATACTGGCAATTACCACTCGACGAAAAAGCAAGGGAGTGTACAGCTTTTCTAGTACAAGGAAAAAGCTACCAGTTTAGAGTATTGCCATTCGGTTTGAACGTATCTGTGGCAATGTTCAATAAATGTTTGGAAAAGGTTTTGGGACCGGAGGTCATGTCATTTGCTACAGTATTTGTAGATGACATTCTCATCGCTTCCGAAACATTGGAACAACATGAAAAACAATTAAACATGGTGTTCGAACGTCTGCAAAGAGCGGGAATGACGGTAAAAGAAGACAAGTGCCGATTCTTACAACCGGAAGTGAAATTCTTGGGACATGTAATAAACAAGGAAGGTATAACGGTGGATCAAGATAAGATCAAAGCCATACAAGACTGTCCACAACCAAAAAACAAAAAGGACTTGCAATCTTTTGTGGGCCTATGCAATTTCTATAGGAAATTTATACCTCACCATTCGGAACTTATCGGTAAATTCTCGCATCTTATGGACAAAAAGTCAATATGGAGTTGGGGTACAGACGAAAAGGAAACTTTCCAAAAAATTAAGGAAAATTTTTTGAAAGCAGGATTGTTGAGCCACCCAGATTTTAGCAAGCCTTTCTACTTGGCAACAGATGCTTCTACACGAGCTCTAGGGGCTCACCTGTACCAGAAATCGGAAAAGGGAGAAATGCTGAACATAGCATTCGCTAGCAGGAAACTAGCCGATGCAGAAACAAGGTATACAATTACGGAATTGGAATTATTGGGAATTGTTTTTGGTTGCAAGAAATATCGAGAGTACATTTTAGGATATCCGACGATAATATTAACGGACCATCGAGCTTTATCATTTCTATTCAACTGCAAAGTTCTAAACCATAGACTAATGAGGTGGGTGATTGGCATTACCGAGTATCAGTTGCAAGTAGAGTATGTCAAGGGCTCGGAGAACATCATAGCTAACTTCCTCTCACGATATGGATGTGAGGATGCAAGGAAAGGAGACCCAATAACTATCAACCACATCACAACAGAACAATCCCAGTTAAGAAAGGAATTAAAAAACTTACGTCGGGAACAAAGAAAAGACGGAACTATAAACTGGATCATAAATGAATTAGAAGGCAATTTGCATGAAAGACAGGAAAAATTAAGGGATGAATACGTGGTGCATGAAGGTATCTTATTCAAAAGGGGTCGAAGAACAAAAAACTGGTGGTTGATATATCTACCAAGATCCTTAATTAAGTCAGTAATAAACCTGTATCACGAAACACATGGCCATTTTGGAACAAAGAAAGGTACATCCGCAATAGCAGAATCAATCTACTTCCCAAACCTACAAAGAAAGGTCAAAGAAATTATGTCCTCATGCGACATGTGCCAGAAAACCAAACATTCAAACCAAGCCTGTCAAGGATTAATGAAAAACGTGCTAGCAGATAGACCATTGCAAGTGGTATCGGTGGATTTATACGGACCACTACCGCAAGGTCGTGGTGGAGTATGCTACATTTTCGTTCTCATGGAGATGTTCACTAAGTACGTAAAGTTATATCCTTTAAAAAAGGCAACCGCTGTGAACATGAGCAATCGGGTATTGAAGCACTACATTAACCAAGTAGGAAAACCAGAAATAATTCTATCGGACCATGGCCCCCAGTTTACCAGCACTAAATGGAAAAAAAGTATGGAGGAGGTCGGAATTCAGATCAAGCATTCTGCGGTGTATCATCCGAAATCAAATCCAGTGGAAAGGGTTATGAGAGAGTTAGGGAAGATGTTCCGAACCTATTGCTCGGAAAAACACACGGTATGACTATATAGATTCAATCGAAGAATGGATCAACTGTACGGAACACGATTCCACGGGTTTCACGCCACATGAGCTTATGAAGGGGGAAAAACCAGAAAGATTAATAGAACGACTAATCAATTACCCAGATAGAAAAGATCATCCTATGGAAGTAAAAATAATACTGACTAGAGAACGGCTCCAAAGCAGAGCGGAAAGAAGAAAGAAAAGACATGACGAAAAAATAAGCCCCGTTGTATACAATAAGGGCGACTGGGTCCTGGTTAAAAACCATAATTATTCGTCAGCCTTAGCTAAGGAGGTAAAAAAGTTCTTCCATCTATACAATGGTCCTTATGAAGTTCTGCGAAGAAAATGTGAAAACGCGTATGAACTGGGAAATGTAGAAACCAGACAGTATTTAACCACACAGAATGTCGAGAACCTAAAAAGTACAAGAAACCTCT
The DNA here is from genome assembly GCA_935421215.2 of Melolontha melolontha. Lineage (NCBI taxonomy): Eukaryota > Metazoa > Arthropoda > Insecta > Coleoptera > Scarabaeidae > Melolontha > Melolontha melolontha. The sequence goes on from OW285241.1 coordinate 78,729,747, forward strand.
TAAAGATCCACCAGAGTAGTGGGGGGGAGATAAGGTTTATTATACATAATCACTATATTTATTCTTAATTATTATTTGCTATATATTTACCAAGAAAGTCTTTTGGTTTCAGTTAAATTCAATATAACTTTATTTCTTGAACTTGCACATATACATGAACTGATCACTTGGTCTTATTTTTGATTATTTGCTATTAAGGACGTCATCAAAGTAATAAAAAACAATGGGGGGTACTGTAATGGGTCATATTATATAGAAAATAAAACGTTAATGTATATGCCAGTTGTCTACTGTATATATTAAAAGCAATTTCATTTCTTTATATTTATATTTCTCGCTTGTTTAAAATTTTACCTAGAAAGGCATTCTGCATTAAAACGGGTTCTTCCCCGGACGCACATTGAATAACGTAAACAGTACCTTAGTATGAGATCACTTCTCTTTGTCCGTTGTATTAAATATGTAACGTATATTTCCCCATATATATGTATATATATAAATGAGAGGCAACATATATTTGATATAAGGATATGCTTTGTCAGCAATAATACATTTTGTAATATTAACTGTATTATGTATGGGGCCCAATGAAGGAGAATATATTCTGGAAACATTCTTTCGCATGAAAGGGGAAGGAGGAAGAAATAGCACAGAAGGAAGTATCAGTCAATCAAGCCCTGCGAGAAATAGCGAACGGCTGATTTACTTAGGTCTAGTACGACGCAAATAAAAAAACGTCGGACCTAACAAGACTAAATACGCTAGTTTTGATAGCACTCGCAAAGGGTGAATCAACACAGTAATAAAGTTACCTGTGCGCGATTTAAACAATTTGGATTATAACAAAGAATCCTTATAGTGAAAAGTTAAATGTGCGTTTGTTTTGTGAAACTCCTCTGAGCTCCGGTATCACCACAAGGTAGGAGTTTATGTCCTTAAGTCTATCGATAGCAAAGATAAGCATACTGATATCAGAAAGAAAGGCCTAGACATTTTAGTAAAAGAATCAAACGAACTTTATAAAAAACATTTGCAAGGTATAGCAATACCATATTCATATTTAGTTTTCTGTACACTATTCAATTGATGTAAAAAGTCCCTATGTGTTTAATTCAATATATATATGTTTATATGTAATCTGATATTTTATTAATTACTTACCCATATATTTATAGATACATTTACAAAGCCGATATTTGCTTATGTAAATATTCTTATAATAAATAATGACAGTGCTCTATTTATTGCTATAATACAGGGGATACATACACACACCTTTCGTATATCACACGACCTGAGATTATTAGTACAAAATATATATCAATTTCAATAGTATAATTGAAGCGTCCCATTGCTAGAGTTAGTGAATCACCGGGCATATACTTAATAAACTTATACCGACAGGAACGGTTATTTTCCTGTGGCGTCCAACATAATCAGCAAAGTAATCATTTTAAATAAATGATAAACTGCATATCTATCTCATATTACTTCTTTAACTCTTAAAGTAATTTGCAAATTGGTATCCCCATTCATTATTATTATTTGCAAAGGATTAAAAAATAGCCAAACGTTACAAAGGAAAAGCTGCATATAGCACCGAAAAAAGCACAGACTAGGAGGGGATCATTACTCCTAGCGCCGAAAGAAGATAGAAAGCTGCGCTTTGAACAACAGTCATGAAAATCGCTGCGTCACAACCAAAACTAGGGAACAACTTCCGACAGCTCAACAGAGACTGACTATTGTGAAGCAGAAGCAGCTCAAAAAAACAGGACAAACTAAAAAAAAAGGTATATTACTAACGCTCAAGGATGCAAATGAATAAGGAGAAATAGGTTAGAATCTAAAAGGTAGGATATGAGCAACTGAGACACTGTGTACTCACGAGTTCCAACAATCCTTCAATCGATACGCCATACGATAGGGAAACAAAAATCTTCAATCTGGCCAAACAAAAAGAATGTACGATAATGCAATACAAAAGTTTAAAGTGCAGAGGCGGCCTACCACTACACCGACGCGGTTGAGGACCGATACGCAAATACTATAACAAACATAGACACGTCCATGACCGAAAAGAAAAAGTCGCGATACGATACGAGGGGTGTCGGTCTCAGCCCTATATGAAGCCTAAAGAATGTACGACGGTATTTATTGAAGTCCACCCCGCTTCTACACACGAAAGTGTCGACAAAATAGAGAAAACGGGATCACATCAAAGATGTATCCTAAGCTCTAATAAAGATATCCTTCAGAGTATCACTCAATGGTCTAAAAGAAAATGGTACGGCAGCATAACTGCAGGAAAGAACATCCCACATGCTAAATATAGACATCAAGTGAAAGAATTCTATAGGATAAAATTCTAAAGTCAAATTCGGTAAATAAATCAGAATGGATAAGATCCAAATGTCACACGTAAAACGTCCAGTCCGTATAAGAGTTCATAAAAGCCCTCACACGAGGAAAACCTACACGCTACGTTAAAACTCTATACGACAGGAACAAAACAAACAGGTTAGATCTGTGTGTAAGTGTGAACCCTAAATCCTCCAAATAGAGATGCAACAACGGCAAATGGAACACACTGTCCACAGATGCAAACCTTAAAACGTCCATATTCCATAATATATCAGTTAACCAATCTACAAGAATGTTAACAGAGTCAACTCGATAACGAAAGTCATCTCAAAATATAAACGGTAAAATCTTATAACGAAAAAAAAGGCAATTTCAAGAAACGATCATCGTAACAGCAAATTATCGCAGTCCAGACCAAACCTGGAATAACAAACTTATCTCAAAATAAGTTCAACAACACCTAGCACAAACAGCTAGAAACAAAACATTCCAAAACAGAAGGATTTGCGAAACGAAAACTAGTCAATACAAAAACTCGAACTTGAACTAACAAGCGAATGTCACATCAATAAGTTAAGACGAAATCGGTGAACGGTACGACAAAATATTAAGAACCTACTTCGACTTGGAACAAATGCAAAGTTACAGACGGAAGGAATCTGCATTGACCATGACTCCGTTTAGTCGCCTTTTACGACATGGTGGATTACACCAGACTGGGTATTCGTCTAGCCCCCAGACAGGCCAAAATCATATACAGATGGAAAGAACAAAACTGACCATAACTCCTTTTTGTGGCCTTTTACGACATGGCGGATTACACCAGATTGGGTATTCGTCTAGCCCCCAGACAGGCCAAACTATGTATTCATTACGCTAATCGTCATTGGGTTGCGCTTTAAGATGAACGCTGATCCATGAGCCAGGCAGAAGTTCGCCTTCGCAGGTCTTAAGTTCATAAGTGTCTGAAGACAGTCGACGATGGATTAGGAATGGTCCCACAAATTTATCAGCAAGCTTGGCAGAATAGTATTTAGATGCGTCTGACAAAACGAAGTTTCTATGCCAAACCATTTGATTTGGTAGAAACTCCACTACACGATGTCTCATACATAACGAGATTTGGCCTTTTCATACGCTGCTTGGAGACGAAGTTTCACGTCTTGGAATAATCGAGAGAATTGGTAAGACCTAGTCAAAAGTTCTTCAGGGTCTCTAACACAAATAACGTCAGGTGCATTGCTACCTTCAGGTTTCTGTAGTGGACGTTCTCCAGTAGTTGTCATTTCTCTACTGAAATTGATGAAATAAGGTGTGAGTCCGGTTACGTCATGCTTGGCAGCTCGCAGAGCGCAAGAAATTTTGGGAAGAACTAAATCCCATTCACGATGATTCTCTGACACATATGAGATCAACATAGTTTAGTTACTCGATTCACACGCTCGACGGGGTTCGCCTGTGGATGATAGTAGGATGTAAATGCTGACTTAATTTGATAATGTTTTAACAGCTGACGATACTCTTTAGATTTAAATTCAACTCCATTATCAGAAATAATCGTACGTGGTTCGCCAAACAGCAAGAACACGTCATTCTCAAGATGTTTAATGATGTTAACAGCCGTAGCATTACGAAGAGCGTACGTTAGAACAAACTTGCTAAAACAATCTGCTAAAACAATTCGAGAGTGACCTCCCATACGTCCAATAGGTTTCGTTGTTCAGGTTTCGTTCTTAAGCAAGTGCGACAGCGGTTTATATAGCGTATGACATCAGCTGTCATTTTAGGCCAATAATGACTCTGGGCAATTCTACTCAAAGTTTTAGAAATGCCTAAATGACCGCATGTAGGAGGATCATGACATGCTTTGATTAGTTCAGAACGACGTTCTTTGGGAACCACAACTTTCCAGGAGTTACCATCACCACCAAAATAGTTGCGAGAAGGACGAAGGTACTTGCATAATTTGCCATTAACAACTTGAAAGGCGGGATATTTATCAGGAGTAGCTTTGACAGCACGAACAAATCTGTTGTACCATTTATCAGTTACAAGATCAGATACATCGACAGTCGACAAGATTGGCACAGAGCGAGACAATGCATCGGGAACTACGCTTTCTTTTCCCTTACGATGAATAATAGAAAAGTCGTATTGCTGCAGCCCAACCCGCTAAACGTCCACTAGGAGAGCTTAAAGAATTCAACCAACAAAGTGAATAGTGGTCGGTAACCACAGTGAAATGTGCGCCTTCAAATTAAGGACGGAGTTTCTAGATCGCCCACAAAACAGCAAGGCATTCTTTTTCAGTCGTTGCAAATTTGCGTTCTTGAAGTGAAAGAGATCGACTGAGATAACTGATCACTTTTTCGTCCTCATCAATTTGCTGAGTTAACACAGCACCTAGACCGTAATCTGAGGCATCAGTTTGTATCATGAATTCTTGATTAAAATCAGGGCAAGATAAGATAGGAGCAGTAACTAAACAATCTCTAAGTTTTACCCAAGCCTCGTCGCAAGAGGCGTCCCAATTAAAGTGAATATTCTTACGCAATAGATTCGTTAAAGGAGAAACGATGGTCGAGAAATTAGGCACAAAACGACGATACCAAGAAGCCATGCCCACCATTCGTCTGACACCAGCCACGTTTGAAGGAATAGGAATTTCTAAGATTGCACGAACCTTGTCAGGATCGACAGACAGTCCATGACCATTAATGACATAACCCAAGTATTATTCTTCTCTACAAAAAAGGCACTTTTCCTTATTCAAAGTCAGACTGTAATGTGGGGACGTGGGCAGCGTCGCCACGTGACCTGTGATGTCAGCTCACTTAACTAGTTCAGGATCGCCATGTAATGCAGCCCGGTCCTGCGGGGCTACATCGCTGCGTTGGTACGCAGATGCGTTGAAGTATTAAATAATAAGCAGATTAAGTTGGTTTAACATCGTATAATTAAATAACACTTATAAAGATGTAACATTTACTATATACATAGTTATTAATAGGACAGTAGTCGAAAGGAGAGATCTATTTCGCACTCGATATGTCGTACTGTCTATCTAACTATGTGTGATCCCTCGTTCTCTGATAGAACGTCTTATATACATTAGAGTGCCCTCCTTTTGACTATGTCCTTACTTAACTATCAACTAGAGGTGCAAGTGTGCAACTTCTAATTGAGAACGCTTGTGTCTATAAATCAGATGGACCGAGGTCATGCTTTTGAATACAATACAAATAGGACCAGAGCCGCACCTTGACTACATCAAGTAATACAAAACATTACCCAATCAGGTTATCACAAGACCAGCATTTTCTAGTCGAGTTAAAACTTCACGTAGAACTTCAAGATGTTCCTCAAATGTCGAAGCGACGATGATGATGTCGTCAAGGTAAACAAATACGTGCGGTTCAAGTTCAGGTCCTAAAACTTGATCAATGAAACGCTGCCAAGTAGCAGGTGAATTATGCAGGCCAAAAGCTAATCGACGAAATTGAAACAAACCCCTTATTCGGTACGGTAAAAGCGGTAAAAGGTCGAGAAGACTCTTCGATAGGAATCTGCCAATAGGCGGACTTGATGTCAAGAGATGTGAGAAATTTAGCGTCCCGTAGTTTGTCCAAAGTATGAGTAATGTAAGGCATCGCGCTCAGTAACTTGATTGAGTTTTCGATAGTCAACACAAAATCGATAGGTCTTGTCCTTTTTAGGTACCATAAGTATAGGTGAGGACCAAGGGCTATTAGATCTTTCAACGACGCCCAATGCTAACATACGTTCAAGTTCTGCATCAACTATTTTCTGCAACGCTGGAGATATAGGGTAATAGCGTTGTTTTATAGGAGGACTATTCGACACAATACGATATTCTACGAGAGTTGTGCAGCCCAATTCCTCAGAGGCTGAATTCGCGAAAAAGTCACTGACCAAAGTATCTATGCGCCTTTGTTGGTCGGAGTTCAAGACTTGTTGAATACCAATGGTTCCTATAATAATGGGTTCAACTGAGAAAACCCATTCACCACGACGAAGATCAGGAACGATGCCCATAACCTTCCAAAAGTCAGTAACCAAAATTAAACTAAAGGTTAATTCGGGAATAACCAATATGTCTAAAATTTTAACTCGATCTCCAAGTTGGATAGGGACCGAAATCTCTCCTAAAGGTTTACAAGATTGCCCGTTGGCCAAAATACAAGTCGCAGAAGTTGTTCTAAGACAAACTCTAATTGATCGTAAGAGATTCCAACCTGAGCCACCCATAATAGTGCGTGAAGCGCCAGAGTCCAAAAGTCCCAGAAAAGGTTGACCAAAAATAGCTACACTAAGATGTGGTCGTTCGTCATCGCATGCTTGATCTAACAGGAAATTCAATCGAGTAGGTTTAATTTGAGTAGGTAGACCGCTAGAGCGAGTAGTCGCTGGTTCAGAGATCGTTTGCGGTCTTATTGACGTCTCCCCCTGCCGTTTCCCGACCGATTAGAAGTTTGACAACGAGGGCAAGAGTTTACGGTATGACCGCGCGCACCACATTTATAGCGAGAAGTACGAGGATTCGGACAATCTCTAACCAAATGTCCTACTACATTACAGTTCCAACATTTCGGATCACAGTTGGACGAAGGTACAGATACTTCTGCCACACTAGATGTTGTTGGTGAATAAGCGTAAGCTAAATCGGGCTCGCATAGAGAAGTCTTATTGCGAGGTGGTGGTGAAAAAGCTTCTATTGACATCTTACATGCCTCCAGTTTTCTACACAAGTCCAGCAGCTGATCTACTGTTTTGACCTCGGTAAGTCCTAACTGACTTTGATAGAACGGAGCGATATTCTGCTTAAGAACGTCTAACTTAAGTCCAAACATACCATTCATTACAGCAACATACATACCAATAGTCTCATTAGGCCCTTGAGTTCATCTCTTAATTTCCTGGAATAGCTTATCATTGTAGTTAGGAGGTTGGAATTGTAAACGGAGCTCTCGCACAAAATCGACCCAAGACGTTACTTTATGACGCGTGGACCGCCACCAAACCAAAGCCTTTCCAGAAAACAACTCAGTTGCAGATCTAATCAACTGCTCCTTGGAGAGATTGTTAGCGATACACTTGTCTTCGATGGTCCAGAGAAAAGCACTTAGGGATTGACGAGAACTTTCCCCGTCAAACTTAGAAAAACTCCACCTAGACACCGGAACACCTTAAATGTCGAAGATGACGCAGTTACAGCCGCAGAGCTCACCGCATGAGTCGCAGTCTCTCGAACAGGAGACAAAATAGGTTCACCCACTGATTCTTCGGAATCAGAAAACTCGCTATCAGATTCAGGTGGACCATGTGCAACACTAGTAGAGGCGAACACAAATGACATGTCAGCCGGCACAGCACCAGCCAAAGCTGACTTCCTGGCTTTTCGCGCCTTAGATTTTAAGGCCGCCTGAAGGGGTACTAATTCCACTAAAATTCCTGTTACTTCCTCCTCACTTTCAGGAGTCACAGGCTTCGCTCGCCTAATTCGTGAAAAAGCATGTATGATTTTGGAATTAATCTTACGATATCTTAAGCTAGTTTCTATCTCCATGAATTGGTCTAGAAGATCTTTGACCTCAGCAATCTTTCTCTTAACCTCGCGTGTATCTTCCTCAATAGTGAAAGGATTAGCTGGTTTAGCAACCTGTATGCCACCACTCTCTAACTGAGCATCGACTTGACAGGAACATTTTCATTTGCTCCACGAACCCTCAGTTCATAGACCAACTCGTCACGTTCCAATCTGTTAATCTCAATTTTCCCTTCCATGATCACTTAGAAACAGACACACTCTCGAAAGCAAATAAATCTCCCAAATTGACGTAATTTAAAATCAAGAAATGCTAAATTACAAAAAATCTAAATAAACACCCAAAACTTCTAAAGCTCACAAAACTCTAGAAAAACAACTACACAACGTTGTCTGTCCAAAAATACAAAGAATTAAACTCGAGAAAAGGAAAAATTTAAAAGTTCGAAAACTGAAGATGGTCAGAACTGAATCGAAACGTAAATTTTACCAAGTACACCAAAATTCTCTAAAAACTATTAACGGACCTCAAACCAAAATTAAAACAGCAAAGGCAACACCAAAAATTGTCCAATTCCCCCCACAAGTGTGAGAAAGCAAAGTTTTTTTTTGAAACCAAAGCTCCACGCATGAGGCGCCAAATAATTACTACCTTAACGCGACCAAAATATGAAAAGACTAGTAATAAGGAGGTTGCGCGATGTTCTGCTTGTTCTCCCCCTCTGACCTGAACCTACCTGAAGATGGTCGTCCCCAGGAAAGTGCTCTGCCGGCTAACTCAGTAATGCAAAGTAGAGTGTCGCGAGTCCAAAGGGTCGCTTGATGTAGTTAGACGCCACCGTTTTCAACACGCAGAAATATCCTAGAAAACGGAAGCAGGCGGGACCCTGGTAGCTTCAAAATCAACCAGAGAGAGTCAGCCCATTATTACTTGTTGGAATTACGAACGAGTCTTTGCTTCTCTCAACACTTGTAGGAAAAGGGATTCAGACAAACTCATACGTCAACAACATCAAAGTTTATTTACAAGTAGGTTCAGAATATTATTTTACAGATATTTGATATCTTAAAACACATTAACAGAAGCTTTTCAAAGCAATACTAAATTTGTCAAAAATTACAAATTCCATAAGTTATCTACCAGGCAACACGAAAATATAATCACCTGATAAAATGAGTATATTTTGTTGTGAAATATAAATTAATATGATATTATAAGAAAAGATGATATTACATGAAACATAAGTTGATTCAAAATAATATTTTCAGTGATTGAAAGTAAATAAAGATATCAGAATTTTATAATCTAAAATTATATAAATTGAAACAACTAAGCAAATATTTTAATTAAGAAAATTAGCAGATCTAGGAAGTTTAATTTGTAGAGTAATTAAAAAAACAACTAAAATTGCTACAAGCCACAAAGAGATAGATAGCTGTGCAACTAAATTAATAAACAACACCCTGTTTACACAGGTGTTTAAAACTGTGAGAGATAATGTATTGTACGTATTAAGATCAAGACATAAGTTAATCAGAACTCAAATTATGTATACGTAACAGTGGTTCTTTACAATTAGTTTACAGTGTATATTAAATTAAGTAATATTAATGTGAGTCGTAACCCCAAGTAATTAAAGAAGCAAGTCGTGGGCTCGTCTGAAGGAACCAGCCACGTAAATTAGCTCTACTAAACCTTCAATGGATAGTCAGAGAAGCTGACGTCCAGTCTTTTGATAAAATTCAAAATGAATGCTAGTAACCAGGTGATCTAGCCTCTATCAATTAAAATTTATAATCAATAGCTTAGACAGCTATTAAAGATAGTAAGTTTTACAGCAAAATAGAGTTTTAGATAAGCAAACAGACGCAGTTAAATAGGAAAGTAAAAGGTTACAGTAAACAAACCAGATCCAGGTCTAGTACGTTAAATCCCGAGGGATACTAACCCGATAACTCAAACAGGGTTCTACGATGCCAACATAAAAGCAAAGTAAACAAATCAACAACTGCTTCGATCTGAAGGATCGGCTTATCCAAAACCTTACTTAGGTGTAATCGTATAGAAATTTAGATTTAAAGTTAGAAAAAGCAATGATTTAATTATAAGAATTAAATTAGATTTTCTAAACCTACTTCAAAACAAGATCTCGAATTCGTGCCCTAAATTTGTCCTAAACTCCAAACCCTTGTGATGTTGGGCCGTTGGGTAGCCGCACGGGATAACAGGTAGGGCGACTTATGGTAAAGTAAGACACTCACGAAGTTTGGGTAACATCGTATAATTAATATTTAACACTTAAAACTGGATAACGTTTATATGCATTATGATATACTTATCATTAATATTATTACTGTCTATCTAAAGAGAGTATAAAAGAGGACATGATTCTGGTTAAGAATCTGACTCTTGTTTAAGACTGAATATGTGAACGTGAATGTGAATCTGTGAATGTCTGTCCCTTGCATTACTCTCGTTATATATACATCAGATCATCCTCGTACTACTTAGGGAATATTATACAACCCTGACATGTAGCTTGTGTTTGCAAACAACTCGCGTTAGCGAGGACGTATTTGTAACACACGTTACACTTGCGTTATGGGAACGAGGCTGTGACCTGGTTGAGATTGTTTGCATACACACAAATTGCATTGCGTTATCACACCACCCTTCCTGGGGGTTAAGAAAAATAACGCTGAGGTGTTTGTTTTTCTTACGTTAAAATCTATACCTTTCTTATTCTTGTAGTACGGTGATCACTAAAAATATGACATATACTATTAACCTTAAAAATAGTTGCTTATTTATTACATGTATACAAGTTTCTTATTTCCTACTAACATATTTACACTTATTTTAACAATATTATAATACAATACAAAAATACAATACAATACAATAATACAATAATAATACAATAAAACTTTAAATAAATTTTCAAGGTACTGCTACATAGTACGTTTTTACATTGTTGCAAAAATAATAATTATTAATAATCAATAATCGGGCCTTCGTAATTTGTACACTGTCTCAATCTTGTTAGTCTGTTCGCTTTTTATATTTTATTCCTATATTATGAGTTCGTATATATCTAATAGTTGACTTACTTCGTATTTGCAATTCTTGCTTCTAATTTCTAATTTTTCGCATTCGATTCTCTGTCTTGAATTCTTCATGTTCGCTTGTTTGTCTTAACTCTTTGCTTTGATTGTTCGTTTTCGATTCCTTATACTTGATTGTTTGTCTTCGATTTTGTGCGCTCCCAATTCTTATGCTCCCCTTCCAACCATACTTTAAAATAAATCGACTCTCCGTTTTTCTATCTATTTTCCTCCATGGAAAAAAAATTATTCTGGAAATCACTCTTTCGTGTATTTCCCTGGACAGCACATATTTCGTGTCTGTCATGTTCCTGCGCAGAACTATCTTTTGAAGCTTATTCTGACCACAGTAAGGGAGCTCGTGCAGCGGATATGCCCTTATGCTGTAAGCCTTTTCTTCAATCTAGAAAAACTTGAGACCAGTTAACAAAACACACTTTTGTTACAACTGCAATCTCTAAAAAAAAATTCTGAGAGCGTTTTTTGTCGTGCAGGATCACTTCCTGGAAGCGCATGCTTGCTTCGTCACGACCTAGGGGCGAATTGGAGTCTTTTTTGCCTTTCTCCTACTTTGAAGTTCGTCTGATTCGGTTGGTTAACGTTTTCGCCAAGTCCACAACTCTAGGATGATCTGTCCTGTAGGTTGCACTGTAGTTGGTGTCGTAAAGGTACAATCGATAGGTCTCTGTTGTCTTATAGGGCTCCAGACGTGATTAGGATGCTATCGAATCGTGCCGTTACTAACCATTATGGCATTGGAATCAACTTCTAAGGCATTTGTTACAAAAATTTCGGAATCTTTACCAATAAAATTAATATACTACTCCTCGTATATTGGTTTCTTTTATTAATTCGATATTATTTTCTTTTGTTAGCGAGATGTGATATTAGTGCCGTTAGTGCACTTCGTGGCAGGATCGCCATGTGATGTTGGGCCGTTGGGTAGCCGCACGGGATAACAGGTAGGGCGACTTATGGTAAAGTAAGACACTCACGAAGTTTGGGTAACATCGTATAATTAATATTTAACACTTAAAACTGGATAACGTTTATATACATTATGATATACTTATCATTAATATTATTACTGTCTATCTAAAGAGAGTATAAAAGAAGACATGATTCTGGTTAAGAATCTGACTCTTGTTTAAGACTGAATATGTGAACGTGAATGTGAATCTGTGAATGTCTGTCCCTTGCATTACTCTCGTTATATATACATCAGATCATCCTCGTACTACTTAGGGAATATTATACAACCCTTACATGTAGCTTGTGTTTGCAAACAACTCGCGTTAGCGAGGACGTATTTGTAACACACGTTACACTTGCGTTATGGGAACGAGGCTGTGACCTGGTTGAGATTGTTTGCATACACACAAATTGCATTGCGTTATCACACCCTCTATGAGTTCGCTTTCTCGAAAAGATGCCGCGTCTATTCCGCCATTTGCACGTTTTGAAAACGTTAGCAGGTCGCCATCTTGGTGCGTCGGTTTTTAAGTTTGAAATTCAATATCTAGGGAAGCCTCGACGTTCTCAATTACACCCTCGAAGTTGGAATCTGGATAACAATTTTCAGCACACCTCCAAAGGAAGATTAACGTTAGGAATTCCGCTCGGTAGATAATTTTCGGGTGCAAGAAAAATACGTGTCCTCTTCCCGGAGTAGTTATCGATGAGTTTTCCAATAAAATACAGCTTAAACACGGTAAAGAAGGAAGGTCGCCCCAAAATATATCCGCATGTTTCAGTACATACACCAAATCACGACTGTCACTGTCGACGTTCAAGTACCAAGTGCGTCTCCGAGATCCGAGATGAAAGGATGTCGGATGGGTACCGGTATACGTCACACGCAAGTGCGCAGTTTGGTATATTTGTTAGAAACGGAAATAATATACAAAACTCCTTAATCAGGTGCAAGTGTGTACAACAAAGCCAAAAAGCGTCAATGCGTTAATTAAAACTCCGAAATTAGGTTATAAATCGATAAGATTGACCAAACGAACTTCAAGAAATCTACATTTGATAGATAAAACAGAAGCTGCGAGGTGGCGCTCCAAGCGAGAGAAAATAATTACGCAAAATTAAGTAAATTAAAAGGGATAAATAGACAAATATGCTCCCAAATAGGTTCACGAAATTCTAAAAGAATTTCTACAGTATTAGAATTGATTTAGAGAAACTAGAATAGATTTTAAGACCAAAAATAAAACGATCATGACAAGGCATAATAATTTTCAAGATGTCGGGCACACCGAAGCAAATATGAAAGAAATCGGGAATATTTATAACGAGTATAGAGTGACAGCCAAAATATTTGAACGTACAAATTATGGAAAAGGTAAATAAAATTTGTAGGAGCCTAAGTTGATCGATCATTAACATCAAGATTAGATAAAATATCAATAAACGGAATTATTGAGTGTGAAAATCCTAAGTAGTCCTTACGTAAGCCAAAAAAAAAGAAATGTAGTCAATAAGAATTCTAGAATGATTTCTAAGAGATTTTTCGAGCGTAACAAGGTCTTTAATAAATTACATTCTTACGTACAATATATTTGTCATGCCGAAGAGGTGAAGAATTAATTCAAAATATAAATACATTATTATGACGACAGATTTTGCTTTAAAATAATTAACTTATATTTTTTTATTTATATTATTTATGTTTCAATTCATTTTATATTTCAAATTTATAATTAACGCGATTTAAAAATAACATATATAACGTATTTATATTCAAATATTCAAATCAATTAAGCTCCGCCTTCATTTCCAACGGCACAATTTACAGTGTAGGAACATATGATTGACAGAGTTTTGTAAACAAATCAACATATGATTCCTAACCAAAGATATTTCATAAATCTTAATGTAATTTTATTAACCGTTTCACAATGTAATAATATTTAGTTTATAATTATACAAAAAGATAATGTAAGTAAAAATTAGGTGATTTGCAGCAAGTTATTTACTTAAAAACAAATGACAATTCTAACCGTATTTGCAACGAGAGGTCACGTTAAATTCACTCCGGTTTAATTAAAATATTTTGACGGAAATAACAAATATTCGAGTATCTAAAGTTAATAAAACTATTTACCTACCTGATAACTACATGTAGACCAAGTTTCAAAATACTAGACCATACCGTCCCTGAATTATAAATTTTTAAAATAGTGGATGCATAAAACCCACGCCAAGTCGAACAGCGAAAATTTTACCGAGACCCGAGCGATTCATTGGATGCCACGAGTGCCGACATCAGATTTAGCTGCCTTCGGACTTTGAAATATCGAAATTCGTACCATCCAGAGGGACTTTTCCTGAGTTATTTTCCTGTTTCCTGCTTTGAGAACTCATCCACAGCCTATTGTCAGAAATTACAAGAAATAATATCCCGAATATTCAGGTTACTTTACAAAATTTATGTACGCCATTTAGAACATTCATGAACACATAAAGAACTTGTTTATTTAATCTATTATTACTTACATTTGATTAACTGTTCTTCAAACACTGTAATCCTTTTTAAAACTTGTTTAATTTCACTATGCACTATTTTTAATATTAAAACTTGATTTAATTTTTCACATATAAAATAATTTAATAGATCGATAAGTATTACCACATGTGTATGCACCATATTGAATTTGATCTATTTAGTACCAATCGTTGTCACCTATATAATTGAATTTGTGCCATTAAGGTGAATATGGCTTTCATCTGAAAACCATACGTTATTGAAGAAACCTGGGTCCGCATAAGTCATGAACAACACTCAGCAGCAATACTGTAATCGGACCCGCTCATCCATATGGGCCGAACAGACCTATCACTCACGCCAGCTTTCAGAGATGTTCGTCGTAGATTACGCTTTGGGGACTTTAACACTCGTTGGATAATTCTCGTTTGTTAACGGTCCTCTGGCGCTCAGTTGTTCCATTCCGTTGACACAAGACTGATCCCGTACGCTGAAACTTCTTGATGATAGCTAGGATTGTTTTATTACTAGGTGCCTTCTTGTTAAATTGCTCCTCGTAACATGGCGTCTATTCTGACGCCCACTCTGTATGACCGAAAATAATTCTCGACGATAAAAACCTTCTCCTCTGTTATGAGAACCATAATTATAACACAAACCCTAACACTAAATACGAAATATGTCAAAGTATTATATAGCATAAATAAACACTTGGTTACTATGGAAACATAAACCACAAACGACTGACAATTCCAGTTACCTATGTTTTGCCGCATATAGTATATGAAGTGAAAACTAAATTTATATGTGTCTCAATAAATTTCAAATATTACTTAAAATCATAAACCATGAAAAGAGATACTACAATACACTTAGCTTCGACTGTATAATTATAATAGAGCCTGAGTCCAATCCTGCGTGGTGTTACGTCGGACTTATGCTAGATGGCTGCTTAACAGGTGAAACAGAATATATGGACGGGCTGCTACTTCGTAATATCGGTAGTACTCGAAATGATTACTATCCAAACTAGCTTTATCACTAGTTCAATTACAATATAAAAGATGGTCATAGGTGAAGACAACTAATTATTTGAACACTGTGTGTGGTTATATTGACGAAAAGTTAGCCAATTCTATATTAGCGACGTCAAGACAGCTCAAATCTCTTGGAAGGTTTGTTACACGAAAGTATCACCAAAAATCTGCACAATAAAACTTTCTTGCACACACACACGCACCAGCGTCGATTAAAATGTCTGACGAAAGCAAAACGAAAATACAATGTCCTCGTCAGAAAATTCGCAGAGATCTCAATACGTATACCCATAAAGTCGAGAATCGCCGGGCCGGCCCACCTGCAATCTCATTTGTCAAAATACATATACGTGCAACCAAGCTCTGTAGACTCAGTGCATAGGAATACGATATATAGAATACTTCGACAAATGCCTCTCACAAAATGTATTTGTTATTAAAAGTATTTTAGAACAGCATTGCGATGTGCTTCATGCGACGTTACTTCAGCCGGTGACCTAAGCTATGGCGTCATGGGCCAGAATATTCTATATGCGGAGGAACTCTGGAGACCCGGGGGGGACATAAAATATAAAGTAGCCTTTTTTTACATATATATATATATATATATATATATATATATATATATATATATATATATATATAATAACTTCGTGACCTTGGTATGATATGGTAAACCTAATCAGTAGGCGATTAAAGGTCTGTATATTACTTCAAAATATATGTATTTAAAAAACTCTACATGTTTCGGCTGTATACGCCTTTATCAAGAGGCGTATACAGCCGAAACATGTAGAGTTTTTTAAATACATATATTTTGAAGTAATATACAGACCTTTAATCGCCTACTGATTAGGTTTACTATATATATATATTGTAATATTACGATGCCTCTACGTTGTGCTGACAAATGTAATACTTCTTGTATATGGTAAAATAAAATGAATGGATATATATATATATATAAATGCCCCAAAAGTTGGGCTCAAAATGTAATATGTCAATGACGTTAATATATAAAAATGTAAAATGTGAATAATTGATTTAATATAATATGGATATTGCTAGTGACATACGAATTATATTTCCCCAAAGGTTGGGATGACAAAAGTTATATTTCTGTGAACGTAGATTGTATATAAAAATTTATTTAAATCGGCCTTATTCAATACTTATCTGTTTTTTATCGGCTAGCTTATTTCTCTCTCAGGGTTAAGGTAGGTTCACTTCTCTCCACTTTGAATTTATTTACGTGGCTTATTTAATTGGAAATGGAACAATATCTCAAGTACTTTACAACAAAAAAACCAAAGTAAAATATTGACACTTAACTTTATTAATAAGAAAACATCTTGAAAAAAATTCAGAATTTAAATAAACAGTTTCGTGACACACATATAACATAAGGGAGACACACTTAGCAGTTGGTATTCTTACAGTACAAATGCAATATGGTGTAAGACAAGTGCAAATAATTGTTGCTTTATTAAAATATTTTATAAAAGTGAAATCGAATCAAGTTTAATATTAGAAATAGTGAATACTAAGTTTTAAATAATGTTGAATACAAATTACAGTGGTTGAATATCGGTGAAAGCAATGCAAATAATTATTTATAGAATAAACAAAAAACAGTTCTAGAAGTGTTCATAAGCAAGTTAAAAATGGCGCGTATAATATTTGTAAAAATAGCAAAAACCTGAATCTTCGGATATAACCTCTGTTGATTCCTGCGCCTGTGTTCTGGAGAAGTCTTCACAGCGGGAACCTGGAGAATATTTCTGCTACTATCCCTCGGGATGATGTGAACTTTTCCAAATCTCCAAGTCCGACGGCGGCTTGAACGGATGGCCGATCTCGAGCGTTCAAAGATGGTGTTTGATGTACGATGAAATTTTAGGCGGGTAGTTTTCGTATCGAAAACTTTAAAAATTCTTAACTCTTGAACTGGTTGGTCGGAAGATGTTAAATTTGGTCTACAGGTAGTTCGTAGGTAGGTGAAACGTTTGGTAGACTTAAAAATCTCGAGCACTTAATATTTTCGCCAAATTATTTTAATTAAGCCGGAGCACAAAAAAACGTGACCTCTCGTTGCAACTACTAATTACCGACGCCAATCTTTTCATTTTTTTTGCATAACTTGCCGCAAATCGCTCCATTCCTTACTTGCATTATCTTTTTGAATATTATTAAATTAAACATTTTTACAGTGTAAAACAGTTAAAAAAATTACATTTTGATTTATAAAATAACTTTAGTTAGGTAACATATGTTGATGTGTTTACAATCACTCTGTCAACATCTGTTTCTTTGCGGGTTATTGCACCGTTAAAATTGTGGGCGGGGCTTAATTGTTCAAATACATTTAAATATAAATACGTTAAATTTGTTTGAATAAAATCGCGTTAAATATTAATTTGAAATAGAAATGAATATAAACATCACAATAAGAAATAGAAAAATAAGTTAATTAATTCAAGGCAAATTTGTCGTCATAATAAAGTATTTATACTTTGAATCAATTTTTCCCCTTCTTGGTATTAAATTACATAGTAAATATAAACATTACAGTTACATGTATTCTTTGTATTTCTTTTCAGAGCAAGAGCCCTTCTTGCAATGCCTCAATTTCCCCCTTGATAAAAGATAGAAACTTGTTGAAAGCTTTTAATCAACTGGGTAAAGGAGTATGAAAGAAATATACAAGTGCAGTATAGTGCTCTGATGATAATTTAATGAAATGTGTGTGTTCACGTTAAAAATACTTTAAATTCTATAAGTAGTTATTTATATTATTCTAGCAAATAATTCCCTATTTAGTAAATGTCATTAAATGGTTAAAGTTTATTGTTTTATTTTTTTGTTCGGGTTTTTGTTTGGAAACCTTTTTTAATACTAAGTAGTTACTTTCTTCTTCCTTTTTCTTTTAATAATAATATAATTAATTTAATTAGCCTAGTTTAAATGTAAACTTGTGCTTAGTATAGTTAATATAGTACTTATTATTAGTTTACGGACTATAACATGTTTGGTTTGTTTGTTTATTTTTACTGGGCGGTTTTCTGATCTTTTATTTGCGTTCTATTCTGATGTTTATAGCTTTAAATATATTAGTAAATAGTTATGGTGTTCTGTTTTGGGGTTGTTTTATATTTTTGGTAAATCTTTTATCGATGGAGTATGCTTAACATTATTTATACATTTTTTCTTATTTATCTTTGTTTCTAATTCATATCAATATTACTTTTAACTTCAATAATAAATAATTCTCTCTTTGTCAATACAAATCCTTGCCTTTCAATTCCTACTCTTATCTGATTCCATACCTTTAATATACATAAATTCCTTACAATAAGACGCTTGGTCTATATATTTTAATAATATTTCATAATATTCATATAATTATAATAATTCATTTATTTATTCATATTCAATTCTATATCCCCCATTATCATATATTAATTCCTTCTAATCCTTTGTAAATCTTTCCTTTCCATTTCTTGCCTTTTCATCATACCTTTATTTATTTTTAAGATCATACTAATCTTTGCATATTCTACCCTCATTCTCTCATATTGTTTAACTTTAGCATACTTATAATTGCTTCGTTTTCCCCCTTTCAGATGTTTTAACCTTTGTTATATAATCTTATTTCAATAATTTTTTTCTATCTAAGTTTGTTCTTAATAATTTTAATACGTTATGTTGCTTTTGTCTCAGAATATTTGGCATATTAATACTTGTTTATTAGTTTTCTTTTAATGTGTAGCTCCAGTCATGTTAAGTTTCCCTTATTATTGTAAGTTAGTTTGTTATTTATTCGTTTCTTATCTTTAAGCTTCGTAATGTTGTTTTTTTTGTTTATTATTAAATTGTGTTTACTATATGTTTGTTAATATGTAAAGTTTTGCGTTCAGTTGAGTTATCAGTCATGAATAATTATTTCCCCATCTTTGCTTAGGTCGTCTTATTATTTATAGAACACCGAGATTCTGTTATCCTATATTAAAATGTTGATTTTTCGTCGACGAGCTTTAGGCGTGACCTGGCAATGGCAGTGGTATAAAAATATCATGTAACTTCGCCCTCGGGTTATATGAATGTTTTTGATTATGAGTGTCATGTTTAAGATATTGTAGGTATTAAAGTATTTGTAAATAATTATGTGGGTTAGATTGCCTTCTATATTCATTAAGTTATTAATGTTAGTGTGTGTGACTAAGTATTGCAAAGTTAGGCTTGCTTCTTGGGTGTACATATTATTTGTTAGTGTGTTGTGGGTTGCATAAGCGAGATGTATATTTTTAATTATAAATATGTTAAGTTCGTTTCTACCTGTCGTCAGTGTTTTAATATTGTCGGCCTCCTGAGTGTTGTTTATTAAAAAGTTGTGATAAGCTCCGTCTTTTATTCGAGATTGATTGTGTGTTTTTATTTTATTTTTGTATCTGAGCGGTTGGTTAAACTTTCGGTCCGGAATCATTTTAGTTACTTTTTTGTCATTAATATTGTTAATTCTTGTTTAACTTGTTGGTCTTTGAGTTCCGGTTTAAGTAGGTCTAATTCTTGTTTATTGGTCTCGTATTTTTGATTTATATTGGTTATTAATTTTTCATTAAACGCATCTAATTTTTGTTTCATCCTCACTTCCATGGCTTTTTGTGTTGCGGTTATTTCAGCAATTTGTACGTCGATATCCCCCTTGAATGTATTAAGTTTATTTTCTATGTTGGTGTTGTCTAATTCTATTTTTTCATTTATGTTAATTAGGTTAACTTCTAATCTCGTCGTAAGTTCGTTATTTAAGTTATTTAAATCTTGTTTTAGTTCGCTATTTAAATTCGTTAGGTCTTGTTTTAGTTCGCGATTATTAGTATCTAGTTTGTTGTTAGTGGTATCTAATTTATTGTTAAGGTCTTTATTGGCAGTGTTCATGTCTTGATTATTAATATCTAATTTGTTATTTAATTCTTTATTTGAATTATTTATATCTTGTCTTAATTCTTGGTGGTTGGTGTCTAATTTGGTATTTATATCTTGTTTTAATTCTTGGTTATTAGTATCTAATTTGGTATTTAATTCTTGCATTTGTGCCATTAACATGTTAAACATGTCCATGAATTTACTGTCAGGCGAAACACTGGCCTCTCCTGAAACGGACGGTTGCGGTACTGCAATGTCCCCCTGTTCAGTCCGGTCTTCTTCCACGGCGTCTTTCGGGGTCTTAGCTCTGTGTCTTGTATCCATTTTAGGGTATTTTAGTTAGTTTGTAAATTGTATTAGTATTTGTACAGGTAGTTGTAATTATATTGTAAATATATTAGTTGTAAAATATTGTTGTTTATAATGTTATTAGATTTAATGTACACACGTAAATGCAATGACAGATAACAAAAATATATATAAGAAATATGAATCTGCACTTTAATATTTCCCTGTACCAACCTTTAAATACCTTACAGATGGTCTCGAAGACAGCAATCCCTTGAAATACAAAACCTTGCTCTCTCTCTGAAGTTCAACAAAGACAAAAAATAACAAACACATAAACAAATAGTACAGCATGGTAAATGCGAATACAACGGTTCTCCTTGTTTTTTATTAATTCTTTGTGCCACGAAAACTTTGTTACTTGAGAAAGTGTTCCTAATTGATATGTTCGATAAGAGAGTAACTTTTTGTTTAAGTGTGGAGTAGAAGTTCGCCCCAAAACGTTAGGGTGCCATATGTAATATTACTAAATGTTATGAATGCCCCAAAACGTTGGGCTCCAAATGTTATATTACGATGCCTCTACGTTGTGCTGACAAATGTAATACTTCTTGTATATGGTAAAATAAAATGAATGGATATATATATAAATGCCCCAAAAGTTGGGCTCAAAATGTAATATGTCAATGACGTTAATATATAAAAATGTAAAATGTGAATAATTGATTTAATATAATATGGATATTGCTAGTGACATACGAATTATATTTCCCCAAAGGTTGGGATGACAAAAGTTATATTTCTGTGAACGTAGATTGTATATAAAAATTTATTTAAATCGGGCTTATTCAATACTTATCTGTTTTTTATCGGCTAGCTTATTTCTCTCTCAGGGTTAAGGTAGGTTCACTTCTCTCCACTTTGAATTTATTTACGTAGCTTATTTAATTGGAAATGGAACAATATCTCAAGTACTTTACAACAAAAAAAACCAAAGTAAAATATTGACACTTAACTTTATTAATAAGAAAACATCTTGAAAAAAATTCAGAATTTAAATAAACAGTTTCGTGACACACATATAACATAAGGGAGACACACTTAGCAGTTGTATTCTTACAGTACAAATGCAATATGATGTAAGACAAGTGCAAATAATTGTTGCTTGATTAAAATATTTTATAAAAGTGAAATCGAATCAAGTTTAATATTAGAAATAGTGAATACTAAGTTTTAAATAATGTTGAATACAAATTACAGTGGTTGAATATCGGTGAAAGCAATGCAAATAATTATTTATAGAATAAACAAAAAACAGTTCTAGAAGTGTTCATAAGCAAGTTAAAAATGGCGCGTATAATATTTGTAAAAATAGCAAAAACCTGAATCTTCGGATATAACCTCTGTTGATTCCTGCGCCTGTGTTCTGGAGAAGTCTTCACAGCGGGAACCTGGAGAATATTTCTGCTACTATCCCTCGGGATGATGTGAACTTTTCCAAATCTCCAAGTCCGACGGCGGCTTGAGCGGATGGCCGATCTCGAGCGTTCAAAGATGGTGTTTGATGTACGATGAAATTTTAGGCGGGTAGTTTTCGTACCGAAAACTTTAAAAATTCTTAACTCTTGAACTAGTTGGTCGGAAGATGTTAAATTTGGTCTACAGGTAGTTCGTAGGTAGGTGAAACGTTTGGTAGACTTAAAAATCTCGAGCACTCACTATTTCCGCCAAATTATTTTAATTAAGCCGGAGCACAAAAAAACGTGACCTCTCGTTGCAACTACTAATTACCGACGCCAATCTTTTCATTTGTTTTTAATTGCATAACTTGCCGCAAATCGCTCCATTCCTTACTTGCATTATCTTTTTGAATATTATTAAATTAAACATTTTTACAGTGTAAAACAGTTAAAAAAATTACATTTTGATTTATAAAATAACTTTAGTTAGATAACATATGTTGATGTGTTTACAATCACTCTGTCAACATCTGTTTCTTTGCGGGATATTGCACCGTTAAAATTGTGGGCAGGGCTTCATTGTTCAAATACATTTAAATATAAATACGTTAAATTTGTTTGAATAAAATCGCGTTAAATATTAATTTGAAATAGAAATGAATATAAACATCACAATAAGAAATAGAAAAATAAGTTAATTAATTCAAGGCAAATTTGTCGTCATAATAAAGTATTTATACTTTGAATCAATTTTTCCCCTTCTTGGTATTAAATTACATAGTAAATATAAACATTACAGTTACATGTATTCTTTGTATTTCTTTTCAGAGCAAGAGCCCTTCTTGCAATGCCTCAATTTCCCCCTTGATAAAAGATAGAAACTTGTTGAAAGCTTTTAATCAACTGGGTAAAGGAGTATGAAAGAAATATACAAGTGCAGTATAGTGCTCTGATGATAATTTAATGAAATGTGTGTGTTCACGTTAAAAATACTTTAAATTCTATAAGTAGTTATTTATATTATTCTAGCAAATAATTCCCTATTTAGTAAATGTCATTAAATGGTTAAAGTTTATTGTTTTATTTTTTTGTTCGGGTTTTTGTTTGGAAACCTTTTTTAATACTAAGTAGTTACTTTCTTCTTCCTTTTTCTTTTAATAATAATATAATTAATTTAATTAGCCTAGTTTAAATGTAAACTTGTGCTTAGTATAGTTAATATAGTACTTATTATTAGTTTACGGACTATAACATGTTTGGTTTGTTTGTTTATTTTTACTGGGCGGTTTTCTGATCTTTTATTTGCGTTCTATTCTGATGTTTATAGCTTTAAATATATTAGTAAATAGTTATGGTGTTCTGTTTTGGGGTTGTTTTATATTTTTGGTAAATCTTTTATCGATGGAGTATGCTTAACATTATTTATACATTTTTTCTTATTTATCTTTGTTTCTAATTCATATCAATATTACTTTTAACTTCAATAATAAATAATTCTCTCTTTGTCAATACAAATCCTTGCCTTTCAATTCCTACTCTTATCTGATTCCATACCTTTAATATACATAAATTCCTTACAATAAGACGCTTGGTCTATATATTTTAATAATATTTCATAATATTCATATAATTATAATAATTCATTTATTTATTCATATTCAATTCTATATCCCCCATTATCATATATTAATTCCTTCTAATCCTTTGTAAATCTTTCCTTTCCATTTCTTGCCTTTTCATCATACCTTTATTTATTTTTAAGATCATACTAATCTTTGCATATTCTACCCTCATTCTCTCATATTGTTTAACTTTAGCATACTTATAATTGCTTCGTTTTCCCCCTTTCAGATGTTTTAACCTTTGTTATATAATCTTATTTCAATAATTTTTTTCTATCTAAGTTTGTTCTTAATAATTTTAATACGTTATGTTGCTTTTGTCTCAGAATATTTGGCATATTAATACTTGTTTATTAGTTTTCTTTTAATGTGTAGCTCCAGTCATGTTAAGTTTCCCTTATTATTGTAAGTTAGTTTGTTATTTATTCGTTTCTTATCTTTAAGCTTCGTAATGTTGTTTTTTTTGTTTATTATTAAATTGTGTTTACTATATGTTTGTTAATATGTAAAGTTTTGCGTTCAGTTGAGTTATCAGTCATGAATAATTATTTCCCCATCTTTGCTTAGGTCGTCTTATTATTTATAGAACACCGAGATTCTGTTATCCTATATTAAAATGTTGATTTTTCGTCGACGAGCTTTAGGCGTGACCTGGCAATGGCAGTGGTATAAAAATATCATGTAACTTCGCCCTCGGGTTATATGAATGTTTTTGATTATGAGTGTCATGTTTAAGATATTGTAGGTATTAAAGTATTTGTAAATAATTATGTGGGTTAGATTGCCTTCTATATTCATTAAGTTATTAATGTTAGTGTGTGTGACTAAGTATTGCAAAGTTAGGCTTGCTTCTTGGGTGTACATATTATTTGTTAGTGTGTTGTGGGTTGCATAAGCGAGATGTATATTTTTAATTATAAATATGTTAAGTTCGTTTCTACCTGTCGTCAGTGTTTTAATATTGTCGGCCTCCTGAGTGTTGTTTATTAAAAAGTTGTGATAAGCTCCGTCTTTTATTCGAGATTGATTGTGTGTTTTTATTTTATTTTTGTATCTGAGCGGTTGGTTAAACTTTCGGTCCGGAATCATTTTAGTTACTTTTTTGTCATTAATATTGTTAATTCTTGTTTAACTTGTTGGTCTTTGAGTTCCGGTTTAAGTAGGTCTAATTCTTGTTTATTGGTCTCGTATTTTTGATTTATATTGGTTATTAATTTTTCATTAAACGCATCTAATTTTTGTTTCATCCTCACTTCCATGGCTTTTTGTGTTGCGGTTATTTCAGCAATTTGTACGTCGATATCCCCCTTGAATGTATTAAGTTTATTTTCTATGTTGGTGTTGTCTAATTCTATTTTTTCATTTATGTTAATTAGGTTAACTTCTAATCTCGTCGTAAGTTCGTTATTTAAGTTATTTAAATCTTGTTTTAGTTCGCTATTTAAATTCGTTAGGTCTTGTTTTAGTTCGCGATTATTAGTATCTAGTTTGTTGTTAGTGGTATCTAATTTATTGTTAAGGTCTTTATTGGCAGTGTTCATGTCTTGATTATTAATATCTAATTTGTTATTTAATTCTTTATTTGAATTATTTATATCTTGTCTTAATTCTTGGTGGTTGGTGTCTAATTTGGTATTTATATCTTGTTTTAATTCTTGGTTATTAGTATCTAATTTGGTATTTAATTCTTGCATTTGTGCCATTAACATGTTAAACATGTCCATGAATTTACTGTCAGGCGAAACACTGGCCTCTCCTGAAACGGACGGTTGCGGTACTGCAATGTCCCCCTGTTCAGTCCGGTCTTCTTCCACGGCGTCTTTCGGGGTCTTAGCTCTGTGTCTTGTATCCATTTTAGGGTATTTTAGTTAGTTTGTAAATTGTATTAGTATTTGTACAGGTAGTTGTAATTATATTGTAAATATATTAGTTGTAAAATATTGTTGTTTATAATGTTATTAGATTTAATGTACACACGTAAATGCAATGACAGATAACAAAAATATATATAAGAAATATGAATCTGCACTTTAATATTTCCCTGTACCAACCTTTAAATACCTTACAGATGGTCTCGAAGACAGCAATCCCTTGAAATACAAAACCTTGCTCTCTCTCTGAAGTTCAACAAAGACAAAAAATAACAAACACATAAACAAATAGTACAGCATGGTAAATGCGAATACAACGGTTCTCCTTGTTTTTTATTAATTCTTTGTGCCACGAAAACTTTGTTACTTGAGAAAGTGTTCCTAATTGATATGTTCGATAAGAGAGTAACTTTTTGTTTAAGTGTGGAGTAGAAGTTCGCCCCAAAACGTTAGGGTGCCATATGTAATATTACTAAATGTTATGAATGCCCCAAAACGTTGGGCTCCAAATGTTATATTACGATGCCTCTACGTTGTGCTGACAAATGTAATACTTCTTGTATATGGTAAAATAAAATGAATGGATATATATATAAATGCCCCAAAAGTTGGGCTCAAAATGTAATATGTCAATGACGTTAATATATAAAAATGTAAAATGTGAATAATTGATTTAATATAATATGGATATTGCTAGTGACATACGAATTATATTTCCCCAAAGGTTGGGATGACAAAAGTTATATTTCTGTGAACGTAGATTGTATATAAAAATTTATTTAAATCGGGCTTATTCAATACTTATCTGTTTTTTATCGGCTAGCTTATTTCTCTCTCAGGGTTAAGGTAGGTTCACTTCTCTCCACTTTGAATTTATTTACGTAGCTTATTTAATTGGAAATGGAACAATATCTCAAGTACTTTACAACAAAAAAAACCAAAGTAAAATATTGACACTTAACTTTATTAATAAGAAAACATCTTGAAAAAAATTCAGAATTTAAATAAACAGTTTCGTGACACACATATAACATAAGGGAGACACACTTAGCAGTTGTATTCTTACAGTACAAATGCAATATGATGTAAGACAAGTGCAAATAATTGTTGCTTGATTAAAATATTTTATAAAAGTGAAATCGAATCAAGTTTAATATTAGAAATAGTGAATACTAAGTTTTAAATAATGTTGAATACAAATTACAGTGGTTGAATATCGGTGAAAGCAATGCAAATAATTATTTATAGAATAAACAAAAAACAGTTCTAGAAGTGTTCATAAGCAAGTTAAAAATGGCGCGTATAATATTTGTAAAAATAGCAAAAACCTGAATCTTCGGATATAACCTCTGTTGATTCCTGCGCCTGTGTTCTGGAGAAGTCTTCACAGCGGGAACCTGGAGAATATTTCTGCTACTATCCCTCGGGATGATGTGAACTTTTCCAAATCTCCAAGTCCGACGGCGGCTTGAGCGGATGGCCGATCTCGAGCGTTCAAAGATGGTGTTTGATGTACGATGAAATTTTAGGCGGGTAGTTTTCGTACCGAAAACTTTAAAAATTCTTAACTCTTGAACTAGTTGGTCGGAAGATGTTAAATTTGGTCTACAGGTAGTTCGTAGGTAGGTGAAACGTTTGGTAGACTTAAAAATCTCGAGCACTCACTATTTCCGCCAAATTATTTTAATTAAGCCGGAGCACAAAAAAACGTGACCTCTCGTTGCAACTACTAATTACCGACGCCAATCTTTTCATTTGTTTTTAATTGCATAACTTGCCGCAAATCGCTCCATTCCTTACTTGCATTATCTTTTTGAATATTATTAAATTAAACATTTTTACAGTGTAAAACAGTTAAAAAAATTACATTTTGATTTATAAAATAACTTTAGTTAGATAACATATGTTGATGTGTTTACAATCACTCTGTCAACATCTGTTTCTTTGCGGGATATTGCACCGTTAAAATTGTGGGCAGGGCTTCATTGTTCAAATACATTTAAATATAAATACGTTAAATTTGTTTGAATAAAATCGCGTTAAATATTAATTTGAAATAGAAATGAATATAAACATCACAATAAAAAATAGAAAAATAAGTTAATTATTTCAAGGCAAATTTGTCGTCATAATAAAGTATTTATACTTTGAATCAATTTTTCCCCTTCTTGGTATTAAATTACATAGTAAATATAAACATTACAGTTACATGTATTCTTTGTATTTCTTTTCAGAGAAAGAGCCCTTCTTGCAATGCCTCTATATATATATATATATATATATATATATATATATATATCGGGTTACAACGTTTTACGTCTTCCGATTCCTAATCATTCCCCATTCCCCTCTGTTCATCCATAGGCCCTCCTCCAGATCCGTCTCTCGAATTTCTTTATCCACTCCGTCTCTCCAGCTTCTGCGCGGTCTTCCTCGTTTTCGGTTTCCTTGGGGGTTCCAGTTTAGCACTTTCTTTGGGATTCTGTGTTCTGGCATTCTTTGGACGTGCCCATACCATATTAGCTGTTTGGTTATAATGTCATCTATAATGTCATGTTGTATTCCCATTTCTTGTCTAATGGTTTCATTTGGGACTCTATCTCTCCGGGATTTTCCTGCCGCTCTTCTCCAGAAGTCCATTTCTGTGGCTTTTATCTTTATTTTTGTTTTTTCTTTTATCGGCCACACCTCCGAGCTATATGTTAATATACTTTTCACGATGGAGTTGTAAATCCTTTTTTATTTTCTTTTGTAATGGTCTTGTCCCACAGAATACTGTTCAGCATGGAAGTAGCTCTTCTTCCCTGTATATTTCTGTCTGATATTGCCTCATCTAGTGTCCCATCCTTGGATATTTTCATTCCTAGGTATTTGTATATATTGCAATGTTTGATGATCTGTCCCGTTGCTAGGTGTAGGTCTTCTTGCTGTCCGCCTATGCACATATATTCTGTTTTTGCTATGTTAACATCCAGGCCCCATTTTCCGTATTCTTCGATGAGTTTTCGGCTCATATATTCCATGTCATGTATATCTTGTGCAATAACTACTTGGTCGTCCGCAAAAGAAAGGGTATATACTGTCGTGTCGTCATCCACTGGCATTCCCATGTTATTGCATTTCCGTTTCCATGTCTTTAGTGCATATTCCAAGTATATTTTGAATAGTGTGGGAGATATACAGCAACCCTGTTTAAGACCCTTGGTTATTGTGAATCCGGATGTTAATCCTTCGTTGGTTTTGACTCTAGATGTGGAACCCGCATATAAAGACTTCACGGCTTTTATTATTTCCGTGTTTATGTTGGTATGTTGAAGAGCCTCCCATAGTTTTACTAAAGGTATACTGTCGTAAGCCTTTTTCAGATCTACGTACAGGAGATGTACCTCTTGATTTCGTGCTGTTTTCTTTTCTAAAATTTGAGTTAGCGTAAACAGGTGATCGATTGTGGATTTTCCTGCTCTGAAGCCTGCTTGTTCTTCTGCCTCCATATTGGCATATTCTTTCTCTATCCTGTTCTTTAAGATTTTCCCATAAACTCTACTTATAGCACTTGTAACGGCTATTCCTCGATAGTTGTCGCAGTTACTCTTGTCCCCTTTTTTGTGTATCGTCGTAAGGTGTGATGTCTTCTATTCCGTTGGTACTTCGTGCCTGTTAAGGCATAAATTTCTTAATAGCCCGTAGAGTTTATCTGTGCCGTATTTTAGCAGTTCATTAGTCATATCACCTGGTCCTGGGGCTCTTCCATTTTTTAGGTTTTTACAGACTTCTTTAACCTCCGCCACAGTTATCCTAATTGGGGATCCTTGTATAACAATCCCCTGGTTTTCGTTTTGGATGTCTTTGAATTGCGGTCTGTCCTCTGTCAACATCTCTTCAAAGTACTTGTTCCAGTTTTCAGGTGTTATAGGTGAGATTATGTCCTTCGTTCGTCCTCCTCTCATACTTTTGAGGAGCCTCCAACTTTCTGTACTCTTCCTTCCTCCAATGTATGTATTGATCTTTGAACACGTCCTTTCCCATTGGTTGTCCTTCTTTTCCCTTATTTTCTTCCGTACTCTCCTTTGCGATTCCTTGCATTTCTCCTTGTCTTCCACAGCTTTCGAACTTAAATATACGTGGTACCTTTTCCTTTTTTGTTCTATTTCGTATTCAACTTCTTCGTCCCACCAGTATGTTTTTTTCTGTTTTCCTCGTTTTTCCTCGTAACCCAATGCTTCCTCTGCCACTGAGCATATACCCCTCTTTATGTATTCGTATTCTTCTTCTATGTTTGTGAATTCTGTATTCTGAATTTTGCTGTCCAGTCTGGAGTTGTATAGTAGTTTTGTACTTTCGTGTTCGAGGCTGTTAATTTTAAATCTTTTTGGGGTTTCTTCGTTTATTATTTCACCCTTTTTTTTGGGATTGTCCAGTTCTTCTTTTGTTCTTATTGGTGACATTAGTGTTCCTTTTAGTAGGTAGTGGTCGCTTCCACATGAGGCACCTCTCTGAACTCTTACATCTAGGAACTTCAGCCTGGATTTTTGTTTAATTATTATGTAGTCAATAACGCTTTTTAGATTCCTTGTTGGCTGTGTCCATGTGTATTTATGGATCTCGCGATGTTGAAAATTACCATTAAGAATTGTCAACTGATTTTGTTCACATATTTCTATTAACCGTCTTCCATTATCGTTGACGACTTCTTCTCCATACTTTCCCACAACCAGGTCCTTCTGCTTTCTTCCTGTTCTGCCGTTTAGGTCTCCTAGAAGTATTATTTCTCTTGATGTTCCTATTTTTCCTATTTCCTCATTTAGTTTTTCATAAAATGAGTCTTTATTGTAGACTAGTTCGTCGTCATTAATGGCATATATTCCCAGGATAGTCACATTATTTCCAAATATTTTTAGATTCATCTTTATCATTCTTTCATTAATCGGTTCCCATGTGGAGACGTACTTTCTCATTCTCCTGTGGATTACTATGGATACTCCTTGCTTAGCTCTGCTTTCCTTGGGTACTCCGCTGTAAAAGTGGTCGTAACTCCCCCAATTTTCCGATCCTTTTCCTTTCTTTTTCGTCTCTGTTAAAACCGCGATGTCTACTTGGAGATTTTTCAATTCGCTGGCAACTTCGTTTATTTTGTTGGATAGGCCCTGTACATTCCATGTACCGCATATCGTTGTCCGTTTTCTTAGCTTGATTCGTCCTTGTGTGTTATTCGTCCCATTCCGAGGCAATTGATTAGGTTTTTTAGCAGGTATGTTTTTTTCCGTAGGGCAGGGAGCTGGCCTACCGCTACAACCCTCCTCCTTCATCCGGGCTTGGGACCGGCAGTGACAGCTATGGAGCTACTCAATCCACCCCACAGCTGCCCCAGGCGGAGTTTTTTACATAAATCCTTATCGATATCTTAATCGGATGTGAAGATCCCACTTGCGCAACCACCTGCGTATACTCAGTGTAGACAAACACATGCTAATGGAATACTCCGATAAAAAACCTAACATAGTGTACTTTAGTATACTATGTACACTATGTTCAGTATTATAGCTATTCTTAATTACCGTGTGTTTTAATAAATCGAAGAAGAGTCTGGAAACGTCTAAAATCTTAGAGAAAAATCTGGTGCAAATGGAGCAGAAGAATCTAGACAGTGGGCAAACTTTGGAATAGTGACTAATAGAGAATTTTCAAACGACAATGGAGCAAAAGAAGCAAAAGAATCTGGAAACTTCTAGAATCTTAGAAAAAAAATCTGGTACAAATGGAACAGAAGAATCAAGACAGGGTGAAAACTTTGAAACAACGACTAGAGGTGGAATATATGTCGAAAGAAGATATCATTGAACCAAGTAACAGTCCATGGAGTTTGCCAGTGGTTATGGTTCATAAAAAGACTGATGACTCGAGATTTTGCATACATTTCCCGAAAGTCAATGTAGTAACTGCCAAGGACTAATACCGGCTGCCGTATATTAATAATATCCTCGATCGTCTGTGAGACAGTAAATTCTTCTCAACACTCGATTTGAAGCAGGGATATTGGCAAGTGACATTGGAAAAGGCAAGTAGACCAATAACTGCATTCACAGTACCCGGAAAAGGTCTATATCAATTCAACGCGATGCCTTTTGGATTACATTCCGCAGTGGCGACTTTTTAGCGCTTCTTAGACACATTAATTGACCCTGACATGGCAAATGTGACACTTCTACATTGGATGATACTATTGTGCTAGGCAAGACATTTGAGAAACATCTAGAGAATTTAAGGTTGGTTTTTACATGTTTACGTAAGGCCGGACTAAGACTGACCCGGAGAAAGTGACCGGCATAAACAATGTTCCACCCCGAAGACGAAGAAAGAAGTGAGAAGTTTTCTGGGACCCACATTATGGTAAAGGCGTTTTGTACTTGATTTTGCCAGAATAACAGCACTATGGTACCGTTAAAACGGTACTATGATGTTAGGGCGCATCACAAGAGTTGGCTTTCAACACAGTAAAGAAAGTTCTGACGGTAAGTTCGATTTTAGTATGTCCTAACTTTACGGATGCCAGCCAGAGTGGCATGAGAGCTGTACTGATCCAGGAAGCCGACGGGATGGAAAACATAGTCACGCTAGCATGTCCTTCAGCAGCACGGAAGAGAAATACTCCACGACAGAAAAGGAATGTTTGGTAGTCGTATGGGGTATCCGAAAGTAGAAGTATTACCTGGAAGGGTATACGTTGATCGTAGTGACAGACCATCAATGCCTGAGATGGTTGAATGAGTTAAAGAACCTTTCTGGACGCTATAGTCGTTGGGCTGTGGACCTACAACAATATGATTTTACCATCAGATACCGGAAAGGTACGGCGAACACGCTAGCCAACACCTTGTCACGAGCACCGTTGCCATATGTTTTATGAGACGAAGTATAGTCTGTATTCAACAATATACAGTGTAAATGATATAATGGGATACTCCAGTATGTCCCCTCCGACCTCGAAACACATCCATATATATTGTAGTGAGTTGTACCGTTACATTCCCAGTATTGTTGAAGATCCTTGTTTTATTACTGGGCTGGGATGTTCAGAGATATACGTAACTATGTGCGAAAGTGTAAATTGTGCTTAAGATATAAATTTAATCGGTGCGAACCATTTAGCCACATGTGGTGCATGCCGGTGGACTTTACTTGGGAGCAAATAAGCGCGAACTTAGTGGGCCCATTTTCGAGATCCAGGAAGGGATACACCTCCGTAGTCGTTTTCCAGGATCGGTTCTCTATAATATCTATTTAATCTATGACAGTAGTCAGCTGAACAGTTTGACTCGTATACAATACAATATGTAAAAAATACTAGCCATTTACATTAGTTACGGCCTTACATCATGAAGACGACTAAAATTATATGTATTGACTAATTTATCTATAACAAATTACGAACGTAATCGTGCCATTTTCCTCTACGGTTATATTTCCTTAAAAATGGTTTCGGATTAAAAAATAACAAGATTTAAGCTAATCTGGGCCCGCGAAGCAATGGGTCTACATCGGCCCTTAGCAGTTAAGCATCACCCTTTTTATACAACGCCTTCGTCCACAGATCAGACAAAACTCCATTACAAATTGACAAATTTATAATTTGTCAATTTGTAATGGAGTTCTGTCTATTAACTAATTTATCTATAACGTGAGGAAAATGACGAACTTGATCTCGTCATTTTCCTCTACGATTATCTTTTCTTAAAAACAGTTTCGGATTCAAAATTGCACTTTTCACAGGATTGAGACTAGCCTGAACCCGCAAAATAATCGGTCTATATTTGTTTAGCAATGAGGCATCACCCTTTTTACACACCGTCTTCTTCCACAGATCAGATCAGACTCCATTATTACAAATTTAATTTATAATTTGTGATAGAAGTTTCACAAACACAAATCAGGCATCGCGAATTAGTAAACTTGTCGTCATCGGTTGCAGGCTTTTCAAAAAGTGTAGACATCATCTCTTCCCCAGTTATCGGTTATAGCGAGAATGAGAAGTAATTACTAAATTCATTAGTAAGACAAGGAGAAATACTCTCTGTTTATATAATTAGCAAAACCCTGTAGAAGCTTCAAAAATCAATTGTAAAAATTAAAATACGAGTTTATGTATTGAAATAATTAATAAAATGCATAGTGCATGTTGTTTGTCTACGCTCTAAACATACGAAGAGGGAATACGTTTTTATAATTTACATGTACATATATATATGTACTCCTCTCCCCTCTCTGTGTGTATGTGTGTGCGCGCTATCTATATATGCAGGGTTAGGCAAATGTATGGATTCATTCGAATACCTTTGATATGGCTACTTAGATTTTAATAAGACTTTCCACAATTGATTAAATGTAAATCGGGGATTCGATGACTATATTTATATCCGAATCAGGCTTCTGGTTTAGCTGGAAAGGATGTTAACTTTTTTATTTTAAACGAAATACCGTATATATTTTTACGAATTTCAATAGAGCTCTACTCTAGGAGTTCAGCAATAGTAAGGTTTGGCACCCTTTTGTTCAAAAACGACAAAGATATTTAATTAAAACCGATATTTTAAAATCATGTTCATGTTTAGTTAGCAATGGAATGAAAATTCAGTATTTAACTTAAACAGTCAGAATTAACTTTGTAGAAATCCAAATATTAATAATAGTTCAATTAACTGAAAAAGAACGTATTGAAATTCTGATGATTGGTTTTGGTGACCGCGTCAGAACTCATGAAGGACTTTGCGATTTATTTAACAATTTGCATCAAGATCGGCATCCAATATCACGTACTGACGTTGGTAAAATTTTGAGAAGGTGTGACTTGACCGGAAATAGAAATTTACCGAAGAGCGGACGACCAAAAGTCGCATCCAATGAAATTATTGCTCAAGATATTGCTATAGCATTATAAAAATTACCACAAACTTCTGCTACATCCCTCGCACTAAACTATGACATAAGTTGGCGATCAGTAGCCAAAATATTGAAGCACGAAAAATATTATCCGTATAGACCACATTTAGTGCAAGAATTATTGAACAGGGATTATGATCGCAGAATTGAATTTTGCGAAAGAGTGATGGAGATTTACAAAAATGACTAATATTATATATACAATTTGCTGTTTTCCGACGAGGCTACGTTTTGTTTGAATAGTACCGTCAATCGCTATAATTGTCGATATTGGTCAACTTTGTCACTTATCACTTTGGATTCTAGAAATGCATACACAACATACTGGTATTTTCAGGAACCGTATAATTGGTCCTTTTTTCATTCATGGTGTTATGCTTCTTGTATATATAGGAATATTTTAATTAATTTTAAATTATATTTTTTCAAATATATTTCGAATTTAAAATATGAATTCATGCACTTAGATATTTTCTGTGTATATTTCGTATTTGCAAATGGAAAGTCTTTCTTTTGTTATCGAACTGCAGTCGACTCTTGGACATCTACCTGACTGAGAACGGTCACCAAGTATGTCACGTTCGGTTGCAATTCCTACAATACATTTCATTTTGAAACTGAGTTATTTAATTAATTACGTACGTCTCATAATTATGTCATGTCGTATATCATTTTAAAGATTATCTCACAAGGAATATTTCAATGATATTTGTTTCATCAATATCGTAACTCTTAGCTCGCGCTTTTGATTAGTTCTTAATTCAAGACACAGCAACTTCGATCCTTCTCCACTCTAGGCCATAAAGTAAACCTACCCGTTTCCAAACCAATGTTCTCTTCTATACAAATTCCTTCTTC
The DNA here is from genome assembly GCA_935421215.2 of Melolontha melolontha. Classification (NCBI taxonomy): domain Eukaryota; kingdom Metazoa; phylum Arthropoda; class Insecta; order Coleoptera; family Scarabaeidae; genus Melolontha; species Melolontha melolontha. The sequence goes on from OW285241.1 coordinate 78,765,265, forward strand.
TGTTTCAAACCTTCTCAAGAAAAACATCTTACTCCACGTGCTATTCAGCATACAACACGCCGTCCGACGGTCTTTGTTTCCACGACATGTCCGGCCGCGACATGTTTTCAAAATAACTCTGCACTGGTCTGTAGAGATTATCTTATTTACTCACGTTCACATTACTTTAATTAACTTTCCTTTCAGGGCGTCATTTTTGTATGTTAATTTTTAATTATTCAACGTTCCTTGTATATATTACTTTTATTTAATTACTTTAAAATATATCAAAGCTCAATTTCTTTCTTGTAAATATTAAATAAAGACTTTAAGAACAACGTTGTAATGTTTTATTTAGTTAATAAGTTGTAATATAGTTATTTCAGCACACATTATACACGTGCTGAACCTTTGATGTGTCACCACCACCACCATATATTATTTAAACATTTAGAGTATTGTTAAGACGTTCCAGCTAGCCCAAAAAGAATCAACACGAACCACAAATGTCAATCTTGTATCAATTTGATGCTCCCACTTGATTGAATACAGATACAACATGAACACCATCTAGCGTTCTCGTGACAATGGTACAGTAACTGGACAGAATTATTTAGATCTTTTACATGATCAGGTTGCCTAATGTTGAGAAAGATGGGGAATTAGCTGAGAGTGTTGGGTTCCAATAAGATGAAGCACCCCCTCACTATGCTCTTAATATCAGAAGTTTTTTAAACGAAACATTCTCAACTCGGTGGATTGGTCGTAGAGGATTCATTGAATGGCTCCCACCATCTCCAGATTTAAATCCCTTTAATTTTTTTCCTTTGGGCTCATTTAAAATCTGTGCTTTATACTAGATGATCGCATAATCTGAAAGAGTTACGGCAGAGAATAATTAAGGAAGTGCAATTAATTAGTGAGGAGACTTTGGCAAATGTCATTCAAGAATTTGTTTACACAGATTTGCATTTTGTCAAGAAGTGAACGGTCATCATTTCTAAAACTTTCTTAACTGTTATTGATTTTGTTTATATTTTTTGTGTTCATTTTTATTGTTCTCAATAAAATTTGCATTATTAAATTTAATTAAATATTTCTCTCGTTGTTGAACAAAAGGGTGCCAAACCTTATTATTGCTGAACTCCCAGAGCAGAGCTCTATTGAAATTTGTAAAAATATACAGGCTGCTTCATTTAAAATAAAAGAGTTATCACTTCTGGCTAAACCGGTAGTCTGATTTGTAAATAGATATGCTCTTCGCATTCCCTATTTGCATTAACTTAAACTTTAATAATGGGGAAAATTTATTAAAATCTAAGTAGCCGTATCAAAGGTATTCGAATGAATCCATACATGTGCCTAAGCCTGTATATATAGACAGGTAGATTGCTACCTACTCGCGAAGCTGGCGAAGCGAGGGCGTCTGAAGATGGTCGAGATAAAAAAACTGTAGCCGTATCAAAGGCATTCGAATGAATCCATACATGTGCCTAACCCTGTATATATAGATAGATAGATTGCTATCTACTCGCGAAGCTGGCGCAGCGAAGGCGTCTGAAGATGGTCGAGATAAAAAAAATGTATCGCAGAAAGTATGGGAACTTCTATTTATTATGTAAGCCGTTAGTCAGTGTATACGGGTGTGGGTTACTAAAATAAAAGTAGCGCCACTCAGTTTTGATTACGGAAGCTCAGACTGAAAACTGAGAAAAGAGATTGCGCGATCTTTGGCACATGCTCATACAAACCACCCAAACTCACACTATATATCTAGACTTACTAAATACCTACGTACTAAATCCAAAATTGCTGCCCAGGATATCTGTAAAGGAAATTGCTACAGGGAGTGAAAAGGCAAATAAAAAACTTATGAACAAATAATTCGTATATTCACGATCAAAGGAAAATAAATGATAATATAATTAAGTAAACGAGTGTATTATATTTAAGCATTGACTAAAATCAAATAATAAATATTAATCAATTGTAATCTTCACCCTGTATAATTATACCGACTGTATGTTAAGGTAAAATATATATATATATTGTAATGGTACAACCAGCTCAGGTATTCCAGCACCTACAATGGAAAGTACAGGTACACAATCAATATAAACACCTGTATAAACAATAAATTGGTGGACGGAATTTGTGAAATTAACATCGAAATGTAAATAAATTAATACGACGATAACTTTAAAATTCATCATTATCTTATTTTGATTTTAACTAACTTTTTATATTTTAATTTCATTTTTTCATAATTCAAATTATACGCGCGAAACAACAGGTATTTAATTTATCAACATCAGGTTTATATCGACGCTAGTTAACACGCCCACCAATTCAAAATTATATGAACCCCGCTAAAGCAAACTTTACGGTAGAAAACATTACTAAATTTATATTCAAATCATATTTTAGGTTAATGTAAAATATTAAATTAATTTTCCCTTTATGTTAAAATCAAAACATTGTATAAACTCACATTTTAAATTGATGTAATTAAACTAAAATTACGAGATTATTTCGATATAGAAATAAGGCTTTGGAATAAAAAATAAAACGCGATCGGCGTCATCTGATATAAAACTTTGAACATAAATGGCCGTTTTTGAGTGTACTTCCTTAAAATAAATTTTTAAAACATCTTTAAAGTGAAAATCTCCTACCTAGTGTTGAATCATTCGATAACCAAATTAAAGGCCCACCTTTTGAAGAAAAAATCTCAAGAATACCTCAACGCAAACGTGAGATATCGTCCTAAGCATCATTTGAAGCAGAGAGCAGGGCAAGCCTACGATTTACACCACTCAACTCGACGAACTCCGCCAAAGACGGTGAACGAGGCCGTGCTTCCTGGTCTGCCGAATATCCACATATTGAGAAGTATATCAGATCTAGGAGATCAACATCAGGTTCACCTACAACGTTTATTCCAAATTATTTAATTTTAAAAGTTATAATTGCTCAAATTAATCGCTACAAATTATTATTTCATGTATCAAATTCAATTTTAAAGTAAGCATCAATTTAAAGCGTTGAATTTTACAGATATTTAGCTACAAGTAAGCTTATACTCACCAAAATAATATAAGATATAAAAACTAGTAAATATTTGTTTATTTTATCTCGTACACATAACCTCATCACCATTTCCCACATGTGCACTTATTAATTTCAATTTTTGTCACATCTTGCATAATTTATATAATATTAAATACAGTTTCCTATTTTTATCTTTCAATTTTGTTGTTACAGTTTTCTTATTTTTGTGAGATTAAATTTTTATTTATTTATCTAATTCAATCTTTTATTTGTGAAGTGTGATTGTTGTGTTTGAGTGGAGAATACACTGATTGGTTTGTAGCTGCAAATAATACACCTGACCGACCGTGAACCCTGAGATTATTAAAAATTAACTTTTACACTCAAGCTCTACCGCAATTAGCTAGTTATATTAAAAAGGGACAGATAGCGTTGATTCGACTAAGGATATTTGTATATTGGCGCCCACATTTTAAATTTAAAATCATTAACCTTTCACTCTTTTAGATTTTCAATTTTTATAATTAATTCATATACTATATTCTTAGTTAAATCCTACTCAGCGTATCGATTGGCACTTTACATTTGACGCCCGAACGTGAAGGCCAAGTATTATCTTGCAGTTATAAAAATAGTGCTCAACCAACTTTTACACAGACAGATATTTGTTTAAAAAAATTTGTGAACTGTATTAGGTATTTATGTGTATTGTGTTGTGTATCTGATTTGTCCATTGTATAGCAAAATCAATATCACATTTTACGAGGGAACCTCAACTTTAACTGGGATATTCAGGAATAAAAGGTTAGTGAAAGGGAAAATCAACTTGTGGGTATTTATTGTTTTCAATTCTTGCCAATTTATATTAATTTTGTGTGTCATATAACTATTCAGATTAATATCTAAATTCATACTTCTTTAATATCAATCATAATAATTCTTATCAATTTAAAAAAAAAAAATAAAAAAAATAAATTCTTTCTTATACTATAACAAATAAATTAACATTAACATGGACACCAGACATCGATCAAAGGCAACAAAAGATAATGTTGATCAGGACAGGTCCGAGCAAGGAGATATTCCAGTAGCTCAAACATCCGGATCTGAAGTGGTAAGTTCTCCAGAGGATAGCCAGGTAATGAAAATGTTAAACGCTCTAATGTTACAAATGAATCAAATGACTAATAAAATAGAAACCACTAATAATGAATTGAAAAATAATAACATTGACATGAATAACAAACTAGATTCTACAAATAATAAATTGGATATAACGACCAAAAACCTAAAACAAGATAACATTGATTTAAAACAAGAATTAAATAACTTAAGTAGTAATTTAATAACTAAATTAGAAACCAACATGCAACACATTAATGAAAAATTCGAACTTAACAACGCCAATATAGACAACAAATTAAGTGCTTTTAAAATCGATCTGGAGGGAAAAATAGCAGAAATCTCCATCGCACAAAAAGTTATGGAGGAAAATGAGTTAAAATATTTAATTAAACTTGATGAAACAGTCAATCTTCTAAATTCACAGTGGGCAAAACGATTAGGCAATACCAACAAAACTAACAAAGTAGAAATCAATTGCAATGAGAAACGAATAGACAAAACGAACATAATAGAATCTAAATACAACAATATAAGCAAGAACTTAGATATTACCAATAACTTAATCAAAACTAATTGCAATAATAAGAATAACAAAATAGATTTCAAAAATGCCGATCAAAAACCAACCAATAATAAAACAATTAATACATATAAAGAGGTACTGGATAAGAATACAATCAATAATATGCACAATATTAATAATAAGGAGACAACTAAGATAATACAAAATCATAATACTAACATACCGCTTAGAAGAAAAACTAAACCCAATTTTCCTAATCAATTTTTAATAAACGACAAAGAATATCAGAACTTTTTAATAAATAATGCAAGGGAGAATAATAACTTTAACATAGGGAAGACGGGGATTAATAACGTTAATTTTAACTTATCCCATATTAACATCAAGAATATTAATCATAATTATGCAACCAACAACACACAATCAAAAATCACGTACATACAAAACATAGCTTTAATTTCAACAAACTTAATTATACATGATAACACAAATAAAATATTAAATAAAGAAGGCATGATAAACAACTCTGTAATATATGAATACTTAAATAATAACAATTTCCTTAATAATTTATCCAATATAAAAATCAATACTAATATACACATTCACACAAAAATTATAAATACATACACACTAATTAACAAAAACCTCCATAAATCTCAAGGTAGAGGCAACATGATATTTCTACACAGGGATCACAACATTGATATCTTTAAAATAGTTCGTCGAAAAATAAATATTTAAAAAAAATACGATGACAGAATCTCGATGTTCTAATACACACGATGATGAACAAAGCAGAATACGGGGATACGAGTTATAATTACAGATAAATTAAAACAATTACACTTAGATTAAACATAAACAAAGAGATGATAAACACAATTTTATACGAAAGAAAGAACACAATATGATACAATAAATGAACATATAACGAGTCAAATAATAATGTATAAAATCAAAGAGAAAACAAACATAGCTGGAGCTCAAATATAAATACTAATTAACTATAACAAAGAGATAAAATACTCTGAGAAAAGAAAGGTATCACATATTCAGATGACTAAAATAAATTACAAAAGAACAATTATTTAAAATAATAGTGGTACTATCAAACGAATTTAAAAGGGGAACATATTCACTTATGAACATGCGAAAGGTTAAATAATGAAAGTTTAAACGTATTATTATTATTGAAAAAGAGAGAGTATGATTGAATAAATAATGGATTGTTGATATGATAATAAGATGGACTATATAGATTTTTATTTGAAGAAGGACTTAATATATGATAGGGGTGTATAGAATTATATGAAAATAAATGAATTATTATTATTATGAAAATATTAAAATATAGACAAAAGTGTCTTCTTATAAGGTAGAAAATATATATTACTGAATGGCATTTTACGATAAGAGAAGTGAATGTAACGTCTTGTATGTATAATGAAAGTATTATTTATTATGGAAGCTAAAGCTTAGATCAGTATATCAATTATAATTAAAGATTAAGAATAACCAGTTATAAAAAGAATTATTAAGCATGTACCATCAATGAAAGAAATAAACAAAATACCCTAACAATTATAACACTACAGTCAAATACCTGAATATTTAATGTAATTAGTACATGAAGTATATAACACCAATTTTTAAACACAGAGAAAAGCCCAGTATTACAACTATGTTACAGATCGAACAACAATACATTATAAAGTATAACACTAATAAAGAAAGATTTAACTAACACAAAAATATTACTAATACATATATACAAACTAAATAAAAGAAATCTTATTAAAAGATATATAATAATGCTATTAAAATGTATGGAATATGTAACATTTATAAAAATATAATAAAACATAAAAGAAGTTAATAAACAAAACGAATACAGAAAGTATAATGAATATAAAGACAAATATTATAAAAAGAAACGAGATTTTTAAAATAAATAATCATGATTTACAATTTAAAAAAAAAAAGTTTGAAGTGAATAATGAATAGTTTTATATATTAGAAAAGAGAATTACATAATAATTATTATTTTGTTCCAAGTTGAATTTGTTTATTTGTTTTCTTTGTTATAAATATGTTGACACATGATGAGGGAGATAAACAAGTTGATGTTCTTAATTCATTTTTCATATCTGGGAAAAGAAATAACTTCAGTACATTCGTTTTTCTTTTCACGGGGATAATGTAATGGTACAACCAGCTCAGGTATTCCAGCACCTACAATGGAAAGTACAGGTACACAATCAATATAAACACCTGTATAAACAATAAATTGGTGGACGGAATTTGTGAAATTAACATCGAAATGTAAATAAATTAATACGACGATAACTTTAAAATTCATCATTATCTTATTTTGATTTTAACTAACTTTTTATATTTTAATTTCATTTTTTCATAATTCAAATTATACGCGCGAAACAACAGGTATTTAATTTATCAACATCAGGTTTATATCGACGCTAGTTAACACGCCCACCAATTCAAAATTATATGAACCCCGCTAAAGCAAACTTTACGGTAGAAAACATTACTAAATTTATATTCAAATCATATTTTAGGTTAATGTAAAATATTAAATTAATTTTCCCTTTATGTTAAAATCAAAACATTGTATAAACTCACATTTTAAATTGATGTAATTAAACTAAAATTACGAGATTATTTCGATATAGAAATAAGGCTTTGGAATAAAAAATAAAACGCGATCGGCGTCATCTGATATAAAACTTTGAACATAAATGGCCGTTTTTGAGTGTACTTCCTTAAAATAAATTTTTAAAACATCTTTAAAGTGAAAATCTCCTACCTAGTGTTGAATCATTCGATAACCAAATTAAAGGCCCACCTTTTGAAGAAAAAATCTCAAGAATACCTCAACGCAAACGTGAGATATCGTCCTAAGCATCATTTGAAGCAGAGAGCAGGGCAAGCCTACGATTTACACCACTCAACTCGACGAACTCCGCCAAAGACGGTGAACGAGGCCGTGCTTCCTGGTCTGCCGAATATCCACATATTGAGAAGTATATCAGATCTAGGAGATCAACATCAGGTTCACCTACAACGTTTATTCCAAATTATTTAATTTTAAAAGTTATAATTGCTCAAATTAATCGCTACAAATTATTATTTCATGTATCAAATTCAATTTTAAAGTAAGCATCAATTTAAAGCGTTGAATTTTACAGATATTTAGCTACAAGTAAGCTTATACTCACCAAAATAATATAAGATATAAAAACTAGTAAATATTTGTTTATTTTATCTCGTACACATAACCTCATCACCATTTCCCACATGTGCACTTATTAATTTCAATTTTTGTCACATCTTGCATAATTTATATAATATTAAATACAGTTTCCTATTTTTATCTTTCAATTTTGTTGTTACAGTTTTCTTATTTTTGTGAGATTAAATTTTTATTTATTTATCTAATTCAATCTTTTATTTGTGAAGTGTGATTGTTGTGTTTGAGTGGAGAATACACTGATTGGTTTGTAGCTGCAAATAATACACCTGACCGACCGTGAACCCTGAGATTATTAAAAATTAACTTTTACACTCAAGCTCTACCGCAATTAGCTAGTTATATTAAAAAGGGACAGATAGCGTTGATTCGACTAAGGATATTTGTATATTGGCGCCCACATTTTAAATTTAAAATCATTAACCTTTCACTCTTTTAGATTTTCAATTTTTATAATTAATTCATATACTATATTCTTAGTTAAATCCTACTCAGCGTATCGATTGGCACTTTACAATATATATATATATATATATATATATATATATATATAACTCTATACAATATCAAAACTATATATCGCGAAAAGGTGAACACAGAACGATAAACATATCTCAATAGTTGAACGTAATAATTTAATAACATAATTTATTCCCGCAGATTTTTTTCTAAAGGTACCATTAGATATAAATTCACAATAATTTTATAAAGAGAAATAGCCATAGTCAAAATATCCTAAATGTAAATGATATAATGGGATACTCCAGGATGTCCGCTCCGATCTCGAAACACATCCACATATACTGTCGTGAGTTGTATCGTTATATTCCCAGTATTGTTAGTGAACAAGGGCAGCGAGTATGGAAGTTATGCATCACTGTTGAAGATCCTTGTTTTATTACTGGGCTGGGATGTTCAGGGATATACGTAACTATGTGCGAAAGTGTAAATTGTGCTTAAGACATAAATTTAATCGGTGCAAACCATTTAGCCGCATGTGGTGCATGCCGGTGGACTATACTTTGGAGCAATTAAGCGCGAACTTAGTGGGGCCATTTTCGAGATCCAGGAAGGGTTACACCTCCGTAGTCGTTTTCCAGCATCGCTTCTCTATAATATCTATTTAATCTATGACTGTAGTTAGCTGAACAGTTTGACTCGTATACAATACAATATGTAAAAAATACAAGCCATTTACATTAGTTACGCCATTACATCATGAAGACGACGACTAAAATTATATCTATTGACTAATTTATCTATAAGAAATGACGAACGTAATCGCGCCATTTTCCTCTACGGTTATATTTCCTTAAAAATAGTTTCGGATTAAAAAATAACAAGATTTAAGCTAATCTGGGTCCGCGAAGCAGTGGGTCTACATCGGCCCTTAGCAGTTAAGCATCACCCTTTTTATACACCGCCTTCGTCCACAGATCAGACAAAACTCCATTACAAATTGACAAATTTATAATTTGTCAAATTGTAATGGAGTTCTGTCTATTAACTAATTTATCTACAACGCAAAGCAATCGGTCTATATTTGTTTATCAATTAGGCATCACCCTTTTTACACACCGCCTTCCTCCACAGATCAGACAAGACTCCATTATTACAAATTTAATTTATAATTTGTGTTAGAATTTTCACAAACACAAATCAGGCATCGGGAATTAGGAAACTTGTCGTCATCGGTTGCAGGCTTTTCAAAAAGTGTAGACATCATCTCTTAGAGATAAAAAAAATGTAGTTGTATCGCAGAAAGTATGGGAACTTCTATTTATTATGTAAGCCCTTAGTCGGTGGATACGGGTGTGGGTGACTAAAATAAAAGTAGCGCCCTCAGTTTTGATTACGGAAGCTCAGACTGAAAACTGAGAAAAGAGATTGCGCGATCTTTGGCGCATGCTCATACAAACTACCCAAACTCACACTATATATCTAGACTTACTAAATACCTACGTACTAAATCCAAAATTGCTGCCCAGGATATCTGTAAAGGAAATTGCTACAGGGAGTGAAAAGGCAAATAAAAAACTTATGAACAAATAATTCGTATATTCACGATCAAAGGAAAATAATTAATAATATAATTAAGTAAATGAATGTATTATATTTAAGCATTGACTAAAATCAAATAAATAAATATTAATCAATTGTAATCTTCACCCTGTATAATTATACCGACTGTATGTTAAGGTAATATATATATATATATATATATATATATATATATATGGTAAACCTAATCAGTAGGCGATTAAAGGTCTGTATATTACTTCAAAATATATGTATTTAAAAAACTCTACATGTTTCGGCTGTATACGCCTTTTTCAAGAGAATACAAAATATAGGTTTACCATATCATACCAAGGTCACGAAGTTATTATTTATATATATATATATATATATATATATATATATATATAACTCTAGACAAAATCAAAACTATATATCGCAAAAAGGTGAACACAGTACGATAAACATATCTCAAAAGTTGAACGTAATAATACTGCTAAAAGTAAATGGAAAATAATTACTTAATTTAATTACATGATTTATTCCCGCAGATTTTTTTCTAAAGGTACCATTAGAGATAAATTCACAATAATTTTATAAACAAAAATAGCCATAGTCAAAATATCCTACTCACAAATACAAATGATTTAAATTCTAATCCAAAATTATGAAATTACAAGAATGCGTCGCCATTTATCGACACCTGCTTGTACGCAAAAAAGAACATATTGCTATGAATTGTGATTTTAATTGCTTATTGACTTATGTTCACAATCCACAGTAGTTTTGCCGAACTAGACTCAGTTGGGTGGGCACCTTCTTTGAGCTTCTTTATCTTCAGCGTTTATTCTCACGAATATCGTGGTATGAAAGAGAAATAATAATAATTAAACTCAAGAAATAAAACTAACATTAACACCACAAACATTTAATTTAAAAAAAAAGGAAAAATTCTACTTTAACAAGTATAAAGCAGGATTGTGACTTAATTACGCCGCAACTTAGAGAAAAACTCATGTAAGATATGACTGTTACATGAGATAAAAAAACTCTTAACTGACTCCCGAACAAAGATCTAAATAAATATAAACACACTTTATTAGCTGTCATCAATTACTTTATTCCCTCAAATATCAAACGTCAAATAGAACTTTCTCTATTTTCACACGTATCCAAAATTAATCATGCGCAATAACTCCAGCATGTGACAAATAAATTTCCCCCCCTTCCTACTATACTACGATAACTTAAATGAACAAAAACTATATTAAAAAAAAACAGTCTAATACGTTTTGTTAATATTTTAAATGATTACGAAATATCACAAATTAAATTTATAAATTTAAGAAACTTCAGATTTCAATAGAATTATCACTACAAATATATCTATATAAATATAATATTAAAAATACATACATTTAGTTTTGTATACGTCACGTCACAAAAACTATTATAAGAGAGATTCCAGATAGGTCAATTTATTCAAATTACAAGTTTAAAAGACTTGTAATAACCTGTAATTGAATTTTAATAACATCAAAACACCTCAAAAATACCAAACGAAGTTATCCAAACTACATTGAACAAAATTAAGTTCTGTTCAATATTAATAAAAAAAACACCTCCTATCTGTTAAAGAACTATGAAATCTCTAAAGCATGATGAAGCCACAGGAAACAGCAAGACATCCCTACCTAACATAAAAATATAAATCAACATAATATATATATATATATATATATATATATATATATATATATATCTGTATTATTATGACTTCCTGCTTGGCGCGGACTACGAACATCAAAATAGGCTCGTGCAATCTACAGACATGGACAAAAATACACATTACAATAAATTGTTATAAAAATTTTTTATTTTTAAAGTTATTTCCCTGGAAAAAAAATTTACAAATAAATACAATAATTTTCATATCTTCTTTTGTTTCTTCAGCAGGGAAAAATCAACAGCATCTCCCCAAAATTATCCGAAAAAAAAGTTAGGACATTTCTAATCTTTGTTCAAGGATAATTTTCCGCACTATCACTTACGACAGTATCGCACTCTGTCATACCTCCCCGCACTAACATGTTGCATTGCTGTCCAGCAGGGTCATCCTCGTCCAGATGCTGTAGTGGGGCGAACGGTTGTAGTGCGCTTATGTGGTAGCGTCCTTTTTTCTTGCGTCCGTCCATAGAATATAGCTCGTATGTTACGTTATTAAAACATCTAGAAATACGGTAGGGACCAACATAAGGCAGATCAAGCTTTTGACATTTACCTTGATCTCTTCTGCCTAAACGATAACTTCTTACTATTACCGTGTCTCCTACCTCGAATATTGTTCTAGTGGTAATCTGTTCGTTTTGATTATTTATATACTTTTGTGCATTTACTGCTATTCTCCTAGCAACTTGGTTTTTTATTTGTACCAAATTATCTACCCTTTCAATTTGTGTGTTCCAGGGTCTAGCAGGTTTTGTCCCATACATCATAGTCGCAGGACATTCCAGTGTCACAGTATTGGGTGTGTTGTTGATGTTGTCTTCAACATCTTGGACATGAGCAACCCATCCTGCATGATTTTCATAAGTCTTGATCCTTAGGAACTTTATGATCTCCTGGATGTATCGTTCACATGGATTCCCACATGGATGACGTATGGAAGAGAAAGAAATTTCAATACTACGATCATTTAAAGCGTTCTTAAACCTATCATTATTAAAATATGAGGCATTATCAGCCAATAATCTACGCATTTTTCCCTAATGCATTATCCACGAATCAATACACTGTATAGACGTATCTGTATTATATTGGGATGTGGGAAATAGTTTAACGAATTTTGAAAACACGTCAACCATTACTAAAATATTCTTATATTCTAATTCTCCTGGGATAAGATTACCCAAATAATCTATGGCTACCAACTTGTTACGTGTCCGTAACGTCCTATATATTATTGCGTCGCTTTCCGATTAAATGTATTTTCTCGTTAATTTAATTCTATTATTTTTACAACTTATCCTCTGTATAATTTTGTATCTGCACTTTTATATCATATTTATTTCTTTCTTGCGATCTTTCTTTAATTTTTTTTGTCCTCCGAGTTCTTATACCGATGCACGAAGGATGACTTGGTTTTTGGCATTCGACCACGTACGTTGAATGTGAACGCTTTTCACTGTACTCGAAGTTTTAATTAGTATTCCGTATCGTATTTACGGACCCGTTCGGGGATATCATTGATTAAAATTTCATTCGTTATTCGCTTTGGGCGATATCTCATTTGGAGGAATTAACGAGTTGTGAAGCGAATCAGCGTTCCTTCGTCAACGGCGTATGTTTTTTTGCGTACGTTTGTTTTTAGTTACCATCGAGCTGTACTGGTAAACAAAGTTATTCTTTCTGTAATTATCTCTGTGTCTTATCGCCGCATTTATTCGTTAAATAGATGGTACCACCCACCGGCCTAAACACATCATTTGCTGATAACTGACGCCGGGGAGAAAAAGTGCCGAAGATTGGTCCACGTTTTTCTTTTCGTTCCTCATTATTCTACGAACAAAGGGAGAATTCCAACCAACGAACGTCGGCTACGAACAGATAAGCTCACTTATTAAACTATTACCGTCCTTTTTTTTTTGTTTATAAATTGTGATTTATGCGAATTCCTTAATTTTAGTCAGTTGTTAAACAAAACAAAAAGTATTAATCTCGCAGGTGTTTCCTCTTCAAGAAACAAAAAGCCTGTGACCTTCAACGATATATCGAAAACATATGCGTTTTCAAATTTTCTTGTTTTCGAATAGTTATGTTTTCTTTTTTTGTTAAACCATTTGATTTCGCATTTAAAATGAAAGTCTTGTTGAATAGTCAAATTTAGAATTGCATATTGTTATTAATTAATTTACATTCATTCATTTACTCTGTAATTGAGAATTTTTTTTTTTACTTTTTATACCTTTTTGTTTCACCGAATTTGTCAAAATTTTTATGTTGTCGTTAAATTACTTAGCGTAGTTGATTGCTTTTGTTCTAAATTACACATTCTGCGACAACCTGTTTCGAACTTTTTGCAGATAAGGGATAATCTTAGCGAAAGATCGCTAAGTTCAAACTATCTTTAAAACTGTTATTATTCTGTAAACTAATAAGAACAATACGTATTACTTCTTTTTAGGGTGTTTGAGGCTTTTAGTCACTGTGTACTTAGTTATTCAAAATTCATTCCTAGTAATTTATCTGCATTACCTAATGAATATTAATTTATTTTGCAATTCTTACACTTCATTAGATTATACCGGGGTCAATCATTTATTATTTGTAGTATACTGCGTTAGGATAACCTTTTTAGTATACCGGGGTCAATCATTTAGTATTTGTAGTATACTGCGTTAGGTTAACATTCTTATTATACAGGGGTCAATCCGTTATTATTTTCTATATTACTAATTTGGACTACTTTTTTATTATACTGATTTGGGGATAGTATTTATTTTAATTCATTTTTATTCATATAAATCATTTATATATATATAGGGAGTGTTTAATAAATATTGTTTGGTTGGAATAGCGCCTTATCTTTTCTTTCCTCATCTCTCGATCCTCGAGAGTGGAGCGAGTCTCGATCTTGGGACCGACCCTCTGCCCACGCAATTTGCCTACTTTTTTTTGTACCTGACATCAAGTTTCCGGGTTTGCGACGTCCAGCGGCTGAAATTCGGTGGCGTCCATTTTCCACCTTTTATCTTTTTTTGAGGTTATCTCGAACCTCTGGGTCTCCCCACCCCCTGGGCTGAGGCAGCCTCAGTAGCCGGGTGGGTCGCTGGACGTTGGCAGTAACGGGCAGGGGCGGTTTTAGTCGACCGAGATGGGTCTGCTCCGAGGAGCGTTGTGTTTTTTTCTTTTTTTTTCCTATTATCAATTTTTTTCTTTTATTATATATATATACTACGACGTTGGATCGTAGCAAATTGGCGCCCAACGTCAATTTTCCTTCCAGAGTAACGTTCGTATTTTTGTATATTTTTATATATACAGGGTGATTTCTTTGGTTCTCATTCTCTTTCACATTTGTGGTTAGTTTTATATATTTCTTATCTCTACCTTGCCTAACCGCTTCGCGTATTCGGCGGAGGGGGGTGGTTTATCTTTTTAGTTCCTTTTTTCTCGATTTAGTTTTTTTGATTAAAAGATCTGTCAGTATGGCGTCCGGTTCTTTGCCGATTGAGGCTGGCAGTTTACGAAAGGATGAGTTGCAGTATGAACTCCAGGTGAGGGGCATTAGCGTTGACGACACCAAGACCTTCGATCAACTCCGTAGCCTGTTGCGTCCTTTATTACGTTTGGAAGGCGCAAACACCTCCCTAACGTACCCTGAGTTTTCCGTCGATGTTGTGACAGAGTTGGAAGCTCTGCGCGTGAAAACCCGCGATGCGGATTTGTTGGTGGCCTCGCAGGAGGTGAGTAATGTCCGGCAGTTGGAAACGCTTCGTGTGCGGCTGTACCATGCGATCAACCGGGTGAGTCGTTTGTCTCTGGCCTCTTTGAGCCCAGAGCAAAGTGTGGAGCGTTCGCAATTCCTTGCAATTTTGCTGGAGCGCTTGGACGAACTCGACCGGATTCGGTCTGCCGCACAGCAAGCTATTCACGACGTGTTCAACCCGGCCTGGGCGAACTTAGATCCTGCATTTGCAGATCCTCCTCTTCTCGCACATTCCACACTCTTACCACATTCTAGTGCTCGTTCGCAGCCTGTCCAGAAATGGCAGGTTAAGTTCAATGGCGATCAGCGAGTGTCCGTTCATAATTTTTTGGAGCGTGTTGAAGAACTCCGTACTGCACGCAGCGTATCTGAATCGCAGCTGTTTGAGTCTGCGATTGATTTGTTTGAAGGTAGAGCCTTATTATGGTTCCGTTCTTGTCGACATCGTTTCTCTAGTTGGCCTTCCTTACGTGAGCTTTTGATCAAACATTTTGAACCTCCCGATTATAAGGCACGTCTCTTTGAAGACATTCAGAGTCGTACCCAGGATCCCAATGAAAGTTTTGTGGAATATTATTCTAGTATGTCCGCTATGTTCAGGCGATATGGAGACTTAACCGAAAACATGCAGCTAGGATTACTTGTTAGAAACCTTGCTCCATTTTACACTATGCAGTTACCGACTGTTCGCAGTCTGGTTGAACTTGAGGATGAGTGCCTCAAGCTCGAGTTAAAGAAGCATCGAGCGGATCACTATAAACCGCCTTCTCGTCGTCGTGCCACTTATGTTGAGCCCGATTAGGCTTGTGTTAGCACCTCTGTTCCTGACTTGCAGAGGAATCGCTCGCGTCCTCGCGAACCTGCCGTCAGCGTCGTTCAGGCCGGTACGCCTAACCCTGTCAAATGCTTTAATTGTGGGCAAGCAGGTCATTTGTATGGCTCCTGTTCTGCGCCTCGACGACTCTTTTGTTTTCGGTGTGGTGAACCGAATGTCACTGTTCGCACTTGTCCCCGATGTTCAGGAAATGCCTCCGGGAGTCGCTAGATGGTCGAGTGGCTACTCCTGACAGTACTGTCGCGGAAAATCTCGACCGTAGTCTAATTTATCTTGATTTTGTGATGTCTCGGGTAGCGGGCGACCAGCGTCCCTATCTTACCGTCTCTATTTGTGGTTGTTCTATTTCCGGACTTTTGGATTGTGGCGCTAATAAATTGTTACTGGGTGGTGAAGGTTATGCTTTGTTGTCTCGTTTAGGCTTATCGTTACGACATCAGGTTGTTGAGTGTACCGTAGCGAATGGCCAGAAATGTTTCAGTATTGGAGTCATATCTGCGCCTGTTTCTTTAGAAGGCAAGACTCGTTTTGTTGATTTTCTTGTAGTTCCTGAATTACATCATAAACTCATTCTTGGAGTTGACTTTTGGATTTCCTTGGATATCCTCCCTGATCTTCGAAATTACTGTTGGCATTTCTCGAGTTCTGATCACACTGTTTCTGTTCAGAGTATTTGTAGCAGTCCTTCCTTGTCTGAGGCTCAACGCCTTGCTTTGGGTCAACTGATTGCCGACAAGCAGTCGTTGATGAGTAGCAGTCTTAGGCGTACGCATTTGGTGTCCCATACCATCGAAGTGCTTCCTGGCACCAGGCCCATTAAGCAGCGTTACTATCCCGTTTCTCCAGCCAAACAGCAAATCATCGATGCGGAGATACAAAAAATGTTAGCTGCAGACATCATCGAACCCTGTCGAAGCCCTTGGTCTTCGCCTGTCTGTATGGTTCCTAAAAAGGATGGCACCCATCGCTTTTGCGTCGATTATCGACAGCTCAATGCTGTCACTCGTAAAGATGCATACCCCTTACCACTTATTTCTGCTATTATGGATCAGTTACGAGATGCTAAATTTCTAAGTTCTCTCGACATTAAGAGCGCTTACCATAAAGTGCCTATCGCCGAAGAATCAAGGGATTTTACTGCCTTTGTTGTCCCCAAAGGACTTTACCGTTTTAAGGTCATGAGTTTTGGATTAACCAATGCCCCAGGTACTTGGCAAAGGTTAATGGATTCTATCTTGAGCCCTGAATTACAGCCCTCTGTTTTTGTTTATCTTGATGACATTGTGGTCGTTAGCAAGGACTTTGAGTCACATGTTGACACAATACGTTTAGTTTTTGATCGTCTTCATGCTGCTGGCTTAGTGGTTAGTTTTGACAAGTGTCAATTTTGTAGGCCGCAGCTGAAATATTTAGGATTCGTAGTTGACGAATTAGGTTTGAGACCAGATCCCGATAAGGTTGAGTCTATTGTGCGAATTCCACCTCCGCGCACAGTTAAAGAAGTACGTCGTTTTGTGGGTACGTGTAGTTGGTATCGTAAGTGGTGTAAGGATTTCGCTTCTGTGGTTTCGCCACTCACCGCTTTAACTAAGAAGAACGCACGTTGGTGTTGGAGCGAACAGTGCGAACAGGCCTTCCGATTTTTGAAGGAAAGTCTAGTGACCGAACCCATTCTAACTTGTCCTGACTTTACACGTACGTTTCATCTCGCCACAGACGCGTCCGCAGTCGGTATCGGCTGTGTCTTATCGCAACATTTTGACGATGGAGAAAAGGTTATTTGTTATCTTTCTCGTTCCCTTACTCCTTCGGAACGCAAGTTTAGTGCAACCGAAAGGGAATTACTCGCTATTATCTGGTCTGTAGAGAAATTACGTCCTTATCTTGAAGGATTTCACTTTAAGGTCATCACCGATTGTCACTCTCTTTTGTGACTACATCGTCTGAAAGATCCGCAAGGACGATTAGCGCGTTGGCAATTAAGGTTGATGCCATTTGACTATGAGGTAATACATAGGAAAGGTTCTGAGCATGCTGTTCCTGATTTTTTGTCTCGCAGCGTTCCCGCTGCTGATGATGTGGAGATTTGTCTTGTAGAGGTCCAGGACAATTGGTTGAATAGAATGTCTGACAGAGTGCAACGACGACCTCGACATTTTCCTCTTTGGCTTGTTGAACATGGTCTCGCTATCCCGCTTTCGGTTATCCTGCGAGCGAATGGAGGCTCGTACCTCCAAAAACTGAACGTGCTGAAATCATTCGTCAGTGTCATGATCATCCTACTTGTGGTCATGGAGGCGTGACTAAGACTGTTGCCCGTGTTGCACAGAAGTATTATTGGCCAAAAATGCGTGCCGATATTGCCAACTTTGTTCGACATTGTGCAGTGTGCGTCAGCACCAAGCCTGAACAACGTGCTCCTGCTGGACATCTCTTAAGTAAAGTGGTTACTGCCACTCGGCCTTGGCAGATTGCATGTGCCGATCTTATTGGTCCCTTACCTCGATCTAGTAAAGGTTTCTCTTATATCTTAGTTGTTTGTGATACCTTCAGTAAATTTGTTTTATTATTCCCGTTACGTACCGCCACTGCGAAAGCGATTACGCAGATTTTGGAGAATGAAGTATTTTTAATATTCGGCGCTCCTTCCTCCTTAATTGTAGATAATGGAGTACAGTTTCGTAGCAAGCTTATGCAGGATCTTGCCGAAACTTATCACGTCCATCTGGCATTTACCGCGAATTATCATCCTCAAGGCAATCCGACAGAGAGAGTCAATAGGGTTATCAAAACCATGCTCTCCGCCTACGTCAAAGACAATCATCGCCTTTGGGATAATTTCTTACCTAAGATTGGTTTTGCTATTCGGTCGTCGAAGCATGAAGTTACTAGTGTAACTCCTAACTTTGTCACTTTCGGTAGAGAAGTCTCCATCGATGGTCGAGAGGAAACTTTCGTACCACCCGACGAACGAGATTTCGAGGTTATTGCAGATGAGAGAAAACGTGCCTTCGCCAAGCTCTATCGAGATATTCAAGCTCGAATTTTGAAAGCTCATACCCGAAGCGCACATCAATATAATCTACGTAGGAGAGTTGAACCCCTGCAATTGAATCAACGTGTCTGGAGGCGCAATTACGTCTTGTCGGACGCTTCCAAACAATTTGCAGCGAAGTTAGCTCCTAAATTTATCGGTCCCTTTACCATCACCCGTATTGTCTCACCTTGGACATATCAACTGTCTGATGATGCCGGTCGGACTTCGATTTGGAACATCAAGGACTTAAAGGCTCATCCTCCCGATGTGGAGTGACGATCCGGTTGTGTTCTGCTGACGACCCTTGTTCTCGATTTTTGACTTTCTCTTTTGTTTATCTTACCTTGTGTTTGTGGCCTGTTTGGGGGCTGGACGAATACTCAAACTGGTGTAATCCATGTAATCCACCATGTCGTAAAAGGCGACTAAACGGAGTCCTGTTTATTTAAGATACTTTCCATCTTGTATAGGTGTTTATGGCCTGTCTGGGGGCTTGAAGAATACTCAGTCGGGTGTAATCCGCCCTGTCGTAAAAGGCGACAAAAGGGAATTAGGTTTGGGTTGTGTTACCTTCCTGAAATATGTTTTTTTCCTACCTTATCGTATCTTACCTTTTATCTTTTGAGTTAGGCCCTTCGACACTACTCTGAGATAAGGTATCGCTCACTACCTTACCGTACCTTTCTCTTTAGTTATCTCTCTCGTGAGGATACCTTGTCTTGGGTTTTGTTGGGTTCGCTTACCAAGCAGGAATTTTGTTACCTAGCGTTACGCTTACGTTGGCTTTACCGGATTTGACTTTCTTACCTGATTTTGACTTTATCTTATCTCTAGACCATGTAGGCTTTTCCTCAAGCTTGTCAAATTTAGTATTATAAACTTGTCTTCAAAATTTTCTTTCTCTTCAAAAAAAAAAGTAACTTCATTCCTTTTTTTTATAGGGAGTGTTAGGGGAATTGTTACGTGTCCGTAACGTCCTATATGTTATTGCGTCGCTTTCCGATTAAATGTATTTTCTCGTTAATTTAATTCTATTATTTTTACAACTTATCCTCTGTATAATTTTGTATCTGCACTTTTATATCATATTTAATTCTTTCTTGCGATCTTTCTTTAATTTTTTTTGTCCTCCGAGTTCTTATACCGATGCACGAAGGATGACTTGGTTTTTGGCATTCGACCACGTACGTTGAGTGTGAACGCTTTTCACTGTACTCGAAGTTTTAATTAGTATTCCGTATCGTATTTACGGACCCGTTCGGGGTATCATTGATTAAAATTTCATTCGTTATTCGCTTTGGGCGATATCTCATTTGGAGGAATTAACGAGTTGTGAAGCGAATCAGCGTTCCTTCGTCAACGGCGTATGTTTTTTTGCGTACGTTTGTTTTTAGTTACCATCGAGCTGTACTGGTAAGCAAAGTTATTCTTTCTGTAATTATCTCTGTGTCTTATCGCCGCATTTATTCGTTAAATAGATGGTACCACCCACCGGCCTAAACACATCATTTGCTGATAACTGACGCCGGGGAGAAAAAGTGCCGAAGATTGGTCCACGTTTTTCTTTTTGTTCCTCATTATTCTACGAACAACGGGAGAATTCCAACCAACGAACGTCGGCTACGAACAGATAAGCTCACTTATTAAACTATTACCGTCCTTTTTTTTTTGTTTATAAATTGTGATTTATGCGAATTCCTTAATTTTAGTCAGTTGTTAAACAAAACAAAAAGTATTAATCTCGCAGGTGTTTCCTCTTCAAGAAACAAAAAGCCTGTGACCTTCAGCGATATATCGAAAACATTTGCGTTTTCAAATTTTCTTGTTTTCGAATAGTTATATGTTTTCTTTTTTTGTTAAACCATTTGATTTCGCATTTAAAATGAAAGTCTTGTTGAATAGTCAAATTTAGAATTGCATATTGTTATTAATTAATTTACATTCATTCATTTACTCTGTAATTGAGAATTTTTTTTTTTACTTTTTATACCTTTTTGTTTCACCGAATTTGTCAAAATTTTTATGTTGTCGTTAAATTACTTAGCGTAGTTGATTGCTTTTGTTCTAAATTACACATTCTGCGACAACCTGTTTCGAACTTTTTGCAGATAAGGGATAATCTTAGCGAAAGATCGCTAAGTTCAAACTATCTTTAAAACTGTTATTATTCTGTAAACTAATAAGTACAATACGTATTACTTCTTTTTAGGGTGTTTGAGGCTTTTAGTCACTGTGTACTTAGTTATTCAAAATTCATTCCTAGTAATTTATCTGCATTACCTAATGAATAATAATTTATTTTGCAATTCTTACACTTCATTAGATTATACCGGGGTCAATCATTTATTATTTGTAGTATACTGCGTTAGGATAACCTTTTTAGTATACCGGGGTCAATCATTTAGTATTTGTAGTATACTGCGTTAGGTTAACATTCTTATTATACAGGGGTCAATCCGTTATTATTTTCTATATTACTAATTTGGACTACTTTTTTATTATACTGATTTGGGGATAGTATTTATTTTAATTCATTTTTATTCATATAAATCATTTATATATATAGGGAGTGTTTAATAAATATTGTTTGGTTGGAATAGCGCCTTATCTTTTCTTTACTCATCTCTCGATCCTCGAGAGTGGAGCGAGTCTCGATCTTGGGACCGACCCTCTGCCCACGCAATTTGCCTACTTTTTTTTTGTACCTGACATCAAGTTTCCGGGTTTGCGACGCCCAGCGGCTGAAATTCGGTGGCGTCCATTTTCCACCTTTTATCTTTTTTTGAGGTTATCTCGTACCTCTGGGTCTCCCCACCCCCTGGGCTGAGGCAGCCTCAGTAGCCGGGTGGGTCGCTGGACGTTGGCAGTAACGGGCAGGGGCGGTTTTAGTCGACCGAGACTGGGTCTGCTCCGAGGAGCGTTGTGTTTTTTTCTTTTTTTTTCCTATTATCGATTTTTTTCTTTTATTATATATATATATACTACGACGTTGGATCGTAGCAAACTCTAATTTTTCTTGAGTAACTATACTCTTTACATCATACTGACACGTTCGATTCTTATGTTTGCCTAATCGGCATGTAATGCAATTTCTCACTACATCCTTAGCGATTATCCTATCTTTCTTGGCATAAAATGCCTCTCTGAATACCAGCCATACTTTATATCTCCCAATGTGCCCTAGACTTTCATGAATTTGCAACATTGTCTGCCTAGCATACATATCATTTATGACAACATAACTTAATTCTCTAATTACTTTCATAATCAATCCCTCTTTCATAATAAAATTTTTATAATTATCTTTAGTACGTAACTGTTCCCTTATAAAATCAAATCTTTCATCTCGCTGGACCTGAAGGATCGCCTCGTATTCATAATTCCCCTCAGCATAGTTCCTATTATATTCATTCAATTCTACATACTGAAAATTACTTTTATTGCTATACATTCGTGACAACGCATCGGCAGAAACGTTTAGAACGCCTTTAATATGCCTTATTTCAAAGGTATACTCTGACAACAATAGTGACCACCGATACACTCTGTTATTTTTAACACGTGTGCTCAAAAGTGATGTCAATGCAGCATGATCTGTCTCTATAACAAAGCTTTTTCCTTAGTAAATAAAATCTTAGCTTTTGAATCGCGTGTACCACAGCCAACATTTCCTTCTCACTAATGGTATATTTAACCTCATAGCTTTTCAAGATACGAGAGATAAAACATATAGGCTGTTCAATCCCTTCGTCATTTATTTGAATTAAAACTCCGCTTATAGCGACATCACTAGCATCCACTCTTAAAATAAACTGTTTATTAAAATCAGGTAAAATTAATACTAATTGATTATAAAACTCTTTCTTTAACTCCTCAAACGCTTTCACCTTTAATTCTGTCCATTTAAATTTCTCATTCTTTTTAAGCATTTCATAAAGAGGTACACTAATACGTGCCAGGTATGGTACAAAACGTTTGTAATAGTTAACCATGCCTAAAAACCCTCTAAGCATTCTTATATTTTTAGGTAGAGGATACTTCTTTATAAGTTCCAATCTACTCTCATCTACACTTATAAATTTAGTACTAATATTAAATCCCAAAAATTTAACTTCTTTCTTATAAAATTCACATTTACTCAAATTTACTTTTAACCCTTCTCTTACTAATACTTCCATAACTTTTCTTCAAATGTTGTGAGTGCTCCTGCTCATCCCTGCTATATATTAATATATCATCTACGTAGTGAACCACAAAATCTTCATATGGTTCAAGTATTTGTTGCATGGCCCTGATTAAAGCTGCTGCAGAACTGCTCAACCCATATGGTACATTCCTGAATTGGTATACTCTTCCATCTACCATAAACCCACAATATTTTCTGGACTCCTTTTCTAACGGTACCAACCAAAAAGCACTTTTCAAGTCCAACTTACTGTATATGTTTGCATTGTAACATTTTGCCAATAGTGGTTCTATCGTAATAGGCGTCTCAAACTGAGGTTTTGTTCTTTCATTCAGTCGACGTGCATCCAGACATAATCGAATGTCTCCTGTTTTCTTCTTAACTACCGCTAATGGATTAACATATCGTGTTTTACCCCTTTCAATTACGCCATCTCTTAACATTCTTTTTATCTTTTTGTCTACTTGTGATTGAATGTTCTTTGGAATGGGATAGTTTTTCACTTTAAATGGTCTCGTCTCATCCACTTCTAATGAATGTTGATAATTTCTGGCAATACTGGGAAATTTATTAACTAATTCTATATTCTTTTATATTAAACACTTAACCTCTTCTTCCTTTTCTTTCTTGCAATCCAATTGCATCGAATCGACATCTTCAGGGAACTCCACTTCTCCATTTTCTTCCTTACCCATATCTTCCATCATCATTACTCCCTTTTCTTCCATAATTTTACTTTCTTTTTCAATTATATTATCTTCTTCTATATTATTAATAACCCTTTCGCCATCCTCTTCACACTCCTGGATCCATTCCACTTTTATATTATTAATTACTATATCTTTCTTTTGTATATCTATTATCGCATTAATTTTATCTAATAAATCTATTCCCAGTAGTCCATCCCTTCCTAATCCTTTTATTATTATAAATTCTCCCATAAACTTATTATCATCTATTGTAAATTCAACAATAAAAATTTTATTTACTACTGTTAAAATTTTCTTTGTAGCTGTAGCTATTATAATTTTACTTGTAGGCATATATTTCCCTATTTTCTTTTTACACAAACATTCAACCACACTTTCATTTAAAAATGACGTTTCACTTCCTGAATCTATTAAACAACTTAATTCACTATCGCCTATGTTAATTTTTATATGAGGTAAAACCGAGTTTATTGCGTATTTAGTTTGTTCATACAATGCATTAAATTCATTCCTTTTGGTTGGTCTATCTAAAAATCCTTACTACATGCTAAATCTACTTTACCCTGTTTATCTTGTAATTCTAAATTATAAATACATCGAGTGTCTTTAGGGCGTGTCCCTGTATAATTTTTAACCTCTGATGAACTTTCCTTTCTTACTTCTTTACTATTAGTGTCTGTTCTCCCTGGTGAAGCCATTTTATTATTTCTATATTCCTAATTATTTGTTCTGTGAGGACTTGAACGTATACTATTATTATTATGATTATTACCATTCATCCTAGAATATGGAGTTCTACTGATATTTCTATCTACATAATTACTCTGATATCTTTTACTATACTCCATGTCATCTAATCTTTTCAAAAGTTCAATAAACTGTTGCATATCACTTATGTTCTGTATGGCTACTGCCTAACTTATTTGTGCATCAAAATGTTTACTTAATTGACATACTAAATCTCTTTCATTAATTTTAGGTTGCAGATACTTCAAAATTGAGTGTCTTCTCATAACATAAGACTCTCGTGACTCATTACTATTGTTACTATAACTACCAAATAATAAATCATTTCTTACTCTATTTTGCCTTGTTGTTCCCCAGAATTGGCTGGTAAACCTGGCCTCGAACTCCTCCATAGTCTTCACCTCATCCCATATCATGTCCCACCAGGTCATCGCATCGTCCTTGAGACAGTTCCCTATCTTTTGAAGTTTCTTATGGTCCCCAGGCACATCTTCTAGACTTTCTTTTATTTTCTTAAGAAAACCCATTGGATTGGTATTCGCCATACCATAAAATTTCGGCAATACTTCATTCTGAACTGGTACAGGGATGAACGCAGGCACACTCGCTTCGTTCTTCTCTTTTCTCATTTGATCAATTTGTTTTTGCATATACATCATCTTTTGTTCCTGCCATTCTCTTTTCTCTTTTTCTTCTAAGAATTGGTTTATACTAACTGTGTTTTGTTGCATGCTTTGATTTAATTAATATTGGAAACGAATCTTCTATTATGTCTTTATCTGTTTGTTTGTTACTGTTTATTGGCACAATTTGATCCATTATCTCTTCCAATTTTCCCCTTATATCCTGTTGTTGTTGTTTCATATCCTCTTGTTGTTGTTTTATATCCTCTTGTTGTTGTTTTATATCCTTTTGTTGTTGTTTTATATTCATCATCATTTGCATCATTTTGTGCATCATGTCTATTATCTTTTGACTGCTACCACCATCCTGCCCTGCTTCATGTATGGGATTTAAATTTAGGTTACTTATTCCTGCACTCGCACCCTCTAATGACTCTTGACTGCCAATTAGTGGTGGCTGTCTCCATTCGTTTACATTCGAAATAACATCCATATTTATTGTAATTGCTTTTTGTTTCTTCTATATATTTCTTTTGTTGGCTTCTCTTCCTTTGTTCTCCCCACGTTGGCTCACGTCATACAATTATGCTATGAATTGTGATTTTAATTGCTTATTGACTAATGTTCACAATCCACAGTAGTTTTGCCGAACTAGACTCAGTTGGGTGGGCACCTTCCTTGAGCTTCTTTATCTTCACGGTTTATTCTCACAAATATCGTGGTATAAAAGAGAAATAATAATAATTAAACTCAAGAAATAAAACTAACATTAACACCACAAACATTTAATTCAAAAAAAAAAGGAAAAATTCTACTTTAACAAGTATAAAGCAGGATTGTGACTTAATTACGCCGCAACTTAGAGAAAAACTCATGTAAGATATGACTGTTACATGAGATAAAAAACTCTGAACTGACTCCCGAACAAAGATCTAAATAAATATAAACAAACTTTATTAGCTGTCATAAATTACTTTATTCCCTCAAAAATCAAACGTCAAATAGAACTTTCTCTATTTTCACACGTATCCAAAATTAATCATGCGCAATAACTCCAGCATGTGACAAATAAATTTTCCCCCCTTCCTACTATACTACGATAACTTAAACAAAAACTATATTCAAAAAAACAATCTAATACGTTTTGTTAATATTTTAAATGATTACGAAATATCTCAAATTAAATTTATAAATTTAAGAAACTTCAGATTTCAATAGAATTATCACTACAAATATATCTATATAAATATAATATTAAAAATACATACATTTAGTTTTGTATACGTCACGTCACAAAAACTATTATAAGAGAGATTCCAGATAGGTCAATTTATTCAAATTACAAGTTTAAAAGACTTGTAATAACCTGTAATTGAATTTTAATAACATCAAAACACCTCAAAAATACCAAACGAAGTTATCCAAACTACATTGAACAAAATTAAGTTCTGTTCAATATTAATAAAAAACACCTCCTATCTGTTAAAGAACTATGAAATCTCTAAAGCACGATGAAGCCACAGGAAACAGCAAGACATCCCTACCTAACATAAAAATATAAATCAACACAATATATATATATATATATATATATATATATTGTAATAACGCGGAATGCTGAGAAATAAAAATAAATGAAAAATAAAATGAAATAACAAAATGCTAGCTCGAAAACTTCAGATATATAAAATAATAATTGCAAGGATTCTGCTTAATCTCAAGGGTCTAAAAGTAAGTTCTCCATACACAAATAGACATCTACTAATACATGAAATAATACGAAAGCGTCAAATTTATGTATAAATATATATTTAAATGAAATTATATCAATAATCACAAGATACAAATATTACTATCAAATCTGACATATAAATATAATGGAAAATGACGTTTGAGATGACGTGAGTTTATAACGTGTATAGAAAAGTGATATCAAGCAATGTTATATCTTTAACAAAATTTTATATAACAATTACACTTAAATACCTGAAGAATATGTTAAAATTTTGAAAATCACAATTTTCAATATGTTCTCTGTATGAAGTTCACAGGAAAATTTCTATCTAATACGTCAAGAATGTATGTCCGTTGCTCGATTCAAATTTCAGGATAATATCCTAGTCGCTGCGTTGCTTATAATCCAAATTAGCAGGATAAACCACCAGGTTATGTTCAATATGGGATCCAGATGAGTTGTTCTTATTCCAAGATGATTCAAAAGAAATCTGATTTCTTCTTTATAAGTGTTCCTTTGATATAAATAAAATCTTCCGTATTCAAATGTATGATTATATTCTCCTTATATGATTAATACATCCAGAATACTTATTCAAACACTACCTTATGTACAATATACGTCCATAAGCATTTTGTATAGGAATATAAATGGAATATTGATAAAAAGACTCAAATTATAAAATGCAGATAAAGATCTCTTTCAATCAGTCAAAAAATAATAATCAATAATTATGTTTTTTCGTCGTCAAGACTCCTAACAGCAATTTTGTAAAAGTAAAAATCAGATATTCTACGAAAATTTGTGCAAAGGTTACTAAAATAATTTAAAAGATAATATTATAGAAAATCCACTCACGTAATCTCAATTACAAATCTTGTAAATGAAATTCACATAAGACAAACAGATAATAAAATATGGGAAATAATATCAAAATTACAAAATTCTTACTATAAAGAAATACTTTACAAATCTTAACATTCAAGATATAACATTGTTGAAACTGAAAACTTATTAGTAAAAAAAAAATTAATTAAGAGGGTAGGTTGACTCACAACAATATATATATATCTGTATTATTATGACTTCCTGCTTGGCGCGGACTACGAACATCAAAATAGGCCCGTGCAATCTACAGACATGGACAAAAATACACATTACAATAAATTGTTATAAAAATTTTTTATTTTTAAAGTTATTTCCCTGGAATAAAAATTTACAAATAAATACAATAATTTTCATATCTTCTTTTGTTTCTTCAGCAGGGAAAAATCCACAGCAATATGTGGTCACGTACGACACGGCAAAAACAATTGTGACCGCAAAAGAAATTACTATAAAATATATTGATATCGGAGTATGCTGCAAAATTTAGATTTTAATTTCCAATATACGAATATACGAATATAAGAATAATTTGGCCTTAAATGCAAATAAAGAAAATACTTTAATTCACAAGAATGATTCTTTTAAGTTATAACATACAAGATATATTGAATTTTAAATGAGTTGGGCTCTAAGCCGCTATGCAAATTGATTAATATGGCATTAAAAATGCTAATAACTATATTAATATTACAAAAATGAATTTAAGTTATGCTAAAAGAAGTTAAATTGATTACGGCAAAATATGAAAGCAATATATGTAAAAAATTATAAGACGAAATTTAAATTACACAAAAACTTTAATTATACAAATTACTTGATATCCGGTCCCTGTCCGTCGAAGATGGTAATTAATTGCTCAGGTCGATCGCTGTTCGGGTAATTAGACGATCATAAATTGCCCTCGAAGTATAGGCTGCAGTGCTCGTGAACTCTTCAGCAGGAAACTATTTTTTCCGTTTATGAAGACGAAATGGAACGTCACACAAAAACCAAGGTTGGGTTATATTTTCCTCAAACCTACGTAAGTCGCAAAGGGCAAATTGACTGTTCCAAAATTATAATTCACCATTTGAGATGTTCCTTTTATGAACGATGAATTAACTAAAGGTCAAAGATGCGTGAATTAACTTTCATTAAGAAGATGTACACTCGTAATTTTTTAAACGACTTTACACTACCAAGGTCTGTCTACTAATCTCGAATCTCACCCGCGTGTAAGCGGAAGGGGTGATATAGTTCCAAAGTTAACTACAGAGCGAAACAAGTATCCGAATGAACATATTTAATATAAGGTACCGGAACTCGTCAATAACTAATAAAGACTATTAATAGATATTAAAAAGGGAAATTAAGGCGTAACAAGATCAAGATGTAATAATGATATGCGATTCTCTTCAGAGATTATTTTTATTTTGGGTATGCTTCAATTATATTCTTTCAATAACATAATAACATTTATTGCTGTGTGTAATACTACTAAATTCTTAAAATATGTAAATCTACCCATATTAATATGTTGAAATATTATGCGTTTCCTTAATTTCCACTATTCATTACGTTTAAATACTTAACTACCATTATAATACCTTGCTAATTGCCACTTATTTGTTGATACTCTTTAGAACGGTATAATACGAGTACGATCCCTTCAGAACCTAAAATAAATAGTTTAAACAATACGTAATTCTTAAATATGTACATCAATACTATTTTAATTTTGAAAATTGTACAGCATTTGTTTGAAAAAACAATTCTTAAGATATAGGAAAACAAAATAAAATTATATTTAAATACTATTTTAAAATTCAGAAACATGTAGAAATTTATGATCTAATATAATCTAATTAAAGTATATTCAAAATATATATAGTTATATGTATATATGTGTATATATTTAATTAGATTAAGCCGTTCATTTACGTTCGGTACGTACGTCAAATTCAGTTGCTCGTGCAAGAATCACTCTAGATCCACCGAAAATAATTTTGTCCCGTGAAATGCACACCGAACAGTCTCTCGAATCATTGGGGAAGATTTAAGCATCAAGTTTTGCAGAAGGAGCAAACGCTATCTTATAACACTAGCCTTGAAGACTATAAGATGTTTCTTGGAAGCCTGGAAGATTGTGACACCGGTTCAGCGTGGTCACCATCCGACTTCAGTAATGGTTTGGTAGGACATCTCCTACAAAAGTGTGTCTCCCATTCATTTTGCAAAATTGGAGAGAAAATATCGGCCTGAGTATACTGTTTTGGAAACTGTGACAAAGCCTCTGATATACTCTTTGCTTCAGGAGAATAAATGGGAACTTCAGCAGGATTCATTACCTGCTCACAAGGCGAAAACGAACCAAACATGGCTAGAAAACAACATTCGTGAGTTTATTAAGGCTTCAGATGCCGTCCTACCTAAACCGTCAACTATCGATTATGGGATGTTCTCGAAGGTAAAGCTTGTAAGAAACGTTATCCGAAGTTTGAATCTCTGAAACGAAGAATTCTGGGTAGACGCAGGGATCGTGAGTACTTCAAATAAATTATACATCAATTGAAAACAAAGGTACCTTTTAGATATTGAAATATCAAATTAAGTAAAGAACAAACTCACCACAACATGAATGGAGCTGTCCCATCTCAATATATATATATATATTGTTGTATTATCGAGGGTTTATTGTTTCTTTTAGCCTCACGTTGGTACGACAAATGTTATATAGTGGTTAATTGGTAAATATAAGTGTGTATTCGGAAAGAATGTCTAGCAGGCATAAAATTAAACATAAACAGTATTTATCATTGTCTTGTAGTAAACCAAAAACAGCTGTTCTTACTATGCGCAGAACACACACATAAACGTTAGGTAATATTAAACATACGTAACGTAAACATATAAATGAGTTTTACAATAAATCAAGTGAATTGTGATAATTATCCGCTTGGTTTTAGTGCTAAATTATAGGAACGACCATTCAATAGCAAGATAAGGTTATAAAATTGATCTTTCTAAGTTAAATATAAACTAAATTGTATAAATTGTAAAGTTGGGTTATGTTCGTATTTTTTTATATAAAATATAAATTTTCATTAGGTATTTACTTGTCTTCCTGTGGTGTGCTCTGGGATTCGTATCGGATAGGGATGGATCAAGAATCTTTCGGTTTTTTTTGATAAATCTTCTATATTACTGGTTTTTATATGATGATCGATGAAATAAACACTTTCTACAAATAACTATAGTATTTTCAGGTGAGTCAGTGTTGAATATACCATTTAAATTTAAATATTATTTTTTGGAGAAAGTTTAAGCGTGCTTTCTATATCGTCGTTAATTTTTTCTTTCAAGAATTCTCTTTTCTCTGTTCGGATGTTTTTATTAATCTCGTCTTCTGTACGAATTATTTATATAAATAGGTTTTTATATCCGAAATTACGTTATACAGTAGGATACCGCTCCTCGTGTATATATTACTTTTGTTTAATTACTTTTAAATATACCAAGTTCAATTTCTTCTTATGTAAATATAAATACAAACTTTAAGGACAACGCTCCTGTGTTTTATTTAGCAAGTAAGTTGTAGTATATGTAGTATAGTATATAGCATTAAACAATGGTTACTCTATAAATATTGTCAATAACATCCTAAATAGCCAACAAAAATCTAAAACCCTTTCCTTAGTTTATCCAAAATTAAAATACAAGATAATTAGTTCCTATAATTCAATCACTTACTTAGGAGAAATTTCGGAAAAAAATGGTACTTTCATTAAAAAACTTAATAACGAACATATATCATTTAAAACAGACAATACTATACAGAACATTATTAAAAACAACAAAGATAAAATAGACAAAGAATCAAACTCTGGTATATATAAGTTAACATGCGAAGATTGTAATAAGGTTGTTACGTGTCCGTAAAGTTCCACATTTTATTGTTCCGCTTTACAATCAAATTTATTTTCTTGTTAATATATTTTGTATTATTTGCATCAAATCTGCCTGTATAATTTTCGTTTCCGTAGTTTAAATTCATATTTTTCTTGCTTTAAATTCCTTTTTAAGTTTTTTCTCTTTAATCTTTTTTTTACCTTAGAGTTTTTGCTAAGAACGTCGGAGTTTCTCTTTGACATTGAATTATTCGACAGCGAACGTTCAATGTAAACGCTCTTCATTTGACTCGAAATTTTTGATTAAAGTTGCCGTATCTGTTCTTTACGGTCCCTTAAGGGGATATTCAGTTAATCAATTATTTTACGTTATTCGCTTTATGCGATACTCCATTTGGGGATTTAAACGAGTTGGTGAAATTCGTTAGTTCCATCTGAGATACGTTCTTTTAGCAACGTTCCCAGTTTTACCATCCAGCGCTTAAATTGATGGTGTTATCGATAGGCCGAAAAAAGAAGCTGTTATTTGTCGCCGAAAGGGAAATCGCCGTAACCACCGTCTACGCTTTCCCGTCCTCCATGTTCTGTGCCTGGGAGGATATCAATTATCGATCGCCGGCGGACGTGCAGATAAGAGTTCTTTTTTTTCGTTAACTTACAAACTATTATTTGGGCCAAACCATTAATTTAGTCCTTTGTTAAAAAAAAGGGAAATTAATCATCAGATGTTTCTCTTCAAGAGACAAAAACCTGAGTGACCTTCAACGTTATATCGAAAACATTTGCGTTTCAATTTCCTTACAAACTTAGTTTTTTATTATTTTGTTTTACCATATTAATTTCGTAATTTCAACGAAAGTCTTTCTGTACACACATATTTAGAAATTCATATTGTTATTAATTCATTTACATTCATTCATTTACACTTTAATTGAGAATTTTTACCTTTTTTTCTTTTTTTTGTTATTATCTATAATACCTATTGTTTCACCGTATTTATTAGAATTTTCACTTTATCGCTAAATTATTTAGAACATATTTTGTTTCCACGTTAATATCTTGAACTTTTATTCATTATTTTTTTTTTGCTAATTACTTAGAGTAGTTTTTATTCCCTGTAAATTATACATTGTGCGAAAACTAATTTTTAATCTTTTAAAACAAAGAACCATTCAGCGAAAGATCGCTAAAACACCTACGATCACCTATTGGTGAATTTGTAACAAGTTTTGTAAACTAAACAGGAAATAATACGTATTGCTTCCTTTTAGGGCACTTGAGGCTGTCAGCCGTTTTGTAAATTGTTTCTCGTAATTAGTCTTATCATTTGTTTTGGTATATTGGTATATCTACCAATACCTGAAATAGTTCATTTATTCCTAAAAATTTAATATACAGGATATATTCCTAAAAATTTATATACAGGGTACATTCCTAAAAATTTAATATACAGGGTAAATTCGAAAAATTCAATTTCCCTAGATTATTCATAAAATTTTTATACATAGTTGATTGTTGAATTTATATTGTTAAAATTTTTCCACCACCATTTCCCCAATAATTTTCACATAAATATTCAAACTTGTATTGTACATATTCAGTATTTCATCCACCTGATGAAGCCATTGTATGGTGAAACAATATTGTAGTGGTATTTACAATAAAAGAATTTTTGAAACTAGAAGTTTAATTACTTATTTCTTAGCGTTGTGGTATATTTATTTAATTAACCATTATCACACACGTCCTGGACGTTTGATGAAACTTCACCAGCACCACTAATTATTTATTATAGAATAATTTCAATATTATTAGCACGGCAGCCACACCCAATAACCTGTAAAGCCCCCGTTTGTAATATTGTGAATTCAGTCTGTTCTAAATACTTAGCCCATCGATTGTGTTTTTCATTTAATAAAATGCGCAAGTATTTTAATGTTTCCCTTATGTATCTCTCTGTAGGATTACCCTGTGGATATCGTATGGATGTGTAATAGGTTTTAACATTACATGCCTGTAAAAAGTTCTTATATCTATCGCTTGTGAAATATGTTGCATGATCTGAAAGTATCGCCAAAGGTGCGCCATAGTGAGTAAAGTATTCTGCAAGTGCTTGTAAAACTGTGTTTGTGTTGCATGCTTGTGTATGAGTATGAGTTTGACAAATTTAGAAAATATATCGCATATTACTAAGATATGTTTGTATCCTTTAGTACTTGGTATTAGATTGGATAAGAAATCTATGCTAACAAATTCTAGTTTATCATAAATAAGCTAAAGTTTTTGTCTTTAGATAGTTCACACGTTTTACAATGTTTTATTACTCTTTTAACAATTCTTTCATCATTTGTACAAAAAAATGCTTCTCTGAAAAGCAACCATTTCCTTGAACCGATATGTGTATATGTTTGGTGTAAATAGTTAATAATTTCTCTGGCGTGGTTTTCGTTGGTCACATATACTCTATTTTTACCTATTAGTTTAGTTATAATGTTATTTTGTAATTCAATACCTTAATATGTTTTATATTAATTAATATATTATGTATTTCATCAAATTCTGGGCATGTTTGTATTGATTTAAATTTTTCTGGAGAAAATATGCCTTGTTTTTGTAATATTACTAAATTTATACAAACATTTTGTTTTTTATTTCCCCATCTTTTCTTGTAAGTGCATCTGCTGTTATCATATCTTTTCCAGGTTTATAAATAATATTGAATTCGTACTGTTGCATTAATAATGTCCATCGGTATATCCTGCTATTATTTAATTTAGAACTCATTATATTGATTAGCGCTTTGTAATCTGTTTCCAAAGTGAAAGATTTGCCTATTAAATAATATCTTAATTTTGTCAAAGCAAAGACTATAGCTAACATTTCATTTTCAGATATTGTGTATCTAATCTCACAATTGTTTAAGGTTCTAGAAATAAAGTAAATAGGTATTTCTTGCTGGTCATTAATTTGTACGAGTTCGGCTGCTATTGTCTGATGTGAAGCATCAGTACGTTCTTTGAAAGGTAATGTAAAATCAGGGTGAAATAATTTTAGATTCTCTACGAAGTTAGTTTTTAAATTTATAAAACATTGTTCACATTCTGCTGACCATATCCATTGTTTTCCCTTTTTCAATAGTTCTAAAAGATAATTTAAATAATTTAGTACTCCTAAAAATCGTCTCAACGTTCTTAAATTTTTAGGTCTCGGAAAATTCTTTATCTTGTCTAATCGTGATGGATCTAGCAAGATATTGTCTTTGTTAATTATGTATCCTAAATAAAATATTTCGTTTCGGAAAAATTGACATTTACTTAAGTTTAATTTCATTCCTTCTGTATTGAGTGCATGTAAAATAATTTTAATATGAGTCAAGTGTTGGTCTAAGTTGTCGGAAAAATGATAATATCATCAAGATAATGTAATGCGAAGTCATGATATTTATTTAGAATGCGGTGTAAGAAACAAATTAATGCTGCTGGAGAAGTTTTTAGTCCAAATGGGCATACTCTAAATTGATATACTATTCCATTTACAAGAAAACTACAATATTTACGTGAGTTAGGTTCGAGATTGATTAACCAGAAAGCATTTTTAGGGTCTTATGATTTATTACCACATTTTGTTAAAAGTATGTCAATATTTTGAGGCATTTCAAATTCGGGTTTGATACGTTTATTTAAAGCACGTGCATCTAAGCAAATTCTAAGTGATAGATCTTTTTTCTGCACAATTACAATAGGATTAATGAAGTATGTGTTAGATTTTGCTATGATACCTGTTTGTTCTAATCTTTCGAGTTCTTTGTTAACTTTATCTTGATAATGAAAAGGTATTGGATAGCGAGCTAATGGTGTGTCATTATCAATGTTAATCGGGTGTAAGTATTCTTTAGCAAAAATTACATAATTATTTATTAGTTGTATGTTATCATTTAATACATTAATTAAATTTGATATTATTTCAGGCTAAGGTATGTTTTGTCACATAATTATATTCTTTATATTTTCTTTTGTATTAATATTAACATTAGTATAAGATTCTTCTTTTATTTCCAGCTCTTGTATATCTTTATATGTATTAATCGGTAACCATTCTGCCTTTTTATCCACTCCATTTAATATATTATTATTTAAATTGTAGCCATATCCTACTTCCTTATTTTTCCACTCATTTTCACTTCTTTTACTTAAAACATCCCCTTGTAATAAATTATTTATTTTTTTATTAAGTATTTCCTCTTTATATTTATAATAACTTAAAAATTCATCTTCACTTAATTGTTTCTCTATATTAATCCAGTTATTACTGATATTAATTACGCCCTGATTAAAATCTAATATCATTTTTAATGAAGAAATGTTATCAATCCCGATTATGCAATCGTATTGTAATTTGTCTATGACATAACATTGAATAATAAACTCTACATTGTTAATAATTATTTCTGTGCATATTCTTTTAGTTATTGTACCCATTTTCTTGCTATTTGCCACGATTATGTCAGTTCCCTTTGTTTTAATTATTTTAGTATCATATCATATCTTGAAATTAATCTTGCTTTACGTTATCTCTGGCCCGGTATCAATAAGACAATTTAAATGTATGTTAGTAAATTTAATTTTTACTATTGGTAATGAGTATGTTTCTTTTATAAGTAAACTAGTATCTTCGGTGGTACTGAATTCATCAGGTGGTTGATAGAAAGAAATATTGTTTATGGTGTTAAGTATGTTACAGTTTATTTTATTATCTAATTGTTTTATGTTGATGTACCTGGTTTTGGATTGGAGTATACATCCACTTCCTCCATTGGAGTTTTTTTTGTACCTCCTCTGGGATAATATGTGTAGGCGATAATGATCTATGGCGTCGATTGTATACATTAGATTGACCACGTCCTCTATATTTGTATGTATTAACTCCTCTTCTCGATGCATGATTGACATAATTATTATTATTGTTGTTATAATGGTTATTTTGTGTTGGTACTTCTTGACATCTGAAATGATTTCTTGGATTATTATGTGGTGTGTGATTGTTCGGATTTTGTTGTTGATTGTTGTTGTGGTAATTGTTATTGATATTGTTATTATTGTAATTGTTGTTATTATATGGACGCGTGTTATATGTTGGTCGATTGTGATTATTTGGATGATATCCAGATGGTTGTTGTGGAAGTGATGAGTTATTTATCGGATGTGTTGGGTGTTAATGATTTCGATTATAGGCTGGACGAAAGTTCGGCGATATATGACCATGATTACTCTCAGCATAGTCATGTAGACGTCTCAGGATATTTATCAATGAATCCGTATCTGTTACTTCATCGCAGATTATCGCTTGCGTATCAGTGTAAATAAAGTGATAATAATTGTCTAGCTATGATGGATTCTTCCATATCAGTGATATGCTTACACTGATTAAATATTTTGGAGGCATAACTCTCTCTAGTTAGGTGACCCAATCTATATTTGCCGGTAAGTAGACGAATTTTCGCTCTATTTTGTTGGGTTTCGTCCCAAAAATTGTGTTTAACTAATATGTCACAGTGGTCTTCTACTCGCTGCTACCATTCCTGTGCGCTGTCTTGTAATGTGGATCTAATTATCTCCATTCTTTGTCTCTCATCTCCCACATCTTCTAAATAACGTAAAATTCCTTTTAAATAGGTCATAGGATGAGTTTTATTAATCTCCCCACCAAAATGTTGTAAATTTTCAATTTTTATATTAGGACTACCAAAATTGGCACAATTAATTGCTGAGGAATAATTTAATATTTTATTATTTAGTGTTCTTAAATTGAGTTCAGTTTTTTCTATATTATTGTTTTGTATTGTCGGTAAATTATCAAAGTTGGCTTTTATTAATCCTAATTCAGTATCATTAGATATTTTATATTCATTGATTTTCAAATTCAAGTCATCTGATAATGTTTGTTTTAAATTCTCCGCGTTTATATTATTTTGTGTATTGTAGGTGATCATTTTACTTTCTAGTATATTATTTTGTTCAGAAATGGTTTTGTTAAATTCTGTTCTTATTTCAGTTGTTATTTTGTATTTCTAAGGTGTATATTTCTAATTGTTTATTCCATTGTATATTTTGTACATTAATTGTTTCTTTAGTTTTAA
Organism: Melolontha melolontha; assembly: GCA_935421215.2. Taxonomy (NCBI): domain Eukaryota; kingdom Metazoa; phylum Arthropoda; class Insecta; order Coleoptera; family Scarabaeidae; genus Melolontha; species Melolontha melolontha. The sequence goes on from OW285241.1 coordinate 78,803,505, forward strand.
TAAGAATTTAATTTCATTTTCTTCTAATTTTTGTTTTAATGTTTCCTCGATTTTTTAATTAGTTGATTCTAATTGATTTATTTGATTATTCATAATTTCTATTTTGTTAGTTAAGTCCACATTATTGTTATCTAGTTTATTTTCTAATTGCTTATTCATTTCTAATAAATCTTGTTGATTACTTTTTATTTGCTTATTTATCTCTAATAAATGTTGTTGATTACTTGGTATTTGTATTGTTAACTTTTGAGTAGTATTATCTAGTTTATTTTCTCTAATTACTTATTCATATCTAATAAATTTACTTTACTTTAGGGGTGGTTTCTTGACTAGGCATCTCAGCTACATCCCCTTGCCTAACTTCTTGGCCTTCTAAATCTCTGGATTTCGATCTCGTTCGTTTTTCCATTATAGAGGTAAATATTATGTAATTTATTGGTCACAAAGGTATATATTTTGTAATGTTATTGGTTAAAAAAAAATGTTTTGTTGGTATATTATAGGTGTTAAATATCTCAGATTGAAGATTAGTGAGATTAAAAATATATAAATATGATCTCAATGTACAGATATAAGTTTCACAGTATTACCAATTACCTTATACCTCCAATTTCTGGATCAGTCCCCTTCTAAGCAGTGGTAAGCTAATTACAAAATACTCTGGCCCAGGAACAAGAAGAAATTTACATATATTATACCTTATAATACTAATTTCACAAATAAATGAATGGTCTCCTATATTTAGTTTTACCTGAACACAACTTTTATTTATTTACTACGCGAATAAGCTTTGATATACCTTTATATGATATTGGAATTTATTTAAAAAAATAGAATTGCTCCACGTTGGTACGTCAAATGTTGTATTATCGAGGGTTTATTGTTTCTTTTAGCCTCACGTTGGTACGACAAATGTTATATAGTGGTTAATTGGCAAATAAAAGTGTGTATTCGGCAGTTGTACAAATTAATTGCGTTTTCGCGAAGTAATGTAATTGTAAATATTCTTTCTATACTTTACGATGCTATTTTATTCGAATTTTTCATAGAAAAAAATTCGCCCTCAAGTAGGAATCGAACCCACGACCTCTGGCTTGCCAGACCATTGCTCGACCACTGAGCTGTTGAGGCGTGAATTAGAAACTTTTATGGGGATGCTTTGAGTTATATCAAAGGAAACAGATGAATATATCTTGCCCGTAGTACGGCATTTGTACAAAATAATTGCGTTTTCGCGCTCAGTGGTCGAGCAATGGTCCGGCAAGACAAAGGTCGCGGGTTCGATTCCTACTTGAGGGCGATTTTTTTTCTATGAAAAATTCGAATAAAATAGCGTCGTAAAGTGTAGAAAGCATATTTACAATTACTTCGCGGAAACGCAATTAATTTGTACAACTGCCGTACTACGGGCAAGATATATTCATCTGTTTCCTTTGATGTAACTCAAAGCAGCCCCATAAAAGTTTCTAATTCACGCCTCAACAGCTAAGTGGTCGAGCAATAGTCCGGCAAGCCAGAGGTCGTGGGTTCTATTCCTACTTGAGGGAGAATTTTTTTCTAAGAAAAATTCGAACAAAATAGCGTCGTAAAGTGTAGAAAGAATATTTACAATTACATTACTTCGCGAAAACGCAATTAATTAGTATTTATCATTGTCTTGTAGCAAACCAAAAACAGCTGTTCTTACTATGCGCAAAATACATACATAAACGTTAAGTAATATTAAACATACCTAACGTTAACATATAAATGAGTTTTACAATAAATCAAGTGAATTGTGATAATTATGCTCTTGGTTTTAGTGCTAAATTATAGGAACGACCATTCAATAGCAAGATAAGGTTACAAAATTGATCTTTCTAAGTTAAATATAAACTAAATTGTATAAATTGTAAAGTTGGGTTATGTTCGTATTTTTTTATATAAAATATAAATTTTCATTAGGTATTTACTTGTCTTCCTGTGGTGTGCTCTGGGATTCGTATCGGATAGGGATGGATCAAGAATATGGCAAGGTAAGGTTATAAAATTAATCTATCTACGCTAAATATAAATTAAATTGTATAAATTGTAAAGTTGGGTTATGATCGTATTTTTGGATATAAAATATAAATTTTCATTAGGTATTTACTTGTCTTCCTGTGGTGTGGTACGTGATGTTCAACGGTACTCTGGTATTCGTATCGGATAGGGATGGATCAGCCATCTTTCGGTTTTTTTCTGATAAATCTTCTGTATTACTGGTTTTTATATGATGATCGATGAAATAAACATTTTCTACAAATAACTATAGTATTTTCAGGTGAGTCAGTGTTGAATATACCATTTAAATTTAAATATTATTTTTCGGAGAAAGTTTAAGCGTGCTTTCTATATCATCGTTAATTTTTTCTTTCAAGGATTCTCTTTTGTCGGTTCGGATGTTTTTATTAATCTCATCTTCTGTACGAATTATTTATATAAACAGGTTGTTTTTATATCCGAAATTACGTTATAAATTAGGAAAAGTTATATTATTAATTATGAATATCTTAAATTATGTTTTTAAATGATTATTGTCATATGGTTGTAGAACATAATTAGTGACTTATTCTCCGTTACCTAAACGAAGCGATATTCCTTTTTTTTTGAACGCGTTGACTACCTGGAAAAAAAATCGCCGAAAAGAGAAAGGCGTGACCAATTTGAAATGTTGGTTTGAACTTCTAGTTAAACGTAAATTTAAACAAATTGATGGCATTTCAATATCCTAAATAATATAACAATTAGTTAGAAAATAAATTGACATTTAAAATTGTAAATAACTACATAATAGATAACCCTACTTATGTCGTTCCTAAATAGATAGCGCGATTTGACATACTCTTATCTGATATTAATTTAAATTAGAACTTGTAATATTATCGAAAATTGTTTATATTAACGTAAATAGTATACTGAAGGCTGTACCAGCTTAATATATATTATAATGGGATAAATCTCCATTATATTGATGGGCTATTTCTAATAATATGACTATAAGTTTTTTTTTCTTTGTTCATTTTAACATATGCAAGAGATATTTCGATTTGTTTGAATTTGTAATAGTTATCATGTTTATTAAAGGGTTGGATATCTTATTATTAATATATTAGTTTCATAAATATTGATTAGAGTTGAATCTTGGTATATATATTTTTAGTTAATTATATCTTTTAAAATTGTACAATCGTGTAAATTATATTTAGTCAATTTGTATAAATTATTGTTAAATTTAAATTATGAAAATGAGTAGTTTTAATATTCGTAATTAAATGTCATTTTCAAATTTGAATTTAAAAAGAGACTAACTGACTTGGATGAATATGAAAGTATAGAAGATAACCATGGCAATTAAAAAAAAAGGATTATTATTTTTTTTTACGTTAAAAAAAAGAGACAAAAATTTAGAAGCTGAATTTTTATTTAATAAATAGCAATTATCTAATTTTAAATACCAGAAGAAGAACCCAGAAGGCTGGATTACTGTTAATTTAAATAACAAGCTATATTTAGATATACATAGTGTATTTGGGTAGATAATTTCCTGACTGCGTAAGAGTTATATATGCTGTATTCTGTATCCTGGTTATGGAAGAATTACATATGGTGTATCTTGAGATTGGAATATATCAGCAGTTGGTCCGAATGTGTCAATCTTCTCTATAAATAGTTACAATAAATCTATTCGTGGATTGGAATATATCAGCAGTTGATCCGAGTGTGTCAAACTTCTCCAAGCATAGTTATAATAAATCTATTCGTGAAAGTAATAAGCTAAAAAAATATTTATAACCAAGAAATTTTTCTTTTACGTGTTCAAAGATATCGTTTTACATATTTTATTTAACATAGTTATTTTGTCGATTCGCGAATTCAAAGCTCTTGCATAAGTTACTTCCTTTCGTCATAAATTATATGTATCTGAAATATAGACATTAAAATTTGTCTATCTTATAATATTAGAAATAGCTACAATTGTAAATATATCAGACCTAATCATACATAGTAAATAAATAGTTTATTTGTTCTAAAAGATTCTTTTACCTATTAAATTGACAAGTTGTTTTGAAACTCACCCTGAGTACGAAAACAAATTCATCTCTTCGACCAATTTATTGCCGGAAGACATTTTATTGGCCCAATTATTGATCGCATTGTTGGCAGTACTGATTTCGATATCTATATAAACATAATATCATATTATCGCGGACATACGTTTGCTACTGTTATTCTTCTTCATTCTTTAATCAATATTGTTTTCTCTACGATTCTACGTGAAACAAATGGATATCGTTACTTTTAGGTATACAATGTGGGATAAATATTTATTATTTTAATGTAACATCTTTAACATCTTTGATAGTAAAACTTGGGTTAAATATTCATTACATATTTTTTGGCGCTCGAACGTGGGGGCGATGAAATAACGGTTTTAAAATGAAAAAATGGGCACGATCTAACATAATACAAAAAAGAGTTAACAAACATTGATTTAAAATTGTAATTTAAAATCTGCGCTTTTATATTTTGTGTTTTCTTTTTAATTGCACATTTACGTCGTATATAATGAATACAAGAGGACGTGAACGTTCATAGGAAAGGAATTTAGGTTCTTCTTCAGTTTTACAGGATAAGGGAGATGAAAAGGAGGAGCAGATGGATATCCAAGCATTACTTTTGGAAATGAATGCAGACATGAAGAAAAATAGTCAAGATTTACAAGAAAATATTGTAGAACTACGAGGAGAGATGATAAAAAACAGTATAGAAACAAGAGATTTATTAGAAAAACAGAATATTGATATACAACAAAAATTAGAACAGGTGAAGAATGAGTTTGTCCATTTAAAAAAAGAATTATCAATTGAAATGGAAAATCATAAATTGGAATGTATAGAAGATATTAACATGAAAAAGAAAGAAATAGACGAACATTTAGTTAACTTAGAAGATAAGTTGGATAAGAAAGTAGAAATTATAGAGAAAAACGTACATTCGAAATTGGAAGAAATAAATCTCCAGGTGGATAATAGGGTAGATGACTGGAAGAAAGAAAATAAAGCCTGGCAAGAAGATATCAAAAATATTAGAACTAATTCAGAAGTGATACAAGATCAGTTAAAAGAAGACAAAAATATTTTATATAATCATAATTCAATAATTGATACTTTAAAAGCTGAGGTTAAGAAAATGTAAGAAGAAGGTACTAGGTACGTCATTAGTAATACTCCAACTCTTAATTCTGGTGCTTGAGTTAAATTTAACGGCAATGAGAAAGAGGATATACATCCAGTTACTTATATAAATAATATTTTAAGATTGACAAAAAATATTCCAGATTATGATCAGAGAATGCTGTTGATACGACAGACAATGGATCAAAATGCGCTGGAATGGTTTAATAGGATCGAGGAAGTGTGTATGAGTGTTGAGGAGTTTAAGGAAGTCTTCCTAAAAAGATTTTGGCATGAGATCTTTCAGGATAAACTTAAAGTGAAATTATTGACTGGAAAGTATCGACATGGTCGTTTATCCCGAGAAATGTACGCAATAAACCTGTTCAATAAATGCAAGTACATAGATGATTTATCTGAAACGGTAATAGCTAAGCATTTATTGAATCATTTTGTACAAACTGATACACAAATTGTGGCTACACAGAATTTAGAGTCTATGGATAGTTTACTGGAGTTGGTAAGGGAATTAGATAATATCAGGAGAGTCTAAATAATCAAAATTATATTTCTCCGAGAACTTTCCCAGAATCGAAAAATCGTAGTTATCAAAATTCTAGTAACAATTTTCAAATAAGTAAACAGAATCAAAATAGAAATAACGGTAATTTTAATCCTAACAGTAATTACAATTACAGAAATAATAATGGTGATGAACATCAACAAAATTTTAGTTATAATAATAGGCAAAACAATAATACTAACAAGAACCATTATGTAAACAATTCAAATTATAATTACAATAATCAAAGTGGTTACAATAAATCTTCTGGCAATAATAATTATTCTTATATTAGTCCTAATAATAATAGAGAAGAAAGGAATAGTCAGAATTTAGAAAAGCAGTTCAGATATGGGTATAATGGAAATGCGCATTATAACGGATCTAACAATTTTAGAGATTTAGAGACAAATTAAAGAGGTCGAGGTCGTAGAGTAAACTCTCTTCGATTTAATTATTCTTCTTCAGGTTACTCCGAAGACAAAGAAAAAGATGGCATCTTAGAAGAAAAAAAAAACTTTGATGGAGCAAGTTGCCATGGAACAGGTTCCCAGTTCATCAAAAACTCCTTATTAGTAGTCAGAAATAAAAACACACATGTAAATATTATAAATATTTTGATAAAACCACTTGAACTCGATTTAGTTGAAGACGAAAATACGATTTTAAACAATAATTTATTACCCTTTGTAAAAATTAAAGTGTTAGATTTAGAAATTACTAGTTTAATAGATACAGGTTCTGAAATTTCTCTTATAAAAGAAGACATATTTAAATTAATCAAAAATTGGGAGAAGAACTTAGTAAAAATTAAAAATACCGAAATAATTGCCGCTAACAATAAAAGGATTGGAACAATATCTAAGAAAATTTTTCTCACTGTAAGTATTAATGAAAAAAGCTACGAGATGACGGCATACATATTCAAAGAGTTGCAATTTTCTATGATCATTGTAATGGATATTATAAGCGCCCTACAAATAAGATTAAATTTCACCAGAAACAAAATGTTAATCAAGGACGATGAAGTCGAATTGTTAAAAGAAGTTGAAGAGATGAATATTACGAGATACGAAAAGTATAAGGATAACCAGATAAGATTGAACAATATTAAAATGAATATGAATTTTAGCAATATGGATGAAAAATTAGATAACATTGAAAATGAAGAATATGAAGATACAGAACAAAAAGATTATGATAATGTAGAAGTTATAAAAGCTTTATTAGAAAAAAGTAATATTCCAAATGAAACGACAAACGAGGCATTGTCTAAAATTTTATACAATTTTATACATTTAACAAAGAAATAGTATTCGCTCGTAATTATGAACACAAAATTGAACTCCTTAACCAAGAACCAATCAATTGCAAGATATACCCTATTCCATACCATTTTCGAGATAAGGTTGATGAAGAATTAGAAAGACTGCAACAACAAGACATCATCGAGAGATCCAAAACATGTTATATTATTACAAAGGTATTTTTAATAATATAAAATATTACTAAAAATCTGGTGTGAAGAACACAAATACAGGTTCACTATTAATATTTTCTGGGAACGTGTCCGAATATATCCTATCCCCAGAGACGTAGATACGTATTTCGCTTTTCTACAAGCTCATCGGTACGCCCCTGCTGGAGAAAGGATATTTCCAGACACATTCACAGAAAGGAACCACCTCGCCCTATCACCGTAATTATCCAGACCGAGCGCAGAAGTAAATTCGGCGCTACCTGTTGTCAGACAGCCGAAGTACCTCGCCCCGTCCACATAACCAATATGAAGTAACGACGCCCTTCCAAAGGTGGCACAGCCATCTCTCTAGAAACTGCATTTTGTTTGTGTCTTCACACCAGATTTTTAATAATATTTTATATTATTAAAAATACCTTTGTATTATACAAAACTGGTGGGATTTACCTACTCATGTATGTTTCAATTATTCTGATTAACGGTTAAACCCCTATCTCGATGTAATCTTAAAGTAATGACCTTGAGATCCGAAGTACCTCGCATACCGTCCACATAATTAATGTGAAGTAACGACGCCCTTCCAAAAGGTTAGCACAGCCAACACTCTAGAAAACTGCATTTTGTTTGTGCCTAATTACGGTGATAGGGCGAGGTGGTTCCTTTCTGTGAATGTGTCTGGAAATATCCTTTCTCCAGCAGGGGCGTACCGATGAGCTTGTGGGAAAGCGAAATACGTATCTACGTCTCTGGGGATAGGATATATTCGGACACGTTCCCAGAAAATATTAATAGTGAACCTGTATTTGTGTTCTTCACACCAGATTTTTAGTAATATTTTATATTATTAAAAATACCTTTGTATTATACAAAACTGGTGGGGTTTACCTACTCATGTATGTTTCAATTATTCTGATACATGTTATATTAGTCCACTGGTCATTGTAATGAAAAAGGATTCAACCATTCGAATATGTTTAGATGCAAGAGAGATCAATAAGAATATAAAACCTCAGTATGAAGCTCCCGAAAGCATAGACGTACTATTAGCAACATGTGGAAACAAAAAGTACTATAGCAAGTTAGACTTAAGGTTCGCTTTTTGGTTAATTAAGCTATCGCCGAATCAAGACAATACTGTGGATTCAGCGTTAATGGTAAAGTATATAATTTCAAATCTACACCCTTCGGAGTAAAAACATCTTCAGCAGCCCTAATATGTTTTCTTCATAAGATACTAAACAAATACCAAGAGTTTTGTATACATTATTTGGACGATATTTTAATATTTTCTAACACTGAAGCTGAGCACATGGAACATATAGATGTATTAAAAACATTGAAAGACGAGGGAATGAAACTTAACCTCCAGAAATGTTCATTTTTTCAGAACCAAGTCACATATTTGGGTTTCGAATTAATAATAATAACGTCGCTATTGAAGATAAAAGATTAGAGGAAATAAAAAATTTCCCACGTCCAAAAAGATTGAAAAATCCACGAGGCTTCTTAGGATTAATTTCGTTTCATCGTCGGTTCATCAGACACTATTCAAGGAAAACATTACCATTGTTGAAATTACTCCGCAAAGAAACAAAATGGCACTGGAGTGAAGAATTCGAACAATGTTTTAACAATCTTAAAAAAGAATTTGTAGAAAATCTATCGCTATATCACCCTAACTTCAAAATTCCTTTCACGCTGAGATGCGATGCCTCACACCATTCAATAGCTGCAGAATTAATACAACGAAACGAAGAAAACGAAGAAATACCGATATACTATCTGTCAAGAACTTTAAAACCGTGCGAAATAAAATATACAGTGTCCGAAAAGGAAATGCTGAGCGTAGTATTTGCTGTAACAAAATTTCGGTACTTTTTAATAGGACAATATTTTACAATAGAAACCGATCACAAAGCATTAGTAAGTATGATGGACACTAGATTCAACAATAACAGACTGTATCGTTGGACTCTACTGTTAGCCGAATATGACTTCGAGATAAAACACATACCAGGAAAACAGATGGTAGCCGCTGATATACTTAGCAGAAAGCTAGATCTTCCACCAAGAAGAGAGATTATGATTGCTAATATTCGTTTAAGTCGAAGAGGACTTTTCTCTTACAAAACTCTTAGAGAAACGCAAAAGAAAGAAGAATTTCAATCCATAATCAACAAAGTTAAGCAGGAAATCGATTATAAGGGGTTATTAATCAGAGATGGTGTCTTAATGAAAAAAGTAGGAAAACGTAGATTGTATGTAACAAACGAAAATCATACTCGAGCTATTATAAGTTATTTACATAATCGATATGGTCACGCAGGATCTAGGAAACTATGGCTAATGTTCCGAGAAGCTAATTACTGTAAACGGGATGAAAAAATTGTCAAAAATGTTGTAAGGGCTTATGTAGTATGTCAAATGGCTCAAGACAAGAATTTTACAAACGAACATTTGTCTAAAAGCACCTATGTTACAGATAGGTTGGAATTGATAGCAATTGATTACCTTTCAAATCTACTACCTACATCTAAAGGATACAGGCACGTATTGGTAATTTTTGATGTTTTTTCTAAGCATGTTACTTTAATTCCAACAAAAAGGACAAATACAGAAGTAACTTTAGAAGCTTTGAATGAATATTTTATTACCTATGGTCTAGTAGGAGGTGTGCTAAGCGACAACGCTACATATTTTCACAACGTACGTTACCATGATTATTTGCATAGCAGAGGTGTTAAAACATATTATACAAGTATCAGGCATCCGGAAGCTAATGCGGCTGAAAGACAGATCCGTGAAGTGGTAAAATATCTACGAATCTTCATGACGAACAAACATAATCTTTGGAGCAAATACGTTAAAAAGATCGAGGACATAATGAATAATACACCAAATACCGTTCTTATGGTGTGCCCTATCACTATCATGACAGGACAACTTCCAAATAGACCTTGGATAGATGAAAATACTATAAACTTAGCAGAAGAATTGGAGAACATACGAATAAAAATACAGAATCGAAACAAGAAATGGAAAAAAAATAAATGCACAGAAACGAAAATTAAAATCATTCAATTTGGGAGATTTAGTCATCGTTAAGAACTTGAGTCAGTGATAAGCATAAAAATATTATGGCAAAACTGGTGAGACCTTACATTGGACCTTATTCTATTTACAAAAAAGGGATATTTATCAATACAATACAAGATATGCAAAATAAATATCCGTAACTGTAAACATGGACAAACACCTCGTATTTTTTGCATTTACTTCTGTTCAATACATATGTTTCAGCCATCTAGGCCTCATCGGTTGAACTAGTGAAGCAATGTATATACAAATTAATACAGATCTGTTAAACAACGGATCTGTATCTGTATCTACATTTACGCTAAAATCGTCTCCAAGCCATAACCATACGTTCTATCAGGCGACACCAATTTAATTAGTGACATCTGACGGAAGAAAGCGACCAGGCCAGAAAAGGCGACCTTCCGCTCGAATAGCAAGGCTATTACGAAAAAGCGGAAAAATACGTATATTGGTGCTGTCCATTAACACGCGCCAGATGGCGGTAAATATACAAAAAAGGGATATTTATCAATACGTTGCACGTATTACGCAGTTGTTATATAATGAAACAGATATGCAAAATACATATCCGTAACTAATGTATAATATGTATTTTGTATATCTGTTTCATTATATAACAACTAGTACCGGTCATAGTTTCTAGTACCGGTCATAGGCGTCCGTTTTGTGTAGGTCAACGGTTATTTTAAGGCATAACTTTTTTGTCTTTAACTTTTAAGCATTTGTGACACTAGATTATTAAATTTTCAGGTATTCCAGTACTAAAAGGTACTCTTACTTTAAGTCGGTAGGATACACCGTTTTCTAGAAAAATCGATTTGTAAATTTTTCGTTTTTTCTTCATTAAAGTTCAATTTTTTATTTTTTGCAATAGTTAGCTCTGAACTGCCAACAGAAGTAAAACCTACGTTTTTCATTGTAAAATTGTTGTCAGTTCGCGAAGTTTATCTTTTCATTTTTTACTTTGTGTTATTCAAACACAACGATTTCAATTTAAAAAAAAATGGTTTTTACTAATGAGGAATACGCCGATATGCATTTAGTTTATGGCGAAATGAGGTGTAACGCTTGAGCGGCGCAACGTAGATACGCTGAAAAATTTCCCAATCGTCAGCATCCCACTCACTCAACATTTACAGCTCTTCATCAACGATTAAGAGAAGCAGGTTCAGTGGTCCCAAAAAATAATGAAACAGGGAGACATAATGATGTAACAGCAGAACATGAAGATGTTATTTTAATGGAAGTTGAGGTAAATCCAGAAATTAGCGTTCGAAGACTATCTGCCATGTACCCCACAATTTCAAAATCTTCCGTAGGAAATATCTTACACAAAGAAAATTTATATCCTTTTCATTTTACAAAGGTGCAAGCACTGCTAGAAGGAGATTTTCCTGCTCGCGTAGAATTCGCTAGATGGTTACAAAATCAGAAAAATCAAGATGAAGATTTCTTCAGGAACATTTTGTTTGGTGACGAAGCTACATTCTCAAAAAATGGAATTTTTAATGTACATAATGCACATTATTATTCGTACGTTGGTGACAATCCCCACGTTGTTCAAGAATTTAAGCATCAGCATAGGTTTAGCATAAACGTCTGGATAGGAGTAGTTGACGATTATCTACTTGGACCTGTGGAATTACCTGCTCGTTTAAATGGTGCTGATTACTTACATTTCCTGCAAAATATTTTACCTGATTTGTTAGATGAGGTGCGTTTAAATATTCGGCAAAACTTATGGTTTCTACAGGACGGCTGTCCGGCCCACTTTAGCAGGAATGTACGAGACTTTCTAGATAATAACTACGAAGACCATTGGATTGGAAGAGGCGGTCCAGTTGCTTGGCCAGCAAGGTCGCCGGATTTGAATCCTTGCGATTATTGTGTTTGGGGATACATAAAAGCATTTGTTTATTCCGTTCCGATACAAAATCGCGCACAACTCTGGCTAAGGATACAAGATGCTTGCAACGAATTTAGAAATAACTTTGGAATTTTTGCAAGAATTCGGCGTTCTCTAAGCAAAAGGGTAAACTTATGCATAGAGACTATTGGTCATCACATCGAGCAACTTTTGTAACAATCTACCTTTGATACTTGTTCTTTTTTTGTTAGTTTCGTTCCATTGTAATAAATAATTTGTTTTTAATTTATTAAATTAATTTTCATCCATGCCTTGATAGTCCAAGCCAACTTCGTCGCTAAAAATAAGTAGGTACATAATCAATTGAACTTTAATGAAGAAAAAACGAAAAATTTACAAATCGATTTTTCTAGAAAACTGTGTATCCTACCGACTTAAAATAAGAGTACATTTTAGTACTGGAATACCTGAAAATTTAATAATCTAGTGTCACAAATGCTTAAAAGTTAAAGACAAAAAAGTTATGCCTTAAAATAACCGTTGACCTACCCAAAACGGACGCCTATGACCGGTACTAGAAATTCGCAATTGATGGAATCGATTCATCTCTGGAGGATAAATAAGCATACCAGTTTTTGTTTTTCTAAATAGAAGCGTTCTGGAGGAATTTAAAAAAAAATAAATACAAGGCGCCATCTTCAAAGAACTCTAGCTCCCTTAGGAAATATTTTCGGACTAGGTGAATTTGCGTTTAATTGTCTTAAAATTATCAGAGGAATCTCCGGTCTTCGTTTGTCAGGACAGTTTGTGGACGCCCTGTATATATATATAGAAAAAATTAAATGTAGTTAAAAAATGAATGAAATGTATATTTATTGGTGTGGCAAATGTTAGGTAAAGAATGTCTATTTATGTATATTAATGGTTGGAAGATATTGTGTTATTTAATGAAATCCATACAATCAAGATGATCTTTACAAAAAAAAACATACCTATGAATTACTTAATCATTTTAAAACTTAAGCTATATATATATATATATATATATATTGTTTTATTAATTTTATTGAATCATATAGTTGCTTAAAGTTTATCGAAATGACTTATTTCTTTTTTTTCACAGTATCTAAAAAAATATGTAATGAGTATTTAACCCAAGTTTTACTATCAAAAATGTTAAAGATGTTACATTAATATAATAAATATTTATCCCACATTGTATGCCTAAAAGTAACGATATCCATTTGTTTCACGTAGAATCGTAGAGAAAACAATATCGATTAAAGAATGAAGAAGAATAACAATAGCAAACGTATGTCTGCGATAATATGATATTATGTTTATATAGATATCGAAATCGGTACTGCCAACAATGCGATCAATAAATAGGTCAATAAAATGTCTTCCGGCAATAACTTGGTCGAAGAGATGAATTTGTTTTCGTACTCAGGGTGAGTTTCACAACAACTTGCCAATTTAATAGGTAAAAGAATCTTTTAGAACAAATAAACTATTATTTACTATGTATGATTAGGTCCGATATATTTACAATTGTTGCTATTTCTAATATTATAAGATAAACAAATTTTAATGTCTATATTTCAGATACATATAATTTATGACGAAAGGAAGTAACTTATGCAAGAGCTTTGAATTCGCGAATCGACAAAATAACTATGTTAAATAAAATAGGTAAAACGATATCTTTGAACACGTAAAAGAAAAATTTCTTGGTTATAAATATTTTTTTCTATTTTGCGTTCGAAATGAACTCATTATGAAACCCAAAACAGTATCGAAATGAGCTCCATTTCGATACGCTTTTTTTCATTTTTCAATGTTGGCGTTATTCGAATACATAAATAAATAGCATTGCTGTCATTTGATTTTAAGAATTTATGTACATTTGACATATATGATATATGTCCGTATTTTACACAAACAACGTATTTTGTATACAATTGACAACAACATATATATGTTTCTATGTCCCTCATGTTTATATTTTTAAATGAAGTATCAAGTAATGTTAACGAAAATTAGTAAATAATATGTAATATAATATACTTCGCGGATAGCAAGATTTAAATTTGAAAATGTCAAGTATCAATTTGACCAACTGCATGCTTTATATAAAAATTAAACTCTGAACTTTCAAATTAAATAATTCCAATTTAAGCAATTTATTAATGTAAAAAACGCAAAATAGAAAAAATAGTATAAAAAACTCGTTTCATAAGGCCTGTTGCCGCACTCCCTCTTTAGAAAACTCGCCGCAAGCGGCTCGTTTTCTAAACTGATCTCGTGCGGCAAAATGGTGCCTTATAAAACTCGTTTTTTAATATACTATTTTAGCTTATTACTTACACGAATAGATTTATTATAACTATGCTTGGAGAAGTTTGACACACTCAGATCAACTGCTGATATATTCCAATCCACGAATAGATTTATTGTAACTATTTATAGAGAAGATTGACACACTCGGACCAACTGCTGATATATTCCAATCTCAAGATACACCATATGTAATTCTTCCATAACCAGGATACAGAATACAGCATATATAACTCTTACGCAGTCAGGAAATTATCTACCCAAATACACTATGTATATCTAAATATAGCTTGTTATTTAAATTAACAGTAATCCAGCCTTCTGGGTTCTTCTTTAGGTATTTAAAATTAGATAATTGCTATTTATTAAATAAAAATTCAGCTTCTAAATTTTTATGTCTTTTTTTAACGTCAAAAAAAATAATAATCCTTTTTTTTAATTGCCATGGTTATCTTCTATACTTTCATATTCATCCAAGTAAGTTAGTCTCTTTTTAAATTCAAATTTGAAAATGACATTTAATACGAATATTAAAACTACTCACTTGCACAAGTTAAATTTAACAATAATTTATACAAATTGACTAAATATAATTTACACGATTGTACAATTTTAAAAGATATAATTAACTAAAAATATATATACCAAGATTCAACTCTAATCGATATTTATGAAACTAATATATTAATAATAAGATATCCATGATAACTATTACAAATTCAAACAAATCGAAATATCTCTTGCATATGTTAAAATGAACAAAGAAAAAAAAAACTTATAGTCATAATATTAGAAATAGCCCATCAATATAATGGAGACTTATCCCATTATAATATATATATATTGTTACGATCTCACCAACCATTTCATTAGCAGATACTTACATTAATATTCTAATAGTTTTATCTCGAGTCTTTTATTTAGGATTCAATGAAAAATTATTGAGGCAACACAGCCTTTTAATAAAAATATCCATACATGTCAATTCATCAAAAAATAACATCGAGGTTACTATCGTCACAAATTTATATATAAATGCCCAACCTTAAAACATATCTTATCTATCATATAACAGCAATATATACAATATCCACTCCTCAACCTTCAATCCACTGCATATTCCCCTGTAATGTAACCTGGTCCTGTGGGGCTACATCGTTGCGTTGGTACGCAGATGCGTATAAGAATTTAAATAATACGCAGATAAGGTTGTTTTAACATAGTATAATTAGTTAACACTTATTTAACAAGTAACATTGATTATATACATAACAACAAATAGAACAGTAGTCAAAGGAGGGATCTATCTCGCACTCGCTATGTCTTACTGACTATCTAGCTATGTATGTATCTCTTGTTCTCTGGTAGAACGTCTTATATACTTTAGAGTGCCCTCCTTTGACTATGTCCTTACTTAACTATAAACAAGATGTGCAAGTGTGTATACTTCTAATTGAGAACGCTTGTGTTAGTCAATCAGATGGACCGAGGCCGTGTTTGTGTATACAATATAAATAAGACCGGGGCCGCACCTTGACTATATCAATAATACAAAACATTACCCAATTAGGTTATTACACCCCAAATCAAATCAACATAAATTTTGATTTTCTTAACTTGTTCGAGAAGGAAACATTTTTTTAAATTTTATTTTATCAATTGTTCTTCTTGTGTTGTCTAATCTTATATTTTACTTTAATTCCACTTATTCCCTGTTTAATTTTCTTCTTTTTCTTTCATTATGTAAAATATTGCACCATCTCTCTGCCTCTTCTTTTGCAGTCAAATTTATAAAATACATCATTTTTACATTATATTTTGTTCTATATTCCCCATACATAAGGTCCAAATATTTTTGTATTTATAATTCCATGGAAGAATTCTTTTGTTCCTGTAAGAATTTACGTTCGTCCCCATACATATTACATTCGATATAGGTAATGCACTGTATACATTAATATTTCTTTTCTTAGTATTTACTTCTTGCAGCATACTATTCATTATCTCATCCTGATTTTTATATTTCTCTTTTTTATCTTAATCTTCTTTAAAATGTGTTTCTCTTTTCTACAATTATCAGTTTCTTCATCATTTCTAATTAAAGTATCATCTATTTCTATTTGAATTGTTTCTACATTAATTATATCTGTATTTTTAATTATTTCATTCTTTTCTTCGATTAATTTTTCTTCTAATTGATCATTAATATTTTCTGTTCTTTGCTTTGTCACATTTACTTCTTCATGTATTTTATTCCATTGCAGTAAATTATTTTTATTGTTTTCATCAATTTTATCTATCAAATTCTGATACTCTTTTTTTCTGATTTCTTCTTCTGCTCTTTCTTGTTTACGCTTTTCCCCATCCTCAAGCCTTTCATTCTTGCGTCTTTCTTCCTTTTCCGCTCTATGTCGTTCTAATAACACAAGTTTACAAATTCCGGTCAACTTTTGGATCAGAGCAGATGAGAACAAATCTTGACGTTATTTGAGGTGCTGAATTCAAATCCGGGTTTCGTTTTTCACAATTGGTTCTACTTTGTGAGTTCGCGCATGTTGGCAGCACTGCACTATCATAATGACAGTCAGCTGTTGGCGTCGCTAGAAACAATATTTAATTTGTATTTTTAAAGTTTTTTTTGAATCCAAAACGTGTGAAAATGCAAAGACAGAATTGTAAAGTTGATTCTAAGTGTTTTTGTTATGTTTGCGGATGTTATATGATCAGAAAAAGTGGCAAAGTTATGTGATCAGAAATGCATATTTTTATTATTTTGGTTTCTCTGTATCAAACAGCCACAAGTCGTGGGTACCGAAATTGTTTTGTAACGCGTGTAGCACAATATTATACAAGTGGTCACGCGGTAAAAAAGTATGTTTTTCTATTTTGCGTTCGAAATGAACTCATTATGAAACCAAAAACAGTATCGAAATGAGCTCTATTTCGATACACTTTTTTTCATTTTTCAATGTTGGCGTTGTTCGAATACAGAAATAAAAATCATTGCTGTCATATGATTTTAAGAATTTATGTACATTTGACAGATATGATATATGTTCGTATTTTACACAAACAACGTATGTTGTATACAATTGATAACAACATATATATGTTTATATGTCACTCATGTTTATATTTTTAAATGAAATATCAAGTAATGTTAACGAAAATTAATAAATAATATGTAATATAATATACTTCGCGGATAGCAAGATTTAAATTTGAAAATGTCAAGTATCAATGTGACCAACTGCATGCTTTATATAAACATTAAACTCTGAACTTTCAAATTAAATAATTCCAATTTAAGCAATTTATTAATGTAAAAAACGCAAAATAGAAAAAATAGTATAAAAAACTCGTTTCATAAGACCTTTTGCCGCACTCGCTCTTTAGAAAACTCGCCGCTATCGCGGCTCGTCTTCTAAACTGATCTCGCGCGGCAAAATGGTGCCTCATGAAACTCGTTTTTTAATATACTATTTTCATTTTCATTGCCAATGCTATGGAGAGAGCCGAAAAATCATGTAGATGATTGTTACTTTTGCTTAATGAATGTCGTCGGTGTAAATGCAAAAAAACTATCAAAATATAAATATCCTGAAGTATCATCAGTGTCTAAGCCAGTTCCCCGTGCGAGCAATGATCCTTTGCCAATTTGTCCAGGTACAAGTGCAAATTACATGGAAACTTGTAGTTCATCACCGACGAACAGTGGAAGCGATTTTAACATGGAGGAAAAACATTTAGTTTTGCAAAGTGAACTCAATGATTTGGTTCGTGATTTGAATTTATCGAAACAAAAATCAGAATTGCTCGCATCACGGATGCAGGAGTGGAAATATCTTGACACTCAAACAAAAGTCACTGTATATAGAACCAGAAATGAGGCGCTTTTACCGTTTTTCAAAAAAGAGGAGAATATATGCTTCTGCTATGACATCAACGGTTTGTTTGATGCGATGAATACATCATACGATGTAAATGAATGGCGTTTGTTCATAGATGGTTCAAAATACAGCCTGAAAGCTGCTCCGATACACAATGGAAATATAAAACCATCAATTCCGATTGCTCATGCAGTACAAACGCAGGAATGCTACGATACAATATGTAAAATTTTTACCAAGATAAAATATAAAGAGCATCAATGGAAAATTTGTGGCGATTTGAAGTTAAAATAAATTTCAATTCAATTTTAAAGAATAAATGATTTATATACTATTCCTACAAGTTATTGGTCTCTTTGATGGGGATGCAATCTGGTTTTACCAAATTTTGCTGTTTTTTTTGTGTCTGTGGGATAGCCGTGCAACTGACCAACATTATGTGAAAAAATATTGGCCAAGCCGTACTAATTATGAACCAGGAAAACAAAACGTCTCTTCTATACCACTTGTGAACCCACAGAACATTTTCTTGCCACCTCTCCACATAAAGCTTGGCCTTACCAAAAACTCTGTCAAAGCGCTCGACCGTGAAGGACCGGCTTTTGAGTACTTGACCAAGTTATTTCCCAAGTTGTCGTACGCCAAAATCAAAGAGGGAATATTTGTCGAACCTGATATTCGAAAATTAATGGCCGACGGAAACTTTACAAAATGTTTAACGCCCAATGAAGCAGCAGCATGGGTATCATTTCAAGATGTTGTTCACAACTTTCTCGGTAACCGCAAATCCCCGGATTTCAAGCAGATAATCGACAGTTTGTTCCAAAATTATTGCAAGATTGGATCTCGAATGTCTCTCAAAATACATTTTCTGCATTCCCATCTCGAATTTTTTCCTGAAAACTTGGGTGATACAAGCGACGAGCAAGGAGAGCGACTACACCAAGATTTTGCGAAAATCGAAAAACGATACCAAGGATTTTGGGACGAGGGCATGATGGGCGACTACTGTTGGACTTTAATGCGTGAAACAGATCCCAAACAGTACAAGCGACTCAGTTCGACTGCTCTTCATTTCTAATTTAACACTTTTAATGAATAAAATGGAGATTAATTGTCAAAAATTGTAAAAATTGTGTTTATTTAATATCTCGAAAACTAGAACCAAAATCAAAAAACGGAGTGCAGATTCGGATTCAGCGCCCCAAATAACCATAAAAACAGCTTTTGGTTGCTTAGATCCAAAACCGTGTATACTTGTGTAATTTAATATTGCACTCAATAGCTACATTTTGTCTCTTTTCGCCTGCTTTCAAACATGGATCTCCAGCAACATTTATCTCTCTTTGTTCTTCTTCCCTAACAATATCAGTGTCCTTTTTTTCTAATTGTCTTGATCTAAGATCCATTTTTATGTGTTAGATTCAATTACTTTTTCTTTTTTTATACCAATTGTCAATTATAAACGTCAATATTAATTAATTATCCAACTGTCAGATTATATGTCAACGGTACAAAATTTGTAAATATATTCAACGTATTACCTCAATAGATTGCCCGTCACGTTCGGTGCGCCAAATATGTTACGATCTCACCAACCAGATCGCTAGCAGATACAAAAGTCTATTGGGAGTAATCAAAACAATATTTAATTTAACATTTCGTGCTATACACAGCACCTTTTTCATAAGCTAAAATTTATTTAAATGTTAAAAAAGGTAAAAGATGATATAAATCTACTTACATTAGTCATTGCATGAAATTTCATATTTTTTCTTTAATGTAGGTATTTTGTCTTTTAATTTTGAGTGCAGGTTCTTGAAATTATTGAGAGCTACTTTTATGTTGCATGGTGTTAAGATTTTGTTTATTTTTTCTGACTGGTTGTTTATATAAGGTATTGGGACATATTTATAAGTAGTTTGGGAGTTGTTTTCCTTGGTTTTTATGGTATTTATTTTATTTGTGTTTTAGTGTTGATGTAATTTATGTTTTATGATTTTGTTAATGAATGGTAGGGGATAATAATTTTTTTGTAAAGAATCTTTTGTTTGTGATAAATTTTCTGGTCTGAAGTCTGGGTTTGTTAGTTTAATCGCTCTATTAATTAGACCAGTTGCTACATTGAAAAGTGAAAAGTTTGGAACAACGACTAATAGAGAATTCGCAAACTAAAATGCAACAAATGGAGCAGAAGAATCTGGACAGTGTAAAAGCTTTGGAGCATCGTCTAATAGATTCGCAAGCCCAAATGGAACAAAGAAACGTAGAAACCGCTAGAATCTTCGAGAAAAATCTGGAAAAGATATTACTAGAAAATTATAGAAGCTTCGAAAAAAGTCTGGGAAATAATGCAAAAAAATAATTCTGAAAATTAGAGAGCTTTGGAGAAAGTTCTAGAACAGCGACTAGCAGAAAACTCAGAAGCGTTAAAGGAAGTGGTTTTCATAGCTGTAGAGGAGAAAATTGTAGAACATTCTAGACTTTTAGAGGCAATAATGACCCAAATGAAATTACCTGTTACCATGAGTCATTCTGATCCCAGACAGGTCAGCGAAGAAGTTATACCGCGGCCCATCGAAATAAAAGAAGCACCTGTGTCTATCTCGAAGACCAGAATCAAGCCACCAACCTTTGATGGAAAGACGTCTTGGGCGACTTACCTGACGCAATCCGAAGCAGCCACAGACACAAACGCATGGTCTTCTGTCGAGAAGGCTACGGCTTTAATCACAGCAATGAGGGGCGATGCTAGTGATATTTTGCAGACATTGCCTCCTGAGGAACGTAAAGATTATTCAACTTATTAAACGGTTGGAGATGAGGTATGGCCATGCGCATTTGGAGCAAATATACCATACCCAATTGAAGAATCGATCACAGAAGAAAGGTGAGAATCTTCAGGAATTCGAGGCAGATATTGCTCGTCTGGTACGACTTGCATATCCGATGACGCCAGATAATTTCATGGAAGACCTAGCTGTACAGACGTTCATAGATGGTCTCCGGGATATTGATACGCAGCAAGCATTAAGGTTGGCACCACCAAAGGCTTTGATCGATGTTTTAGCGCACACACTTGAGTTTGAGACTGCAAAACAAGCTTCTCAGAACCATGCTCGTGTCTGTTCTGTCGACAAACAAGAAAATGAGGAGTTCATGGAGCAGGTGGTTAGTCGAGTCCTAAATCAGATCAATTGTAGAAGAAACGGTCACATTCAGAACAAATGTGGTAAGAGGACCAAGAAAGAATCGGCTGAGAATCCGCTAGATCCAAACCGCATCCTTGCAACATCAAATCAATGGCCTGTATGTGGACGCTATTATGACAAAGAGAAGACTGGAAAGAAGGACCTATGCTTGCTTGCTAGATACTAGATCGATGAAAACCATCGTGCCACCCGATTTGATTTCCAGGAATAAAAAAATATTTTCTAGCTTACGAAGACTTAAGACAGCTACTGGAGAAGCAGCTTCTGTGGCAGGTGAAGTAGATGTCAACTTTATCATAGCACCAACATCAATACGACATCGTGTTCTCGTCGCCAACATAGAAGAAGAAATAATCTTGGGATTAGGACATCATGAACATCTACGCCTTCCAGTTAAACATGAAAGAAGGCACTTTCAAAATAAATAATGAATTGTTTCTTCATGGGAAAGATTGTGGGCATGTACAAGTAATTACAGCAGAAAATGTTGTTCTGGATGCAAGTAGTGGGACATTTTTGACGGCGTGTATGGAAGGGGATTATCTGGAAGGAAATGTTACAATGTTGGAACCGAAGGCTGATGATGACGAGGTAGGTCGAAGAATAGTAGTTGCCAAAATGCTGGTTAACACTCAGAAGACTGTACCGATAAGGGTAATGAATGTGAACTATTACCCTGTTTCATTGAAGAAGGGTACTATTTTAGGGTGGTGTTCGCCAGTATCGGCGTCATTCATCATGTAGAGGCGAATAAGAATGGATCGTGCAGGTTCCTGAGAAATTGTCCAAGGTTATCGACTCAGCCTGTCAAGGATTGAACAAAAAATAACAAAGCCAAGTTAAGGATCTAATCAAACATTATGAAGACGTCTTTGAAACTGAAAGTGGTACGAAAGGAAAAACCAATATTGTCATGCACAAAATAAATACCGGCGAGGCAAGTTCAATACAACAAGGACCAAGAAGATTACCACTGGCAAAATGTGAGGAAACCAAGCAGACTATACAAGATATGGAAAGCCAAGGAGTAACTAAACCTTCGAATAATCCGTGGGCTTCACCAGTGGTCCTTGCCAACAAGAAGGATGGATCTACCAGATTCTCCGTGGACTATCGTCGTTTGAATAGTGTGAGTAATAATAATAAGAATAGACCATACACTAGAAACCCAGGCAGGAGCGAAATGGTTCTCCACTCTCGACTTAAAGAGCGGCTATTGGCAAGTGGGAATGGACGTCAATGACAAAGAGAAGACTGTCTTTAGTTTAGGCACGGGACTTTGGCAGTTTACAGTAATGCCATTTGGATTATATAACGCCCCAGCTACTTTTGAGCGACCCATGGACATTGTACTGAGGGAACTGTCTTGGGATACCTGCCTGGTATATCTTGATGATGTGATTGTGGTAGGAAAGACCTTTTAAGATCAAATGGAAAAGGTTAATATATATCAGTTGATAAATCTTGGAATCTCGGCTATAAGAAATATTTAAATTTAGTTAGTCTAGAGAACTAAAGGTCGTGGGTTCGCGTCCCACCTAAGGACAAAATTTTTCAATAAAAATTTCGCATAATTAGCGTTGTAATTGTAGATAGCAATATTTACATTTCAAATTACTTCGCGAAAATAACATTCTAATTTAAATATTTAATATAGCCGAGATTCCAAGATTTATAAAATGATATATATTAATTGTACGGCTGAGAAATAGATTATTATATATATATATATATATTGATAAGATGCTAGCTGTGGTGTGATTGTGTTTTAATAGTTAACTTATATTGAGCGCCAGTGATTAAATTAATCACAATTATTAAACTGCGTCCTCTGTACACATAAAAAGGCACTAACTGCAGTCGAAGAGCAAGATAATTAAGTAAATAAAATAATTACTCCCTTCAGGGTTCTAAGTCGGTCTTGAACTATCTCCTTTTTGGTAAATTGGTATAAATAAAATGCTAAACTCATCAATTAAACGTTAACAAATAATACGACAGTATGAAATTATTAAAAAAAAAATATATTGAGCTAAAAAATAGAAATATGTAACAAACATATGATATGAACTAGTGTTTATAGTAAAAATAATGAACTTAACCTACGTGAATCTAATATGTTGTATTGAATAGTATATTTGTGGACAAAACTACGTTACCTAACAAATAAATGTATTGCTTATATGAATCTGGTGAGTACCACTGACTTATTTTACATGGTATACTATACTTATAGCAATAAATCTTAGTAAAAACGATGTTTAAATATTAAAAATCGAAGTTAAAGCAAGTTAGATTCTCTTATTCTGAATTGGCTTATTATAATGTGATTTTAATACGTATTGATAGAATAAGTTGGACGTCAAGAACCTGTGTTTCACTGGATATACGGCGTTGGATCTGGCTGGGCTCGTAGCTATGTATTTCCAAGTCCGGTGTACTAAAACTTGGTCTCGGGTTGCCTCTGATAGTTCTCCCAATTGACCCACGCTTCACCGCTGGAACACTGGTGATGATGCTATGGACGATTGTCGGTGTATCTTCGATGATAGCAGACTCGCTTATACGTCAGCAGGTTGGCCGTTTAATTATGCTTCTATTTTGTGCACTTTGGATGTTGTATTTAAAGATTTGTTAAAATAACTGAAATTAAAACTTAGACATTACGTAAAAAAAATACAGCCATCGGTTGTAAAATTCAATCTCTCCGCGTCCCTCGTTATTCTTTTATTCTCACCGCCTATTTTAATGTATACAAATAGCCTCGAAATTTAATTATCCCAACATCGCTTTGTGTTTATATTTTAATTGATATTACATTCTTAACTTAATCATAACATTTTATTAATAATTTTCAAATACGGTTTGTCTTCGGGTGAATGCAGGTTATGTTGTTGTTATGAATTTCTAGATGTATTCATTTGTGTTCAATCTAAATTTTAAAAGAGGGCGTGTCTAATCGGTATCAATACAATACTTCAATGTAGATAAATTAGATACCGTTATTTACGCGCGAATAATTTGAATTATGAAATTTGAATTAGAAATATAATAATAAGTTATAAAAGTAAAAATAAATTGATTTGTATTACTGTTTTCGTTGTATTAATTTATTTACATGTTGATACTAATTTTACAAGCAAAATTCGTCAATTTCACCCTTTTTGTAATTAG
Source organism: Melolontha melolontha (assembly GCA_935421215.2). Taxonomy (NCBI): domain Eukaryota; kingdom Metazoa; phylum Arthropoda; class Insecta; order Coleoptera; family Scarabaeidae; genus Melolontha; species Melolontha melolontha. The sequence continues at coordinate 78,828,321 of OW285241.1, forward strand.
TTATAAGTATTGTTCTATCTGTTCCTCTAATTCAGAAGCTGATTTATGGGTGCTACATGAACCATAACAATATATATATATATATATTGAGGTAGGTCAAGCCCACACTCAAGTATGCCCCAATAAGCAAAAGGACAATCTCTTAATGTATATAAATAAGTTATTGAATAGTTAATTATATGTCAAAACTGAATTCTTCCCACGTCAAATCAATAAAGTTGAATACGCAAGTTTAATTATTTTTTTAAAGACATTCACACATTTATAATCTAACATTTCATTTGTAATAGTATTTTCAGTTCGATAATTTGTATTTACAAAAAATATCAACTTAATTGATAAATCATTAATGACGCCATTTATTTAGGTATAACTGTACATAATTTGAATTGTCAATCGCGGGAAAATATCCCATAATAAAAACAGCATAATGTATTATTTTTGACATACACATTATATGCATATTAGCTTTAAAATTAAGTAAATATTTATTACAACATGTAAATGTATTTAAAATTATTGAATTGTCATTTTCATTAGTAGTAATTGTCGAGATTAAATGAATACATACCGATGAACGAATTAAAATCAAGTAACAAAAATAAAAGAAGGTTAGCGTAACTTGAAAAATCGCCATTAAAGCATCCAGACGTATTTTTGAGTGTATCACTAAAAACAAGAAGAAAATTACAATAAATACAAGTAAATTCATACGTCCAATTAGTTAAACATCTTACCAATATTCCCAGCTCCTGTTGGACACATATTTCAAGTTCGTACGTGTACCAGTGACAAAAATATTGCCAAGAGCAGTTTGCCGAGAAGCAGTTCGTTAGAAAGTGTTTTTGACCGGGGTGACGCCGTTCGAACGCCGACGAAAAACCTGCCTTTCCAAAACCTTTTGAGATCCCGTTTTATCCAGAATCCTGCACCAATTACTTAAGTATTCTTTAAAATCTCACATCTATATTGAAAAGACAATTTAAACAATCATATCTAAAAAAGAATATAGTATATTATTTATATTAGTTAAGATATACATTATTAAATACGATATATAAGATTTAGGTTATTTATTACTTTTAAAGAGGAAGAATACAGTTACGTTTTAATTTAATTTTTCTTTGTTTTACGTCATACATTCTAGTTATATTAAAGTTATTGACTTAATTCTCCTAATTAATTAAAGATTATTTTCACTATTTCTATATTTATCTATTTCATTTATTTCATGTAATATTTATCGTAATTTATCATAGTTTAATAACATATTAAATTTATCACGTTACAAAATTTATATACAAATTATACTTAACAATTAATGCTTATAACTTACCTGTTAATAGAGATCTTAAGAACATTAAAGTTATTATTCGTGTATCTGATCTCGACGTTTTATTTTGTAGTATAGCATTAACAACAATTAACCTATCATTTAGGAATCTAAAAATATCAGTAGTGTTTGATTGAAGTCACCGAACTCGCACTTTAAATTTGGACATACCACAATGCCCTAACACTAGAGTCAATTTTGTTCTCGAGTTTAGCCGGACCCTGAAGATAATTAACGCACATTAATTAATACTTATTAATAAGTTTATATCCGAACAGCTGTTTTAGGTTACATTTATGGAATAATTCGCAAGTAGGCAACTTTGCATCTTGCGCATATAGATTAAACTCGAACAACCCCATCTATATGTTACTTAGAGCAATGTAATTAGTTCGTAGATGTAAAATTCACCGAATAAATATAAAATCTAACAAGCCATTTATTCACAGCTGAGCATTTTTATATTCATAAACGTTTACATTATTTTATTACGCATCTTGCTCGTTATCAATTGCCAGCTCAACGAGAGGCTGCTCGATTGATAACGAAGCAGCCTCTCGTTGAGCTGGCAATTGATAACGAGCAAGATGCGTAATAAAATAATGTAAACGTTTATGAATATAAAAATGCTCAGCTGTGAATAAATGGCTTGTTAGATTTTATATTTATTCGGTGAATTTTACATCTACGAACTAATTACATTGCTCTAAGTAACATATAGATGGGGTTGTTCGAGTTTAATCTATATGCGCAAGATGCAAAGTTGCCTACTTGCGAATTATTCCATAAATGTAACCTAAAACAGCTGTTCGGATATAAACTTATTAATAAGTATTAATTAATGTGCGGTTATTATCTTCAGGGTCCGGCTAAACTCGAGAACAAAATTGACTCTAGTGTTAGGGCATTGTGGTATGTCCAAATTTAAAGTGCGAGTTCGGTGACTTCAATCAAACACTACTGATATTTTTAGATTCCTAAATGATAGGTTAATTGTTGTTAATGCTATACTACAAAATAAAACGTCGAGATCAGATACACGAATAATAACTTTAATGTTCTTAAGATCTCTATTAACAGGTAAGTTATAAGCATTAATTGTTAAGTATAATTTGTATATAAATTTTGTAACGTGATAAATTTAATATGTTATTAAACTATGATAAATTACGATAAATATTACATGAAATAAATGAAATAGATAAATATAGAAATAGTGAAAATAATCTTTAATTAATTAGGAGAATTAAGTCAATAACTTAATATAACTAGAATATATGACGTAAAACAAAGAAAAATTAAATTAAAACGTAACTGTATTCTTCCTCTTTAAAAGTAATAAATAACCTAAATCTTATATATCGTATTTAATAATGTATATCTTAACTAATATAAATAATATACTATATTCTTTTTTAGATATGATTGTTTAAATTGTCTTTTCAATATAGATGTGAGATTTTAAAGAATACTTAAGTAATTGGTGCAGGATTCTGGATAAAACGGGATCTCAAAAGGTTTTGGAAAGGCAGGTTTTTCGTCGGCGTTCGAACGGCGTCACCCCGGTCAAAAACACTTTCTAACGAACTGCTTCTCGGCAAACTGCTCTTGGCAATATTTTTGTCACTGGTACACGTACGAACTTGAAATATGTGTCCAACAGGAGCTGGGAATATTGGTAAGATGTTTAACTAATTGGACGTATGAATTTACTTGTATTTATTGTAATTTTCTTCTTGTTTTTAGTGATACACTCAAAAATACGTCTGGATGCTTTAATGGCGATTTTTCAAGTTACGCTAACCTTCTTTTATTTTTGTTACTTGATTTTAATTCGTTCATCGGTATGTATTCATTTAATCTCGACAATTACTACTAATGAAAATGACAATTCAATAATTTTAAATACATTTACATGTTGTAATAAATATTTACTTAATTTTAAAGCTAATATGCATATAATGTGTATGTCAAAAATAATACATTATGCTGTTTTTATTATGGGATATTTTCCCGCGATTGACAATTCAAATTATGTACAGTTATACCTAAATAAATGGCGTCATTAATGATTTATCAATTAAGTTGATATTTTTTGTAAATACAAATTATCGAACTGAAAATACTATTACAAATGAAATGTTAGATTATAAATGTGTGAATGTCTTTAAAAAAATAATTAAACTTGCGTATTCAACTTTATTGATTTGACGTGGGAAGAATTCAGTTTTGACATATAATTAACTATTCAATAACTTATTTATATACATTAAGAAATTGTCCTTTTGCTTATTGGGGCATACTTGAGTGTGGGCTTGACCTACCTCAATTCCCCAGTAATTTGGTATGCCGTTATTGACTTGGCAAAGAGGCTTATCCAAATTATTCTCTTTGAACTATTAAGTTGTTTGCTTTATCATATGAGTTTTTGTGCATATAAGCTGTTTTTAATATAAATTTATAGTTAATGCTTGTCCCTTTAAGTGTTGATTTGTTAATATTATTTTTGAACTGTTAACTTTTTGAAGTCTTTTTTTTTTTTTTTTATTAAAAAGAAAATTATTATCTCTTCTTGATATATTGTAACGATGTTTTAATAGTTAAAATGATTTGTTTTGGGGGTTTACTCTATTTATTTTACTTGTTGATGGTCCATGCTTAAAGTTTTCTATTTTTTTTTAAACTTGATATATTAATATAGGTTTTAGTTTTCACAATAAATAATTCTTTCATGTTAAATACATGTTCTGACTAGCGAATCCTACTCTTTTCTTATTATAATACCATTCCTTATTATATAATTAAATTCCCCATTATTAGACATTCTCATCTATATTTCTATATATTCATATTTATAATACTAATTCATATCTTATTCATACTTTATATCCCCATATTATATATTTATTCCTACTATCTCTATTAATCTAGACTTTTTCCATTCCTTTTACATTACATCAAACCTTCTATTTATTCTTAGCATACTATTACTTATATATATATTACATTTTAGGAATTCATTTTATTTAATTTTAAGCATGTTAATATTCGTTTTGTTTCCCCATTACATATTTAACTGTTTATCATATTATATCATGTAGATACTTGTTCTTTCTATATTTGTTTGTATATCATATTATTTGTGTTGTGTTGTTTCAGTTTTTCGAACTGTTAACTACCCCTTTATGTCTTTCAAGTGTAACTGTATATTATATTTTAATTATAGATATTGATTTGTTGATATTAAATTTATATGTGTTTAGTTCTTATTCAAATTTGTTTTTTTTTTTTTTTTTATGCTGTATAATCTTGTAACATTGATATATGATACCTCCCCTTTATATAATCGGTGTTAGGCTCGATTAATTCATATGTATTATAGCCTAATTTCTGATTTATTATAAATGGTCCTTGATAGGCCTTCAGTAGCTTACCCATGATTTTCTGTTTTGCATTAGATACTCTTAAGCTTTTGACTATAACTCGGTCACCTAATTCATATGTTTTGTATTTCTTGCTATAGTCATTCTGTTTCTTTTCCCATTTATTCTTACGTTTTATTAATTTTAGTCTGACCTCATCTGTACGTTCCGATAAATTTACTAACTCTGGCTCTACCCATGGTCTTTGTGGTGCTTCTCCTGTAAAAATCTTTATTGGACAGTGATTGTGGACTGTGCTGGGTGTGTTATTTAATATAAATTCAATTTGTGGTAGATGTCTAGCCCAACGATTATGTTTTTCATCTAACAAAATTCTGAGATACTTTAATATTTCTCGTATGTATCTTTCGGTAGGATTACCTTGTGGATATCGTATCGAGGTGTAGTAGGTTTTCATATTCCTTGTATGTAAAAATTGTTTATATCTATCATTTGTAAAATAGGTCGCATGATCTGAGAGAATAGCTTGTGGAGTACTATATTGGATAAAATAGTCTGTAAGTGCTTGTAGTACTGTATCTGTATTACATTTTTGCGTTGGGATTAACTTTATATATTTTGAGAAAATGTCACATATTACTAGGATGTTCTTGTATCCTTTTGTGCTTGAGATGAGATTTGACAAGAAATCTATTGATATTAATTCTAATTTATCGTATGCTATTATGTTACTACTCCATTTATTAAAAATCCACAGTATTTCCTGGAATTAGGTTCTAAATTTATCAGCCAAAATGCGTTTTTTAAATCTAATTTGCTGTAATAGTTTTTGTTACCACATTTCGTTATTAGTATATCTATGTTTTGAGGCATTTCGTATTCAGGTTTGATACGTTTGTTTAGTGATCTTGCATCTAAACATATCCTTAACGATAAATCTTTTTTCTGAACAATAACTATGGGATTGATGAAATATGTATTAGATTTTTCAATAATACCAGATTCTTCTAATCTGTTAAGCTCCATATTAACTTTTTCCTGATAATGGTATGGTATTGGGTAGTTTCTGCTCGATAATGGGTTGTCATTGTCTATTCTTATTGTATGTTGATAGTTACGTGCGAATACTACTACATCATTGATTAATGTTAGGTTGTCAGATAAAATTTTTACTAATTTTGATGGGATCATATGATATGGTATATTTTGTAGTTTAATTATTTCTTCTATATCTTCTAAATTATTTACTGTTCTGAGGGTATTTAATTCTTTTCTTACTTCCACTTCTTCTACATTCTGCATTCCTATTCCATCTTCCTTTTCTTCCAATCCATATATATAATCATCATTATTCATTTTAATATTTATTCCTTCTTCCTTATTACTACATTCATTATCATAACTATCTGTATTCAATCTTTCTTGTAATATATTATTAATCTCCTTCTGTAAATGTTTATCTTTAAAATAATTATATTCGTATTCTTCTTCCTCAGATAACTGTTTCTCCATCCTTATCTCTATTTCATCGATCATTATTATTTTTCTTTTGAAATCCAATATCATTTTTAAATTCTTAATGTTATCTATCCCAATTATGCAATCGTATTGCAGTTTACCTATAATGTAGCATTGTATGACATATTCCTTATCTTTCACCATTATTTCCGTACATATTCTTTTTTGAATTTTCCCCATTCTTTTACCATTAGCGGCTATCAAATCTGTTCCCTTAGTCCTTATAATTTTCTTTTCATAATTATCGATTAAGATTGCCTTTTTCTCTTCTAATAACGTTATTTCGGCTCCAGTATCTATTAAACAGCTTAGTTCTATGTTTGTAAATTTAATCTTAATAATTGGTAGAGAGTGCGTATCTATATTATGGGTTCCAGTTTCTTCTACGTGTATGAACTCTTCAAAGGGTTGATAAAAAGTTATATTGTTTAATTTTGAGGGGTAGTTACAGTCGATTTTATTTAAAGATTTTGGGTTGAGGTGCTTGGTGTCGGGTTGGTGTACATATCGATTTCCGAAATCGGCATTTTTTTTTTTACATCCTCCGATTCTTGTCTAGAGGGCAGTGGTGACAATGGTCTCCGGCAGTAGTTATTAACACGTCCTCTATTACGGTATCTATAATTATTCATACCTCTTCTTCCCGGCGGGTTGTTGTACTGATTGTTATTATTCTGACGATTAGCATCATACGTTCGTGTATTATTATTATAATTATTATTATTAGGGGGTGGATAATTCGAAAGATTGGGTCTATTGTTATAATTATAAAAAGGATTTGTAGAATGGTTACGATAATTTTGATGAGTGTTATAATTTGGTGCAGGACTTGCGTGATTATTATTATAATTAGTGTTACTATTATTAGTTGTTAGATTCGCCTGAGTATAATTGTTGTTAGTTCTGTTATTATTATATGAGGTTGTTTCTTGTACATGATTCGGTCGATTATTTTGTGAGTAATTTTGTCTAAAAGATGGATTATGTATGGTGTTATAATTTGTATTGCTCGGTCGATTATTAGAGGAATTATATAGACTGTTATTTGTATTACGTTGTACTGTTGGAAAAGAACTACGATTACCTTCTGCAAAGTCATCTAATCTTCGGAGAATTTCTATTAAGGAATCCATATCATTGACTCGTTGACAAATAATTGCTTGTGTGTCCGAATAAATGAAATGGTTCAGTAACTGTCGTGTTATGGTTGATTCCTCCATATCAGCTATGTGTTTACACAGGTTGTACATTCTTGAAGCATATATCTCCCTAGTTGTTGAGCCCATTCTATATTTACCGGTTAGAAGTCTGATTTTGGCACGATTTTGTTGTGCTTCATCCCAGTAATTCCTCTTAAATAATGACACGAATTGCTCTACGTCCTCGCAATGGTCTTCAATGCGCAAGAACCACTCCTGAGCACTGTCTTTAAGTGTAACTCTTATTATGTCCATCTTTTGTTTATTGTCCGGAACATCAATTAAATAACGCAGGAGTCCATTTAAATAGAGCATGGGGTGTACGTGCGTTATATCCCCATCGAAATGAGTTAAATTTTCTATTTTTATGGTGAGACCTCCTGTGTTTATGCAATTATCAGACGCAGTATATCTTTTGATCTTCGTTTCAATTATCCTCAGTTCGGATTCATAATACCTTTTATTATTATCCTGGTTCGTTCGGAAGGTGTCAAGATTATCTTTTACTTGATTGATCTCTTGTTCGTAGAATGTCCTATGTTCCCCCATCTGAATGTTGAGACTATCGGTAACATGTTGTTTTAGATTTAACGATGTTATTTCGTTACTTAGGTTAAAATCTGTTAATTTGTTATTTAATTTTGTATGAGCTTCGTTACAGGACTTTGTTATTTCGGTTTTTGTTTCCGTATTTGCGGTTATTATTTTATTGTTGGTAATTACGTAAATTTCCTGTGAAGTATTCTCTAATTGTTTGGCCCAATGTTGGTTATGGACATTTAGAGTTTCGTCCATTTTCAGCAAGCATTTTAACTCGCTTTCTTCTAGTGTTTGATGTATTATCTTCTCGATCTTTGTTTGACTATCTTTCAAACCCTTTATATCCATCTTTATTTCTTCCTTGTCCTGTTTGAGTTGTTCTAATTTGCTGTTGAGATTGGTTTCTATGAGACTGATATTAGTCTCTAATCTATTATTATTTTCTGTGATTAGTTGTTTGAAATTTTCATTATTAATTTCTAATTTTCGTGCTAAATTCATTTCTATCTGGCTGATATTTGTTTCTAATTTTCGCGTTAAATTAGTTTCTAATTGACTTATATTTTTATTGTTAGCATCTAATTTTTCATTATTTTCCGCTACAAATTGTTTAAAATTAGCTTCTTGTTTTTGTTGCATATTCATTATCAAAGCGGTTAACGAATTAAAGTTCATCGTCGTCTCTTCCTTTGAAGCTTCTGCTTGTGCTGTGGCTGTAACAGAATCACCCTGATCAGCCTGGTCCTCTCTATCTGCTAGGTTTTCCCTTGACTTACTCCTTGTACGCTTGTCCATATTATTATTATTATTGAAAAAATATATATGATAGTGTTATGATTATAGGTTCTATTAGTTTATGTATATTAATTATTCCTATTCTGATGTTTTAGTATTAGTGTTATATTTGCTAATAAATTGTATAAATAAATTCTTATCTCTTCAAATAATTATTATTTTAATCTTTTTGACCTATTCGTTTAGTGTTTATTATACAAACAATAACCCCTTTTAAAAAAAACAAACTTACAAATCCTGTTCCTGGGTACCAGTCAGCATCCTATCACACAAAATGACCACAAGAAGCAAAATACAACTTACAATTATAAAAATTTTGTATCTTAAATAAATCTAGAAAGAATACAGTTTTTTAAATTTATTCTCTCTCGTTTTATTTTGTATTACGTATTTGATTGAGCACGTTTTCTAAGCGACACGTTGCGGCGACATGATAACGAGCAGCCTCTCGTTGAGCTGGCAATTGATAACGAGCAAGATGCGTAATAAAATAATGTAAACGTTTATGAATATAAAAATGCTCAGCTGTGAATAAATGGCTTGTTAGATTTTATATTTATTCGGTGAATTTTACATCTACGAACTAATTACATTGCTCTAAGTAACATATAGATGGGGTTGTTCGAGTTTAATCTATATGCGCAAGATGCAAAGTTGCCTACTTGCGAATTATTCCATAAATGTAACCTAAAACAGCTGTTCGGATATAAACTTATTAATAAGTATTAATTAATGTGCGTTAATTATCTTCAGGGTCCGGCTAAACTCGAGAACAAAATTGACTCTAGTGTTAGGGCATTGTGGTATGTCCAAATTTAAAGTGCGAGTTCGGTGACTTCAATCAAACACTACTGATATTTTTAGATTCCTAAATGATAGGTTAATTGTTGTTAATGCTATACTACAAAATAAAACGTCGAGATCAGATACACGAATAATAACTTTAATGTTCTTAAGATCTCTATTAACAGGTAAGTTATAAGCATTAATTGTTAAGTATAATTTGTATATAAATTTTGTAACGTGATAAATTTAATATGTTATTAAACTATGATAAATTACGATAAATATTACATGAAATAAATGAAATAGATAAATATAGAAATAGTGAAAATAATCTTTAATTAATTAGGAGAATTAAGTCAATAACTTTAATATAACTAGAATGTATGACGTAAAACAAAGAAAAATTAAATTAAAACGTAACTGTATTCTTCCTCTTTAAAAGTAATAAATAACCTAAATCTTATATATCGTATTTAATAATGTATATCTTAACTAATATAAATAATATACTATATTCTTTTTTAGATATGATTGTTTAAATTGTCTTTTCAATATAGATGTGAGATTTTAAAGAATACTTAAGTAATTGGTGCAGGATTCTGGATAAAACGGGATCTCAAAAGGTTTTGGAAAGGCAGGTTTTTCGTCGGCGTTCGAACGGCGTCACCCCGGTCAAAAACACTTTCTAACGAACTGCTTCTCGGCAAACTGCTCTTGGCAATATTTTTGTCACTGGTACACGTACGAACTTGAAATATGTGTCCAACAGGAGCTGGGAATATTGGTAAGATGTTTAACTAATTGGACGTATGAATTTACTTGTATTTATTGTAATTTTCTTCTTGTTTTTAGTGATACACTCAAAAATACGTCTGGATGCTTTAATGGCGATTTTTCAAGTTACGCTAACCTTCTTTTATTTTTGTTACTTGATTTTAATTCGTTCATCGGTATGTATTCATTTAATCTCGACAATTACTACTAATGAAAATGACAATTCAATAATTTTAAATACATTTACATGTTGTAATAAATATTTACTTAATTTTAAAGCTAATATGCATATAATGTGTATGTCAAAAATAATACATTATGCTGTTTTTATTATGGGATATTTTCCCGCGATTGACAATTCAAATTATGTACAGTTATACCTAAATAAATGGCGTCATTAATGATTTATCAATTAAGTTGATATTTTTTGTAAATACAAATTATCGAACTGAAAATACTATTACAAATGAAATGTTAGATTATAAATGTGTGAATGTCTTTAAAAAAATAATTAAACTTGCGTATTCAACTTTATTGATTTGACGTGGGAAGAATTCAGTTTTGACATATAATTAACTATTCAATAACTTATTTATATACATTAAGAGATTGTCCTTTTGCTTATTGGGGCATACTTGAGTGTGGGCTTGACCTACCTCAATATATATATATATATATATATATATATATATATATATATATATATATATATTGATATACACCAACGGTCGTATAATACATACAAAATTGAATAATTAATATAATGACGCTGATAAGGTGAAATTTATAAATGAATTATAACTATCTATTTAAATATGGTATCAAATGTTGCATATAGATGGAGTTGTTTTAGAATATTATATCTGTTGCTTGCGTATAATTCAACGGATACATAATCGTTTAATAACGAAGTATACTTAACCTCCATAGCTTGAAATGTATATAACTTCTTATATTTATTGTCGGGTGGGCTTAAATTTGCGTTAAATGTGCGGTTATATTAGAACAATGAGACTCTTTGGTTGTGCTTACAAAATACACATCAAAGCAGGTTCGGTACTTCAATAAGAATACATACAAAATTAAATGGTAAACAACACAGTGAATAATGGTATTTTTTTAATTACAAATTCTACTAAATGAAACGAGTGAGTTAAGGAATAATGTAAAGGCTTTAATGAAAGTGTTAAATAACAGGTAAGTGGTCGATATTATAAAATTAGTCTAAAACAAAATTAATCATGTCACGTGATAATATCAACATAAAATAAATTTAAGGTTAAACATATAGAATAAATGAAAGTGACTTTAAATGAGCTACATACATAAATGTTACCATTAAAATTGAATAATTATACAGGGAACTGTATTCTTCAATCTTTAAATTAAATACTACAAATACTAAATGTACCTATAAGGTATATCTATTCAAAAAATCTTAATAGAGGTTATATTTTGTGAAATGAATTAATTCAACATTTTCAAAATTTGTAGGAGATTGGAATAATACTTATGTAGAAATAGACGGGAATGGATGAATCTGGAGTCTTCTGTGTATTCGAAAAGGCAGGATACAAGTTTATGCGGTTTCTCGGACGGCGTCACCCCTTAGCTTCTATCTAGCGGCGTGCTATTCCCGGTGAAATGGAATTTTTGGTTTTTGCGGTACTGGTTGAGGTCTGGACCCGCAAAATGCGACAAACAGGAGCTGGATAAACAGGTAATGTTTTACTAGGTTCGTTGTATAGGTTTTCTAATTTAATTTTAGATTTTTCTGTTTATTTCCAGAGAGGCACTTAAATACGTCGAGGTGTTTTTCGGAATTTTCTACCTAGTGACGGTAACTCTCGTTTGTTCCGAATGCTCGCTTCTTATTCGTCTAATTTGTATGTATTAATATAATCTCGCTGCTTAATTTAATGAAAATGACAATTTAATCACTCAAATTACATTTATGCTTAATAAAAATTACATATTTTATTTTAGTAAATAAATAATTGTCATGTGAATGTTAATAATTTTATATTATGCTAATTTATGGTTGGGATATTTCCCGCTGTAGTTATTTCAAATAAGTACAGTTTTCTCTAAAATAATTCGTGTCATTTATTATTAATCAATTAAGTTGAAATATCTTCGGAAATACAAAATATAGAAATGAAATGACTAAGGCAAATGAAAATATAAAAATAAATAAATATGAGAATTAATTTTGAACAATTAAAAACGCGAAATCAACTTTATTGATTTGACATATGAAGAATTCAGTTCCAAAATTTTCTTATTTTCTACCATTTACATATAAACGTTAACTATCTGTATTTTATAAACTAAGGCTCTCTTATGCGTAGGCTTGACCTACCTCAATATATATATATATATATATATATACACACGTAATAAAAGTAATATTTTTTGGGAGTAGCGGCCCGGTAATTAAAACAATATTTAATTTGACGTTTCGGTGCTATACATAGCACCTTTTTAAAAAATCTAAAAATTTATTTAATGAGAAAAATGGTGAAACAAACAATATTATAATAAATCTACTTACATGAAATTTTTGTGGTATTAACATATTGTACTTATTTGTAACACATTTCTAAGTTTTTGCATTGCAGGTTGACGTTTTTTTTCGGCCATGTGTTTATCAGATGGAATGTTGTCTGAGTCGACACATGCGAGAGGGGGGAGGTGGTTTAACTGTTATCGTACATGTGTTTCTTTCTTTTTTGGTTTATATTGTCGTTATATGTTCATATAATTTGCTATGTGCCCCCACGAGCACTAGTCTTGCGTCTACTAATGTACTACCTTTACTAATGAACTTACCCAATTTACCTCAATACATGATTGCCCCGGAGATCTTTCGGCTAAAGACCAGCTCAGTTTAGAGGCGAGTGGGGGGATCTTATATCTAAAAGGGCGCCACCGTGTTATCCCTTTAGCCGCAACTGAGAACACAGACGCTGCCGTAGTAAATTGAAAGACAATAAATATTTTTAATATATATCAGAAAAAAACTCAATAATTAATACAAATTTTTATGATCCCATGTGACGCTGACGATTGATTATATCGTTAGGGACTACTACCTTTCTTATGGCATCTGCAGAGAGGAAGGAATATAATGGAAGTCTACATCATGTCCAGCATACGTCGTTTGACTTAATTTTGGGGGTTAAAGCACCCGTACCAACTTGCTTGCCCTATTATATAGGAAGAGAGAGAAAAATATAAAAATAATGAAATACTCGAACTAATTAATGGAACCAAATCATCTTCATTTATCCGTGTAGTTACACGAGAAAATAACTTTAATAATATATCTCGTTACTGCCTACACCCTAAGTTAGAAATGCAAACCCGCATTTACGAAGAGTATCCCTGTATTAACTAATTATAACTTATAAGATGATTCTTTATCATCATGGAACAACCACTTAGGTTTTATAACAAGAGCACAATAAATGAGATCGAAGCCCACTCCATGTACAGTTTTATATAAAGCTGGATCTACGTCATTACAGAAAAAAACATATTCAAAAGAGTATTCCAATTATCCCACATTTAATTAATTTCAGGAAAGACATAGATCATAAAGGAAGGTTAATAGTCAACGTCCACTTATGAAGTCGCTTAAGCATTAATTAGCTCGTATAAAACCATAAATAATTACTAATATAAGGTCGCTGTATATCTATAGAACATTAGTACAAAGTCACCAATAATAAATAATAGATGACTCTGTAGACCTACATATCGTATTTTAACAAAATTACATGCCTAATGATTTTTAATGAAATTATATCTTCAAAAATTCCAATAAAATACCAAGATCCTATAAAAGCAATGCCAATGAAGATAAACCCAACTGCCTTACGATATTTAAAAGAGAGGCTTAAGTGACAATAGAAACAATTAACTAACAATAGTACGTATATAAAAGTTAATTATTAGGAATCAAGCAGTACAATAAATATAATTAAATTTTAGATATTGTACAGTGGAAGAGTAGTTATAATTATGAAAAATGTGTGAAAGCCATATCCACCTGGAATGTGCAGATACCGATATTTCATAGTTTTTGCTAATCTTCAGTACACATTATCCGGGAATAGATACGACTTTCATTTCTTACTGCGTGTATATATACAAATGATGAAAAACGCGATGTTAATGAGAATTAATAACTTTCAAATTCCCACATTACATGCAATTGCCGCTATAATTTGTTGTATTAATTTCTACAAATGACAAAATCACATTTGCCTAAGAATACAGATACAACACGTCGCGGTGCCAACCGTTCAGGTTGTCTGGGCAAATGAAAAATGTGTGAAAGCCATATCCACCTGGAATGTGCACATACCGATATTTCATAGTTTTTACTAATCTTCAGATCACATTATCCGGGAATACATACGACTTCCATTTCTATACTGGGTGTATATATACAAATGATGAAAAATGCGATGTTAATGAGAATTAATAACTATTAAATTCCCACATTACATGAAATTGCCGCTATAATTTGTTGTATTAATTTCTACAAATGACAAAATCACATTTGTTTAAGAATGCAGATACAACCGTGTTGTATCTTAAACATTTAATCTAATAGCATAAGTTTACACATACTTACACACGCACATACAAGTTTGTTTACTATCAATTAGAACGAAATATAATTTTGTTTATAATTAAATATACGAACAAAAACTGGTAGCACAAGTTAATAAATCCAAACAACCTAGTATTGTATTTTATAAAGTGATAACCTTGAACACGGTTATTTATAACTACTTCAATACCAATTTACTAAGATATTTTCACGTGTGAAAAGTTATTTTGAAATAAGCATATAAAACAAACCTGAACTAAACTGAAAAATAATTCTTTTGAACAGCTCATTTATAGCAAAATTTAGATTATTTATATATATGTTTTTCGGCTTTTATATGAAATATTTGCAAATATCAAATTAGTATGTACGTAATTGCATAGTAAGTGGGGATGTAAACATTGCTGTCTACAAATTACAAAGTAAATCATACGAAATTTTTAATTGAAAAATATTGTCTACGTTGGGACTTGAACCCAAGTCTACAGTTTGCCGGACTGTCGCTTTTACCACTTAAGCCACGATAGACCTTGGTTCAAGCTATTTGGAAATGCATTATAAAGTAACAGTGTTAATGAATCAGATGTCAGTTATTGAATGTAGATGTCAAGTTGAAAGCAGAAGTGAGTTTTGATAGCAGATGTCAGTTTTGATAGCAGATGTCAGTTATTGAAAGCAAATGTCAGTTATGTCAGACATCTGCTTTTAATAACTGACATTTGCTTTAAATAACTGACATCTGCTATCAAAACTGACATCTTTTTCAAAACTGACTTCTGCTTTCAAACCTGACATTTACATTTAATAACTGACATCTGAATCATTAACACTGTTACTTTATAATTCATTTCTAAATAGCTTGAACCAAGATCTATCGTGGCTTAACCCATTAACCGCCGCATATAAAAATAATTAAAAAATTGCATTTTTGTTTGTTAAACTAACTAATGAGGGTAAAATAAGGCCACTTACAAAATTTTATTGATATATTTACACAGTAACAATGCTGTTGCGAAAACGCAACGTTGGCGAGATACATAGTGTTTTTTACTTTCGGTGGTACCGATTAAAACATTTAGTAAGTAGATGTACGTTACACTTGATACACATAAAAACTGTAGTACTATGGCAAATTCGGCATCTTCTTCTTTGTTCTGTAGCAGATTTTTCAATTACGTGCCCTACATTGTCGTAACGGGGATCAGAATTTGATGTGGATAAGTGTCCTAGTAAAACATTTGATGGTTTTTCATTTTTCAATAAATACATAACTACATTACTACGAAAGTTTAGTTGCGTCATTTTGGACTCATTACAAAGTCTATGTAATTTCCATGCATTTACCAATGCACACCCTATTAGGTTCATAAATAGTGGCCACCACCACTTCTTACCTCTTATTCGAATTCTATAATTTGCTATTGCATTATCATGCAAGTCGACTCCCCCGATGTGGCTATTATATTTTTCAATTATGTTTGGTTATTTTACTTGTACTTCCCTCTTTTCTTTACGGCTATATCGTTTGATATTTCCAATTGGCTCTATTTCTTCTATATTAAACGCTACGGTAACAACAGCATTGTCGTTCCAACGCACCATTCTGATTGAAGAATTTTTTTTATATGCAGCTTCAAACCATCCTCGATATCTTTTAGCGATTTGCTTTGTCGTTTCCAATAAACATTTGGCGGTTCTATTTTCTCGTATCGTACCTGTTGCATTAAACCCTTTTTCATCCAGTAATGAAAGCAGAGAGTAGCTCGTAAAAAAAATTATCAAAATACACTTTATGATTATTTGAAGGTTTTACTACCTGCAACAAATCAATAACCGTCTGAGCTCCTAAACATAGTTGTGGATTTTCTTTTAATTTTCCACCGTAAGGAAAGCATTTATATAGGTATCCGGCAGAAGATGTAAGACAACAAATTTTAAATCCAAATCGAACAGGTTTGCCTCTTATAAACATCTTTGCCGAATGTCTTCCAAAGTAGGGGACCATTTGTTCATCTATTGATAAAAAAAATTCCAAATTGTAAAAATCGCTCATTCAAAAGGTCGAATAAAGGCCGTACTTTCGCAAATTTATCTTCTTTTTGTAAATTTGTATTATCTGACAAATGAATATTTTGTTTGATGTCTCGAAAACGATTTCGGGACATTGTTTTTCTTACCAATGGCACTCCTTTGTCCTCATCTAGAGACCAGTATAAATCCATTTGTGGCAAAGAATGGTACCCTGACAAAATTACAATACTTAACCATTTACGTAAGTCATTCATATGTGAAAATTGTGTCGGTTTTTACTGCATGCATATTTCTTTGAATAATTTATTATTGCATTGAGGACAGTGTCATCAAAGATCACGGAAAACAATTCGAAAGGGCTATAATTACCAAACTGTTCTTGTAATTCTCTTACGGCCTTTTCCTCTACATTATTTGGCTGTTTTTTTGCTGGAACGTATGTTTTCTGCCATTTTACAGCTTGATGTTTTGAAGAGTGAGCGCGACTTGTTGTTGGTTACGATGCTAATTCTGTACATGCAGCGCCGCCGCCTATATTAATTACTTCAAATGTACCTGTGATATCATTAGGAATACTATCAGGTACACACATTTCTGTGTCATCAATGTCTTCCTCGTCTGTTAATTCATCGACATTAGGTGGAATTATTACGACATCTGTATCACCAATGTCAGACATATTTTCAATTATCTCTTCCAAATCTTTATAACTTAGGGCTCTTTTTTGCTCATAATCGCTTCTAAATGCCTAAAAAATACAATAAAAAATATTCATCAAATTCATAAATTATGAAAATAAATGCATACCATATTTTCTAACAAGATAACTTCACTGAATACAAAATTGAAAATTCGAAATCACATATTACACACCAGTATATTTATAGAACAATGAACCGCTTGTAGGTATCAAGGAATACTATTTCTTGCCTTATATGCCTTATTTCAAAATTTTAAACCCTGAGTATATAAAGATGTACATACATATTGCAGTGAATTGTCCGAAGTTATTGAAGATAACCCACAATGCACCACAATGAGTCCGGGCTGTTTTTCGGAGAGTTTATTTCTTTTAATAGAGTCCTCAAAAGTCTCAGGTTCATTTACGAACGTGGACAGAAAAACAAAATATAAGCATTAAAACAAACACTTTTCCACAATATGTTTTTATTTAAAAAAAAAATCTTAATCAAATATTAAGACAACATAATTTGAAACATACTTAAGTGGGTAAAATCTCACTAAATTTGTATAATACAAAAGTATTTTTAATAATATAAAAAAATATTATTAAAAATGGGGTGTGAAGAACACAATACAATTTATTTTTAGATAGAAAGAGCTAATTAAGAAATTATGCCAAGCTTTAGTATATTGGGATTTTAATCAAGTTTCCCAAAAACAAATAGACACCAAGTAATTTTATAAGTATGATAAGTAGAGTGGACCAATTCGGAGCGAAAGCAGAGGCGTGACTAACGAATTGGTTCCCGCATGCGAAACATTATTAATATCTAGAGATATACTATCACGAACGGTGCTGTTATTATTTTAGATACAAAAAAAATGTAAGACGGTTTTTCTAGATTATGAAACGTTCTCGATGATACGTATAAAAAATAAAATCTAAAATGTATGTAATTAAATGATTAGAAAAAACTTACGTCTTATGCGTTTTCCGTGACTTGAAAATCTGGAGAAGCGCGATGAAATATTGTTAACATAAGGTGCGTCCCAAAAGTTATTTCTCATCATTGTACACAAATCAAATAAGAACACTTCGTATTTTGTATCGGCACCAGTGTCTCTATCTTTATGTCTTGCGCTATGTACGTGGCGTTGCAAATTTGATTTTGTTAAATGGTTTATATATATATTGCACACTAAACATTTTACATTTACCCCATTGTAAGATAAACTAGGATGGTTCTCAATAAACCTATTGACTAACTTTGATGATAGCGGTTTTTTTACTGTACGCTCCTTCAACATTATTAAATACACAGAATACACTTTCCAGCTGCTATTATACGTGTACACACGATGACCGTGAACAACATACTAAGTAATCGTATGTGCGATGGAGCACGCGGGAACTAATTCGTTAGTCACGCCTCTGCTTTCGCTCCGAATTGGTCCACTCTAATGATAAGTAATAAAAATATGTGTAATAGGGTGGGTCAAAAATTTTTTTTTCTCGTATCGACTTCTAATAGCGTAAATATGTTGTATTTTTGTCTGCATTAGACCCCTGTAAAATATTATTAATTTATTTTTAGTGTAAGAGCCCGCGCTTTCATCATCAATTTTGTTAAATTTTGAATATAAAGACCATATCCCTTTTTTACATAACAACATAGCATTGTATTGCAGAAAAGCATATTACTGTATCCTAACGACTTTTAAGTTCTCGAGAATTCAGAAACAAGCAATTCATTCATTGAAACGTATATCTTCTTCCAGGAAATATTTTTGATAGAATACATATAAAATAATACATAATAAAGAGATCAGTTTGGTTTTACTACTCGAACAGTGAAGTTATGTGTTTATTTTTTTATTTGAACTGTTTTAACTTCTAATCGTTATTATGGAAACCAGAAGCCAATGTTATTTCTGCCCGATATTCGGAAATGTAGAAGATATTAATGATAACGTTTTGCCAACTTACGAAGATGTTATGAAATGCTATGAGTAGAATAGGTTGCAACTAAAAATAACGAGGAATACTACCAAAGAACCATCGTTTTTAGATATTGCAAAACTTGTAGCTCAAAGGGTAGAATGTGTTTGGAGAAAATCGTCTCTTCCTACAGTTTCAAATACAAGAGTCATACAACTAATAAACGGTTATCATATAAAGTGCAAAAATATCAAAAAGTCGTTGAAAAAATATCCGTTTATCAGAAAGAAAATTTTCTCCGACGTAGCAGAGTTTTTTTGATATTTGTTAGTGTAAATGTAAACAAATTGAGCTTTGTTGCTGTCCAAGGCAATATAAGGTACCCAAAGAAGAACAAGAGTTTTTTTAGTGACCAAAGGGGGGCGAGAAAGATGCGTATTGGAGGAATAGATCGAGTTCTTACAACTAAATTGCAAAAAAGAGCAGCCCGAGCACCAAAGACAGAAAAAAACGTAAATAAAAGTCACGACAAAATTAACTCAAAACAGCAGGACTTGGAGTTAGCTGTAAGTAATTCCAGTTCTTCTTGTGACGATTCTTTTAATTTACCTTCCACGTCAAAGGCAGAAGGAAAAAAAGAAAAAACAAAAAAATTTTTTAGTTTACCTATGTTGTCAAAAACTTGTGACCGTTACGGTGTTTCCGATAGAGCAGCGGCTGCTATTGCTTCTTCTGTATTGCAAGATATATCTCCTGGCAGTGAACCAATTGATAAATCAAAAATACGACGGGAAAGAAAAAAGTACGTAAAGAATATATTCAAAAGCAGAAGCAGCTAGACCTACCAGCTTTATACTTTGACGGCCGAAAAGATAAGACGCTTAATATTATTAAAAATGGAGCTAAGAAATACAGACAAATATTGATTGAGGAATATGTATCTGTTCTTAAGGAGCCGGATTCAGTTTATGTTGGCTATGCAACACCAGATCGAAGTAACTTCTAAAAGTATTGAAATGTGAATTATTGCCCTTCTTTCGTCTCAAAAAAATAATAAAGAAAATTTGATGGGAATTGGTTGTGATGGTACAGTCACTAACACTGGGAAATTTAACGGAGTAATGAGAGTATTGGAAAAAAGACTTCAGCGCCCACTGCAATGGATTATTTGTATGCTCCATTTGAACGAATTGCCATTAAAACATCTATTTAACAAACTATATGGTGTTACCAAGGGACCATATTCGCATGCTGGTCCTATTTGCAACTTATTAAAAAAAACTGCGAAAAACTACCCATAGCCAAGTACGAGAGAATTGAAGGCCAGCTTCCGAAAATACAATTTGAGGGCTTAAGTACAGATCAAAAATATTTGTATGAAATAACTATATCTGTTATATAAGTGGACACTGCCACGATGGCTTAGCTAACAGGTCTCCAGGAAAAATATCCCATGCTCGATGGCTAACAAAAGCAAATAGACATTTATTAGAATAGATTAGAATAGATAGAATTTTACGTTTATATATTTCTACATCAAACCCGTCATATCAGCTAAAAGTATTAGCTGAGTATTGTGTAAAAGTTTATGCTCCAGTATGGTTTGAAATAAAAACAAATCCAACTTGCAAACATGGGTCTAAACATTTTTGGAAATTGGTAACAAACTCACGATACCTTCCTGCAGAGTTAAAACTAGTAATAAATCCCGTAATTCAACGTAACGCCTATTTTGCTCACGCAGAAAACTTGCTTCTATCGATGTTGTTGGATGAAAATAAAACAGTGAGAGAACTGGCAGCCAGACGAATTCAAGAAACACGAAGCTCACCTCATACTGGAATGCAACCTCGCGTGTTTGAGGTCCCGACTATCAATTTTGACGCAAGTAACTACTTTGAAATTATAAATTGGAATCAAAAGTTTTTCGATCCACCAATTCTTCGAAACATCACTACTGAAGAAATAAATGCAGCAGTTGAGTGTCAAGAAAGTGACAATCTAATTTTTGCCAGGCTGCCATGCCATACTCAGGCGGTGGAACGAACTGTGAAAATAGTGTCAGAAGCATCCATGACTCTATGCGATAAAAAATCAAGAGAAGGTTTAATACAGACTAAACTTGAATCAAGACGAGAGATGCCCAGATTTGACAGTAAACAAGATTTTGTGGCCAAAAAATAACCAATATAATTTCGTGATTTTATTGTTTTATGTTGTATAAGAACCAAAGTTTTATTTTTTTTTAAGTTTAATTAAAAATGTTTTCTGTTTTAATTAATAATAATTGATAGTAAATAAAATATTAAAATTTAAAAAATGGCTTTTTTTTCAAAAATACTTAATTCTTAAAAGCTCCGGCGCGGGCTCAAGATGAGACTTTTTTTAACTATTTTTAGCAATTTTTATTTGTTTTAACGAAAGACAAAAAATATTGCTATTAGAATATGATTCGAGAACTTTTATTTTTTCTCATACATTAGTGATCCACCCTAATTGTAGCTTTAAATTAACTGAGTATTCAGATTTTTTTGTAAATTACAATGAAAGATCAATTCACAATTTAAAATTTTGACAACTCAAGAAAAACTGATTAACAATTTGGTTATTGTAAACAGAGTAATTTCTAATATAAATAAATGGGTAAGCCAATAAATGAAATACCAAGATTAAGTCCACTATATGTCTTCTTTTGTATCTTCAAAGTTCCTGCCAGATGTATTTAGGCGACTGCTTGAATAGTTGACAGGAAAATCTTTCCGTAGATGAACAAAATGGCTATCGATGGTCTCGAACTTCCCTTATACAAGGTCCTCCTGGATATTCTGGGTCAAGAATCTCCTTTAATATTTATTGATCTCGATTATGGCTTGTAATTCATATCAAATTTGGAACGGCTTTTAGGAGATGTTCATTGTGGATCCTTCCATGTAATATAAGATATATGCTTCAACACCAATATTATTAATGGATTATAATTTTGATATGGTTTTATGTGTTTCTGGGCACAAGTAGGTGGATTTTGAATATATTATATTGTATATTTTTTATTTGTTGGCTTTTCAAAACTCACAATTACCAATTCAATCTGTTTTTTTTGAAAACCCAAAACAAACTCACTTTTTTCAAATCAACAACCAAAACCATAACGATGCTAGTATAAATTTCTAAATTAAAAAAAATCAGTATGCCTTTCAATAAACAGAATTTTCATTCATAATTTAACATTTTAGTTTAATCCTAATGTAATATATATATAGTTTAAAAATAAATTTCAAATGTCTTAATTGTTACTGGGTATAATTTCCTTTACAGAGATAACGTAATATATTTTATTATTAATGTATAAAACAATTCTAAAGTGTCTGTCCAGTTTTGACTGACATGAATACTATCCAAAAATATGTCATACCTATCTATGAACATACTTGACAATATCAAATAAAATAACTTTTAAATAATTAATTGACTTGGCAGATACATGTTGAAACTCCATTATAAATTATAATAAAACACGTTTATACGTTTGTTTCAAATACGTTTTAATATCACTACAATTGTTTCGCCAAACATTGGCTTCATCAGGTGATGATATACAATAAAACAACAACTTAATATATATAGTCTCACACTCATGTATGTAACACATTAACAGTGGGGATGTATTGTAGATATTAGAATTGTAGGAGGGGTGAAAAATTAAATTCAGTTTGTTCGTTTAACGCTACGCCTAATTTGTTGTATCTGTTGATTTCTAAAGTCTCCAATAAATTAAGTTTTTTGCCTTTATCCTGTACATGTAAAATTTTATAATCTATATTAAATGTATGATTTAACTCTAAGCAGTGGTTTGCGAAAGTGGAGTCTGTTTTTTGGTATCTATAACATTTTTCGTGTTCCCTTGTCCTCTGTTGGAAGGTACGCCCCGTCTGACCCACATATACCTTATTGCACTCACAAGTCAACACATAGACCCCCGATTTTGACCCTTTATCCGTTTTATCTTTGTCATTCCTAATATATTTTTGGACAGAGTTATTAGTTTTGTAAGAAAAAGCGATGGGAAACCCGTTAAGTCCCCTAATGGCTGAGATATTTATGGATTCTATTGAAAATGAGATTTGTAAATCGCCGCTATTTAACAAATGCATTTATTGGTACAGGTACGTAGATGACGTTTTGGTTTGTTTCAAGGGCACAGAGAGACAAATAAAAATGTTCCAAGAACACATTAACACGATTCATCCAAATATAAAATTTACTACAGAAATGGAAAAAGACAAATCTATTAATTTTCTCGATTTAACAATTTCAAACAAAACAGGTAGACACGATTTTGCAATATACCACAAACCTACACATACAGACACAACAATACACGCGAGCTCTTTTCACCCAACTTCACATAAATTAGCAGCATACGAATCTATGATACATAGGCTAATTCACGTACCTATGAACAAAATCAATTTTGACATTGAATTAAATAGAATATACACTATAGCAATCAATAATGGATATACAGTAAATTTAGTTAATAAAATTCTCGAACAAAAACAGAAAAAACTTGCTCTCTCTCTAATCTACCCTAAAATACCGTCTAATATAAAAAAAACAGTACAACACCGTTACATATATAGGAAGTACATCTATTAAAACAGGTAAACTAATCAAAAAAGTTAGCAATGGGTTTATTTCTTACAAAACTAATAACTCAGTCCAAAAATATATTAGGAATGACAAAGATAAAACGGATAAAGGGTCAAAATCGGGGGTCTATGTGTTGACTTGTGAGTGCAATAAGGTATATGTGGGTCAGACGGGGCGTACCTTCCAACAGAGGACAAGGGAACACGAAAAATGTTATAGATACCAAAAAACAGACTCCACTTTCGCAAACCACTGCTTAGAGTTAAATCATACATTTAATATAGATTATAAAATTTTACATGTACAGGATAAAGGCAAAAAACTTAATTTATTGGAGACTTTAGAAATCAATAGATACAACAAATTAGGCGTAGCGTTAAATGAACAAACTGAATTTAATTTTTCACCCCTCCTACAATTCTAATATCTACAATACATCCCCACTGTTAATGTGTTACATACATGAGTGTGAGACTATATATATTAAGTTGTTGTTTTATTGTATAATCAGACTATCATCACCTGATGAAGCCAATGTTTGGCGAAACAATTGTAGTGATATTAAAACGTATTTGAAACAAACGTATAAACGTGTTTTATTATAAAATAACTTTTTAAAATTTCAAATAAATAATATATTTAAATTCATGTATTGGTAATAGCACCATTATATTTCCCCACGTTAAAAAGAACGACATTTAATTTGATATATAAATAAGTTATTTTTAAAAACTTGGCAAAAAAAAACTATAACTCTTTGTAGCAAAACAATTTTTATAATTATTTTAAAAATATATGTATCTCTCTCCTAATTTAAAGAAAAGCAAAGTAATTAATATGTATTCATTATTTTGTTACAGTTTCAGAAGAATAATGTCTTCCTTTGTTAATATATTATTTATTTATATCATCATATTTTCTATGATTAACTGCAAAGTACTGAATTTAATAGTTACATTTAAAATAATAGGTATTCCAACTTTAATTCATGTTATCTAAACAAAATTATTATATATAATATCCATTTATATTTGCTTTATATATTATATATAAGAGTTTACTTTATTTTCTTGTATATATTTTTTTAATAATAATATTTGTAAGAATGATCTTGATTGTATGGGTTTCATTAAATAACACGATATCTTCCAACACATTAATATACATAAATAGACATTCTTTATCGAACATTTGTCACACCAATAAATATGCATTTCATTCATTTTTACACTACATTTAATTATTTCTATATATATATATTACTTATCATATTATATTTATTATTTTATTTATAACATATATCCCCTATATCTTAATATTTATTTTAACCACCTCTACATATACTCACATTTCACATACCAATTCTTAATTAAACGTCTCTTAACATATTCATTATTTGTATTCACACACAATCATCTTTTCAAAATCAAAATTTCTTTTATCTAGTCATTTTATTTTTATATAGCTATATTTTGCATTTGTAAAGTTTGTCTTTTCGGGTTCTTAAATAAAATTAACGGTAACTTTTAGACACACACTATATTAATAATAAAGAAAACGAATAATAATATAAAACTGATTACTAACAACAAACACATTTATATATTTATATATTTATGTAAGTTTACTCGACGATAATTCGGTATTGAATACTTCAATCCCTTCTTCGACGGCTTATATATCGCTGTGAATACTCTTCTCGAGCGTTCTGCATGCATCGAGAAAACGCCAGAGGTATGACGCACGACGCATCATTGGATGAGTCATCACATTGCCCCTTCTTAAAAAATGAAGTTTCGTCCCGAAACATGTCATGCTTTGGTTCCCTCAAACGATGGCGAAATCGACAGGTAGGGCCTTTGTTACATTGTGACGTCATATCGAAATAACAGTCCACGGTCTTATCTTGCCTGGATGTACAGGAATATTCAAGCCGATAACTGCATACCAGAATTTCCATACAAGTATGTTGGAATATTACTTCTAACATGCTTCTTACAATTCTCCAATCCACAACCCAATTTTGGAATTGCTAATTTCAAAATGTCTTGTTGTAACATTTGTTCGCGTAAGTGGACCAGGGCCTCCCCACGATAGGTTGGCTTCAGGCTAGACAGTTCTTTCGTGACCAAATAAAATATTGGCTGTACTTCATTTGTTATTTGGAGACTCTTCCCAATTTCTGGTCCCTGCTGCCTTAATTTTTCGATTCTGCCAAATCTCTTTAAATTCTCTTGGCCATTCGCAGATCTCGGGCTACGCAATGAGAAAGCGAGTAGTCTGGCGGCACCGTAAACATATCTTGCTGTTTCTCGATGGTTACCCAAAATCGAGCTTTTCTCGAACCAGAATATTCTTCCATGAAGTCTTCAAAGGTTAGTTCCTGGTATTGGCTATCCAATCGGCGCAAGTCAGCGGTTTCGTCATTATTGTCTCCAGAGTATGGGGCTAATCGATTAAAATGTATGACTCTTGGCTTAGTATGAGGTGTTCGCCTGATGCGGTATATTACAGCGTTGACCCCCTTCAACACCTCGTATGGCCCCTCCCAATTCTTTTGAAGTTTTGGAGATAGGCCCCGTCGGCGTTGTGGATTCATTCTTCATTCTATCGCTCGCATCTTGGGTATTATGTCTTACTTGTCCATGGATATCATCTAGTCGTCGTCTGAGCGTGCTGACATAATCCTCTCCGGCAAGATCATCACCAGGCTTGCTCCCAAACTTTAAGTCAGAGGGCAATCGGAGCTCACTCCCGAATAGCACGTTTGCTGGTGATTGGCCAGTTGTCTCTTGAACAGAGGTCCGATACGCAATTAGGAATAATGGTAAATGTTCGTCCCAATCTCTCTGGTGTTCGGAGACCACTTTGGAAAAGTGTCTGATCATGGTCTTGTTCACCCGCTCTATCATCCCATCTGATTGTGGATGCAATGGAGTTCATCTCGTCTTCCGTATGCCCAAAAGTCCACACATCTTTTCGAATAGACTGCACTCGAAATTTCGCCCTTGATCGGGATGAAGTTCCAAAGGTACACCGAAACGGCTGACGAATTCCTTCACAATCACGTCGCTACAGTTCCAGCTTCTTGATTTGGTAGAGCATATTCTTCAATCCATTTGGTAAAATAATCCATGACCCCTATTATGTATTTATTTCCTTTGTCGCTTTCTGGAAAAGGGCCGGCGGCATGTATAGCGATCTTTTCAAATGGGTTTCCTACATTGTATTGGCGTATAGGTGCACGTCGACGCCTCTGGGGACCATTGCTTTCGGCGAAATTGGCACACTTTCGGCACCATTCTTTCACATCTCGTGAACAATTCACACAGTAAAATCTCTGGCGCACCTTTTCCAGTCTCTTATGGACTCCAAAATGTCCCCCAGAAGACCCATTGTGAAGTTCTCGCAATACCTCTGATATTCTTTTCTTGGGAACCACCATTTGCATCTTCCGCTCGCTTCCATCGTGATTTTCGACCTCACGTCTGAGGAGATCGTCTTCCATGGTAGGAATCCCATTGTGCTCAGTATGACTTCAATTCTCGTGAATAGGGAGCAATTTATTGCCAGGTCGGTCTTTGCCCATTTCTCTTCCAAGCCCTGACGACTACAAGATCCAGATCAGCTTCTTGATCTGCTGCTTGATCTGCGCGCAAATTGTCAGGTTGCCATTGGTCATCAACCACTGTGGTTCGAAGAGCGATTTGTCTTCGATTCGGTTGCAATGTCGACAGTCTTCTGGACAGGGTCTTCTGGAAAGGGGATCTGCATTTTGATGTTAGAGGCCTGCTCTGTGTTCAATGTCGAAGTCATACTCCTGTAGCCTCTCAATCCATCTAGCTACTTAACCCTCGGGATTCTTAAATTGTAAGAGCCACTTTAAGGCGGCATGGTCAGTGCGGATCAGGAACTTCTGCCCATACAGGTACTTGTAAAAATGCTCAATGGTCTTAACTACTGCCAATAGTTCTCTCCTGGTTACGCAGTAGTTTCTCTCCGGTTTGGACAGGGTCTTGCTGAAGTATCCAATGACCTGTTCTTGTTCATCTTGGATTTGAGAGAGCACACCACCAATCCCGACGTTACTGGCATCCGTATCCAGAACAAACCTCCCAGATGGCAGTGGATAGTTTAAAACAGGCGCGCTGATCAAAGCTCCTTTTAACAACTCAAAGGAAGCTTGGCATTCGTTATTCCAAATTCATGCTCCATTTTCTGTTAGGCGGGTAAGTGGTTTTGCAATGTTAGGGAATCCAGGAACGTAGCGTCGATAATACGTGCACAGTCCCAAAAACCTTCTTAGCTTATGTCTGTCATTTTCCACAGCTTTTACTTTTTCTGGATCCACAGCAACTCCTTTTCCGGAAACCACATATCCAAAGTAATTTACCTCCTTGCGGAAAAGGTGACACTTCTTTGGACTTAATCTCAGGTTGGCATCTCGTAACCTCTGGAACCTACTACAATCACATCATCGAGATGTACCAAGCAGGTATTCCAAGACAGTCCCCTCAGTACAGTGCCCATGAGTCGCCCAAAAGTAGCTGGGGCGTAACACAGTCCAAATGGCATGACTGTAAACTGCCAGAGTCCTGTACCTAAACTGAAGGCAGTATTCTCTTTGTCATTGGGATCCATTCCCACTTGCCAATAACTGCTCTTTAAGTCGAGAGTGGAGAACCATTTTGCGCCTGCCAAGGTGTCTAGCGTATCGTCTATTCTTGGGAGAGGATAGCTGTCCTTTTTGGTCACACTATTCAAACGACGATAGTCCACACAGAATCTACTAGATCCATCCTTCTTCCTGACAAGGACCACTGGTGAAGCCCATGGACTATTCGATGGTTCAATTACTCCTTGGCCTTCCATATCTTGTATAATCTGCTCGACTTCCTCACGTTTTGCCAGTGGTAACCTTCTTGGTCCTTGTCGAATTGGACTTGCATTGCCGGTATTTATTTTGTGCATTACAATATTGGTTTTTCCTTTCGTACCAGTCTCAGTTTAAAAGACGTCTTCATAATGTTTGATTAGATCCTTAACTTGGCTTTGTTCCTTCTTGCTCAATCCTTGATAGGCGGAGTCGATTATCTTGGACAATTTCTCAGGAACCTGCACGAATCCATTTCCTTCGCCACTATACGATGAACAACGGCCGACACTGGCGAACGTCACCCCAAAATAGTACCCTTCTTCAATGAAACAGGGTAATGGTTCACATTCATTACCCTTATCGGTACAGTCTTCTGAGTCTTAACCAGCATTTTGGCAATTACTATTCCTCGGCCCACCTCGTCATCATCAGCCTTTGGTTCCAACATTGTAACATTTCCGTCTAAATAATTACCTTCCATACACGCCTTCGGAAATGTCTCACTTCTTGCATCCAGAACAACATTCTTTGCTGTAATTACTTGTACACTTCCACAATTTTTCCCATGAAGAAACAATTCCTCATTATTTAATTTTTAAAGTGCTTTCTTTCATGTTTAACTGGAAGCCATAGGTTTTCATGATGTCTAATCCCAAGATTATTTGTTCTTCTATGTCGGCTATGAGAACACGATGTCGAATTGATGTTGGTCCTATGATAAAATTGACATCTACTTCACCTGCCACAGAAGCTGCTTCTCCAGTAGCTGTCCTAAGTCTCCATTTGCTAGAAAGTAATTCTTTATTCCTAGAAATCAAATCGGGCCGCACGATGGTTTTCGTCGATCCAGTATCTAGCAAGTAAGCATATGTCTTTCTTTCTATAATAGCGTCCACAAACAGGCCATTGGTTTGATGTTGCAAGGATGCGACTTGGCCAAGCGTCCTTGGGACTTCCTGATGCTGGATCGATGATTGCCCCAGCTCATCGACCCGTTTTAGTTTTCCCGCTGCTCAGACGATGCTTTCTTGGCCACCTTACCACCATTACTCCGAACGTGACCAATCTCTCCACAATTCCAGCATCGCAGTACTCTTTTATTTGGTTTGCTCTAGTTTAGAACTCTACTAACCACCTGCTCCATGAACTCCTCATGTTCATGTTTGTCAACAGTGCAGACAGGAGCTTGGTTCCGAGAGGCTTGTTTTGCAGTCTAAAACTCAAGCGCGTGCCCCAAAGCATTGATCAAGGTTTTCGGTCGTGCTAACCTTAATGATTGCTGCGTATCAATATCCCGGAGACCATCTATGAACGTCTGGACAGCTAGGTGTTCCATGAAATTATCTGGCGCCATCGGATATGCAAGTCGAAATAGACGAGCTATATCTGCCTCAAATTCCTGAAGATTCTCGCCTTTCTTCTGTGATCGATTCTTCAGTTAGGTATGGTATACTTGCTCCAAATGCGCATGACCATATCTCATCTCCAAGCGTTTAATGAGTTGAGAATAATCTTTACGGTTCTCAGGAGGCAATGTCTGCAAAATATCACTAGCATCACCCCCCAATGCTATGATTAAAGCAGTCGTCTTCTCGACAGAAGACCATGCGTTTGCTTCTGCGGCCGCTTCGAATTGTGTCAGGTAAGTTGCCCATGACGTCTTTCCATCAAACGTTGGTGGCTTGATTCTGGTCTTCGAAATAGTCACAAGTTCTTCTTTTATTTCGATGGGCCGTGGTATAACTTCTTCGTTGACCTGCTTGTGATTAGAATGACTCGTGGTAGCGGGTAATTTCATCTGAGTCATTATTGCCTCGAAAAGTCTAGAATGTTCTCCAATTTTCTCCTCTACAGCTATGAAAACCTCTTCCTTTAACGCTTCTGAGTTTTCCGCTAGTCGTTGCTCTAGAACTTTCTCCAAAGCTCTCGAATTTTCAGAATTCTTCTTTTCCATCATTTCCAAAGTTAGCTCCATTTGTTCCAGACTTTTGTCTAAAGTTCTAGAATTATTCAGTAATTTCTTTTCTAGATTTTTCTCGAAAATTCTAGAAGTTTCTAGGTTTCTTTCTTCCATCTGTGCTTGTGAATCTATTAGACGCTGTTCCAAGGTTTGCGAATTGTCTATTAATCGTTGTTCCAAACTTTTCACACTGTCCAGATTCTTCTGCTCCATTTGTTGCATTTGAATTTGCGCATTCTCTATTAGCCGTTGTTCCATATTTTTCGAACTATCCTAATTCTTCTGCTCCATTTGTTGCATTTGAATTTGCGCATTCTGTATTAGCCGTTGTTCCATATTTTTCGCAATATCCAGATTCTTTTGCTCCATTTGAGTTTGTGAATCTATTAGACGCTGTTCCATGGTTTTCACACAGTTCAGATTATTCTGTTCCATTTGTTTCATTTGAATTAACAGCAAATTCACGTCAGCATTACCGCCTGGAACTTGGGAAAAAGTAATTCTCTGGGTCTTCGCCTTCTTGGACCAACGCATTTCGAAGCCGTTGCTGAAGAATTGCCTTTTTGCCGCTTGTAGCCTCATCCCTCTCCTCTAATTCTCGTTTTAAATCAGTCACTTTTAATTCCGTCAGTTTCATTCTGTTGGCCATCACGATATATAAAATAACGTCTTTTCGCACTGTATATTTATTTAATATACTTAATTGTCTACTTAGTCTGTTATTTATTAATTAACTTCACCTTCCACGCCTGACATTACTGTAAAGTTTGTCTTTTCGGCTTCTTAAATAAAACTAACGGTAACTTTTAGACACACACTATATTAATAATTAAAAAAACGAATGACAATATAAAACTAATTACTAACATTAAACACATTTATATATTTATGTAAGTTTACTCGACGATAATTCGGTATTGAATACTTCAATCCCTTCTTCGACGGCTTATATATCGCTGTGAATACTCTTCTCAAGCGTTCTGCATGCATCGAGAAAACGCCAGAGGTATGACGCACGACGCATCGTTGGATGAGTCATCACACATTGATATTTACTTTATTTAATATATATTTTATTCTATAATTACATTTTAAGAGTGTTTATTTCATTGTTTAGATTTCTTTAAGTTTAAGTTGATATATGTAATCATATTTCCAGTTTTAAAATTATATATGTTTGCTTTTATTTTATTCATGAACCTGCATAAATTTGTAACTGATCATAGTAAAATTATATTTTTGTTTAGAATTTATATTGTAGATACATATATTTTCTTTAAATATTTCTATAAAACTAGGATTATTATAAATAATTGTAACTGTTTTTTTTAATTATATAAAAATGTATTATTAACCATAGTAATCTTTTTTTTTTAATATTTCGATTTAAAAAAATAAGAATTATAGCTATTAACTTAAATTACACAGGCCTGCATAAAATTTGTGATGACGTGATTTTTGTTTGTTAAGCTCAGTTTTTATATAGCAATAACTAATTAAAATACAGTTGGTCTCTACCACCCACAGATTTTTTTTTTGGACAAAAGAAAAAGAAAAAAATATAAAAAAAATCTTATAATAGGCGTTTTAATACATTTTAAAATGAATGTACTACTTCAAATTCTAGGTATTAACCTAAAAATGATTTTCTGTTGTGGTTTTAAAGAAATTTGTTAAATAGGCTCTCATTACCTGATGTAAATCTTTTATTACATGTATTAATTTTGGACAAGATTTCCAGGAATTTTTACCTGCTAAATCCTATTTATTATGCTTTCACTTTATTAGTACTGCGAAGAAGGATTTCAAGTTTATCACTCCAAACAAAATGTATATTTTAATGTCATTTACTTCATTATAGCTCCAAGTGTCGATCAATAAACAAGTAAAATTAATTTGTCTTTAGTGTTGTGCGTGATATTTGATAAATAAACATTGCTTAAAAATATGTCTAACCGGTGTTGCAAAAACAAACCAGATTGAAACTAGGTTGAAACAAAAAAATTTGCTTGCCCCAGAAACTACCTTCAGATCTTCCTTTAGCTGAATATGACAGAAAAACAACCAAACGAAGCTTTTCTGAAAAACGAAAACGTTTTTTTAAGAAGCATAAAAAATAAATAACTATTTCTAATAGTTTCTATGTGTATACTTTTGTATTTTTTAAAATATAATATAAAACTATAAATGAAATAAATCGTGTTTTTTCTATATTTTTTGATTTTACTGGTTTGAAAAATAACCTTACGTGATACAAAAAAAAATAAAAGCAGATTTGAAATCAGCGCTACCCAATTACTAGAAAACAGTTAAAATTTTTAAATCAACATTCAAAGCGTTGAAAAATGCAGGCCTGTGTTATTAACAACTATTATAAAATAGGTTTCTTTTTAAGTATTAAAGTAAAATTTTTGTTGTTCATGCATTGTAACTTTTTAAAACTATGTTAAATTAGAATAAAATTAATTTATATTTAAGAATAGAGTTAATTTATAAGAATTGTTATGGTTATTTCCTTTATCTTACAAGGAAGTATTTTCTTCTGGAAGAAATATATCGATTACCACTTCTGGCATAACTACTCTTTTTATAATGGTAATATCAATTACCTTCTTCTGTATGTATATCCCAAATCACGGATGTAATGTATGTTGCCTAATATCCATAACTAATTGCATTTAAATCCAAAGCATAAAAATTATTTAAAATTGTTTTTATAATAAAGCCAGAATTATTTGTTATATTGTTGCTATTTGGGTTGTAATTATAATTGTTAAAGGTGTGTTTTATAATTACTACTTTAGTTTTAATTTTGATCAGTATAATTTCATTTACCAGAATTTTGAAAAATAATTTTATTGTTGTTTTTATTAAATTATATATTTTATCATAATAATAGTCCATATTTAGTTAGTTAATCCTGTTTTTAATATTAAACTTCGTATGTCTATACCAATTTCATTCAGTTTAACTTCTGAGATAAGTCTTTGATTGAGAATATAAGCTCTTTCTCTCTAAATATACCAATTGACATCTTTCCTTAGAAATGTAGCTCTTAATACTTCTGTTCTTCAAAAAACTGTTATACATTATTATATCTATTTGTTTATATACACAATAATAAGAAATTAATTTACGTGTCATAATTTGAGTTTGAACTTGTTTGTAAATATTATTAAATTAAATATTAACACTATTGTAAAATGTATTAATGTTAATTGAAATATAAAATCTTCAATATTGTAATTTAGTTCTTGCATTTCCCTAATTACTTGCAGATATCTGTATGGATGTTTATTATTTTTATTAATGTTATTTTTCCTAAAGAAATTTTGTTTTTATTAATATTAAGTTTCTTGACTTTTATGATCTTAGTCTTTTCCATGATTGTCTGTAGATTTACTACCACACTTCCACCTTTATCCTCTGTTATGATCTCTTCCACTTGATCAATATTAATTTGTATGTTATCAGTTGTATCCCCACGTATTAATTTAGATTGTAAATTTGTGTTTTCAGAAGGTTTTTCTTTTATCCCACTAAAGAATTCTCTTTTAAAATTAATAAACTCATTTTTCACCTGTTCTAGTTTTTGTTGTGTTTCAAGACTCTGCTTTTCTAATAAATTTCTTGTTTCTATATTGTTTTTTATCTAGTTCTACATTATTTGCATGAATTTCTTCTTTTAAATCTTGATTGATTTTAGTAATCTCCCTTCGTAGTTCTTCTAATCTTTTATTCATACTCTCATTGTTCTTATTTATTTCCTTTAAATCTTGATTATCCTTCTTCATGTCTGCTCTCATTTCTCAAAGTAATGTTTGGATATCCATCTGCTCCTCCTTTTCATCTCCCTTATCCTGTGAATCTGAAGAAGAACCTAAATTCTTTTCCAATGAACGTTCACGTCCTCTCGTATTCATTATATACGATGTAAATGTGCAGTTGAAAAGAAAACAAACAGAAAATATGAAAGTATTGATTTTAAATAAATATTTTTTAACTCTTTGTTATATTATATATTAAATCCTGTTTAATTTTAATTTAAAGACCGTTATTTCGTTGCTGCCACATTTGAGCGCCTAAAATGTAATAATACTCCCACGATCCCAATTAAATAATAATAAATAAAAGATAATTTAAATAGATATTAAATAAAATTTAATAAATTCAAATCTCGCGCTTGGAGAATTGAAATTTAGTGCAAGAACTAATCCCGTAACTTAACCTATATCAATAATATTTAGATTTAGATTGCCAACGGTAAACTCAGTGGATATTAGCAAAAATCTAATACTCAATTTCAAGCAGGTTCAGAAGATAACGTTTTTTAAAACCCAATTGACATGTAAGAATAATAAATATTATTTAGATATAGTTATGCTTATGTTTAGGAGATGTTCATTGTGGATCCTTCCATGTAATACAAGATATATGCTTCAACACCAATATTATTAATGGATTCTAATTTTGATATGGTTTTATGTGTTTTTGGGCACAAGTAGATGGATTTTGAATATATTATATTGTATATTTTTTATTTGTTGGCTTTTCTAAACTCACAATTACCAATTCAATCTGTTTTTTTTTGAAAACCCAAAACAAAATCACTTTTTTCAAATCTATAACGAATGCTAGTATAAATGTCTAAATTTAAAAAAATCAGTATGCCTTTCAATATACAGAATTTTCATTCATAATTCAACTTTTTAGTTTAATCCTAATGTAATATATATATAATTTAAAAATAAATGTCAAATGTCTTAATTGTTACTGGGCATAATTTCCTTTACAGAGATAACATAATATATTTTATTATTAATGTATAAAACAATTCTAAAGTGTCTGTCCAGTTTTGACTGACATGAATACTATCCAAAAAATATGTCATTCCTATCTATGAATATACTTGACAATAGCAAATAAAGTAACTTTTTAAAATTTCAAATTAATAATATATTTAAATTCACGTAATGGTAATAGCACCATTATAATATATATATATATATATATATATATATATATATATATATATATATATACAAAACAATTGATAAATTATTGGAGTTCTTCGGCTTTTATATGAAATATTTACAAATATCAAATTAGAATGTATGTAATTGCAGAGTAAGTGGGGATGTAAACATTGCTGTCTACAAATTACAAAGCAAATCATACGAATTTTTTTTTTTAATTGAAAAATATGGTCTACGTTGGGACTCGAATCCAAGTCTACAGCTTGCCGGGCTGTCGCTTTTACCACTAAGCCACAATAGACCCAGGTTCAAGCTATTTAGAAATGCATTATAAAGTAACAGTGTTAATGAATCAGATGTCAGTTATTGAATGTAGATGTCAAGTTGAAAGCAGAAGTCAGTTTTGAAAGCTCATGTCAGTTTTGATAGCAGATGTCAGTTAGTGAAAGCAAATGTCAGTTAATGAAAGCAGATGTCTGATTTGAAAGCAGGTGTCAGTTATGAAAGCAAACGTCAGATTAGAAAGCAGATGCCTATTTAGAAAGTAGATGTGAGTTATTGAAAGCAGATGTCAGTATTTTGAGAGCAGATGTCAGATTTGAATGTTGGAAATGCTAATTATTACTCCATGGCTATATGAGTGTTTAGATAATTTCTTAGCCGTTTATTAAATATAACAATTGATAAATTATTGGAGTTCTTCGGCTTTTATATGAAATATTTACAAATATCAAATTAGAATGTATGTAATTGCAGAGTACATAACAATACAATAACATTCAATAACTGACATCTGATTCATTAACACTGTTACTTTATAATGCATTGCCAAATAGCTTGAACCTGGGTCTATTGTGGCTTAGTGGTAAAAGCGACAGCCCGGCAAGCTGTAGACTTGGGTTCGAGTCCCAAAGTAGACCATATTTTTCAAATAAAAAAGAAATTTCGTATGATTTGCTTTGTAATTTGTAGACAGCAATATTTACATCCCCACTTACTCTGCAATTACATACATTCTAATTTGATATTTGTAAATATTTCATATAAAAGCCGAAGAACTCCAATAATTTATCAATTGTTATATTTAATAAACGGCTAAGAAATTATCTAAACACTTATATATATATATATATATATATATATATATATATATATGTATATATATATATATATGTATATATATATATATATATATATATATATATATATATATATAAGTGTTTAGATAATTTCATAGTCACTTATTAAATATAACAATTGATAAATTATTGGAGTTTTTCGGCTTTTATATAAAATATTTACAAATATCAAATTAGTATGCATGTAATTGCAAAGTAAGTGGGGATGTAAATATTGCTGTCTACAAATTACAAAGCAAATCAAACGAAATTTTTAATTGAAAAATATGGTCTACGTTGGGACTCGAATCCAAGTCTACAGCTTGCCGGGCTGTCGCTTTTACCACTAAGCCACAATAGACCCAGGTTCAAGCTATTTATAAATGCATTATAAAGTAACAGTGTAAATGAATCAGATGTCAGTTATTGAATGTAGATGTTAAGTTGAAAGCAGAAGTCAGTTTTGATAGCGGATGTCAGTTAGTGAAAGCAAATGTCAGTTATTGAAAGCAGATGTCTGTTTTGAAAGCAGGTGCAATTACATACATACTAATTTGATATTTGTAAATATTTCATATAAAAGCCGAAAATTAATCAGCCTGTATATATAT
The DNA here is from genome assembly GCA_935421215.2 of Melolontha melolontha. Classification (NCBI taxonomy): domain Eukaryota; kingdom Metazoa; phylum Arthropoda; class Insecta; order Coleoptera; family Scarabaeidae; genus Melolontha; species Melolontha melolontha. The sequence goes on from OW285241.1 coordinate 78,866,118, forward strand.
ATATATATATATATAGTAAACCTAATCAGTAGGCGATTATACTGTATATATATATATATATATATATATATATACAGGCTGATTAATTTTCGGCCCTCACCATGGGGATCTCGCTTATTATTGGAGATAGAGTATAGGTTTAAATTTGGCAAAGTTGTTAAATTTTGTGTTTGTTATAAATCCGTAAAGAAAATAGACCTGTGACAAATGACCTTCGTTATTAAAAAAAAAAAACGCGAAAACCCCATTCTCTTCTTTTACCTGTAGCACCAACATTTGGCCTTGTAGACAAAAAATAAAAAGACATTCTTTTAGCCATTTCTAAACCTCTATCCAGTGGCGTACTCTAAATCTTTATACGACGTTTCGTTTCTTTCTGGCCATCATCAACTATCTAATTTCTTATAGGCGCCATATTGGATTTAGACATCTTCAGAAAGAGTTTTTTTTCTGATTTCAACAATGTACCACATGCTGACTATAGTTTTAGACATTAGGTTTTATTTGAAAGAATAAATTATAAGATTAAATAAGGTAGCCTTTGGAATATCAATCTGTCAAACATTTCATTTATTGTTCATTAATACTACAAAAATGTCATACACTAACGAAGAGAAACGAGATATGATAAGTATTTTTTATTTTTCGAAACGAAATTCAACAGTAGCGGTACAAGATAACAAAAACATTAATAAAAATACATAGAAAAGTAAACAATAAACAATTACAGTAAATGTTCAATTATTTGGCCATCTTCGGTAATGCACAATTGGGCACGCCTTCTGGCATTTTGTACTGCCCTTTGTATAGTTCTTCTAGGAACTGCATCGAAGGCATTCTGAAGTCTTCTCGTAATTCTTCAATGTTTTGTGGCGCATCTAATTTATAAATATTATTTTTAACATATCCCCATAAAAAAAAAATCTAGTGGACTTAAATCAGGTGATCTCGCAGGCCATTCAACAACTCCCCTATTTCCAATCCAACGGTTTGCAAACTCATGATTTAAGAAATTTCTAACAACAGCTGCATTGTGTGCTGGTGCGCCATCTTGTTGCCACCATAAATATTGTAATTGATTTAATGGGATATTGTCGTTAAGATAGTCAGATACGTATGTACGTAAAATGTTTAAATATCTTTCTCCATTTAAATGTCCTTCATACATAACTGGTCCTAAGAGACGATTTGCCAAAATACCCATCCAAACGTTTATTCCAAAACGATGTTGTGGTCTTCTAGCCCTGTTTTGTCGGGGATTTTGTACTGCCCAATAGTGCTCCGTATTGCTGTTGAACATTCCAGAATTTGTAAATTTTGTTTCATCTGACCAGATGATTTTGCTTAAAAAATTTTCGTCATTTTCTATCATTCCCATTAACCAATTACAATATTCTAGCCTTCTCAAATTATCTCCAGGCAGTAAAGAGTGACTAACATGGATCCTGTATGGTTTAACCCTACTTTTATCTAAAGTTCTCCAAACTCTGGACTGGCACAAATTTAATTCTGACACTACTTCGCATGTAGAAATTGATGGATTATTATTTATCTATAAAAATACAAGATTAACATGAAATTTGAAAACACGCTTTTAATTTACCATTTGTAAAATATCTTGTCGATTTTCATTTAAATTCCTGTTGTCTTGACCATTACGCCGCTTAGTAAACGATCCATTCTCGACCAAATTTCTGTCGAGATCTAGAAAAATGGTACGATGAGGCTGTTGTCGTTCTGGATATAATTGTAGATATCTTGTACTCGCTACTGTTGAATTTCGGTTCGAAGAATAAAAAATACTTATCATATCTCGTTTCTCTTCGTTAGTGTATGACATTTTTGTATTATTAATGAACAATAAATGAAATGTTTGACAGATTGAAATTCCATGGCTACCTTATTTAATCTTATAATTTATTCTTTCAAATAAAACCTAATTTCAAAAACTTTAGTCAGCATTTGGTACATGGTTGAAATCAGAAAAAAAAACTCTTTCTGAAGATGTCTAAATCCAATATGGCGCCTATAAGAAATTAGATAGTTGATGATGGCCAGAAAGAAACGAAACGTCGTATAAAAATTTAGAGTACACCACTGGATAGAGGTTTAGAAATGGCCACAAGTATGTGATTTTATATTTTCTCTACAAGGCCAAATGTCGGTGCTACAGGTAAAAGAAGAGAATGGGGTTTTCGCGTTTTTTTTTTTTTAATAACGAAGGTCATTTGTCACAGGTATATTTTCTTTACGGATTTATAACAAACACAAAATTTAACAACTTTGCCAAATTTAAACCTGTACTCTATCTCCAATAATAAGCGAAATCCCCATGGTGAGGACCAAATATGAATCAGCCTGTATATATTTCGTTCTAACAATGTAAATAATGAATTTATTCTATTCTATTTATATTTTTAGGTACCTTTACCTTCTGTAAAATTAAATTCATCTGGATAGTAAAGGAACTCGGTTACAATCTAGCTAGTAATTCAGGTTATTAGAGTAAATTCTTTGGTGGACTTCTTTCTTGTGCCGGGATAACTTTGAACGATCAAGAAAAAAAGGAAAACATAATTCAGGTGCAGTATATTATTACTTTAGTTGTAACAATAAATCTTTATAATTCCATATGTTCGGCAATTTGACAATAATCATTTGAAATGATGGCTTGAATGATAAATTTATATATAACTGGTTTTAACCAATAAATTTATTTGTAATGGATAACTTAAACTTCCAACCTTTTTTTTAATAAGTTTTTGGTTAGATTTAGTCGTTGTATTAATTAATAATTATATGTTTAGAAAATGCGGACTACAAAAAATTGTACTAATAAATCACATGTAATCTCGAACCGACTCTACGCAAAGGATGCCATCTACGCCAAAAAACTACCCGCATACCTTTTCGAAAAGGGACCACGATTTCCAATTAGGTTATGAAAACACGGCGCGAAAAAAACAGGAATTTAAATATAGTAAAAATAAAATAATCGATTACAATTTCCTTCAGGAATTAACAACTTAAAATCAATTATCAGTATTCTACATTCATAAATGGATGTTAAAAACTATTCAAAATATTTAACTTATATTTCCTTTTAAATTCAGTTAACATTAATTCCATAAAGATTTGTTTTTTTTAAATTTGATTTCTTGAATATATAAATATATTTTTGTCAGATTCTTGCCTCACAACAATATACACAGTGATGGGCAAATGTGTGGAACCATGTAAACATCCATTAAATTAAAAAAGATATTCTATTAAAATTTTAAACACAAAAAACATTTTAATCGCCATAACAAAAGAAAAAATAAGAGAAATTATACTACTTATTTTTCGAGTTGTAAAGGTTTTTCTTTAAACGATCATACCTAAGTATCAACCTATACTTATGATTTTGAAAATACCAAGAGATAAATATTCTAAAAATTCTGATTTTCCTTTGCATGTAAATCTCAAGCTAAATACTTTATACTCCAAGTGTTATAGTTTGTTGAAATTGTGTTATCGAGGAGAATCTTAAAATGTAAAAAATATAAAGCGTTCAATTTAAAAAAAAGTATAACTTTAGTACGCTACATTTTTTTAACACTCTGTATATTTCAAAAATACTTTAAATGATGACTCTTCATCCCTAATTTCAGCCGAACAAAACGTTAAAGTGAATATTACAATGTTTAAATTTTATCACAACGTCTAGTAGTTTGTGGCATTCGAAAGCGTCATTAAATAATTATTGTTGTATGTCAATAATGGTCGAATTAAATTAAGCAGAAAGAATACAAATATTAATGATGATCGGTTTTGGTGATAGGACAAGAACTTTTCAGGAAGTATGTAACTTTTTAAAACTATACATCCGAATCGGCAAACCAATTTAATTCGCCTCGTTCAAGAACTCTCTGATGATGATTTCGACAGAAGGCAAGAGTTTTGGGCGCACACTAATCCTCACTGGTATTTTTCCTCAAGGTATTTTTAATAATATAAAATATTATTAAAAATCTGATGTGAAGAACACAAATACAGGTTCACTATTAATATTTTTGTGAACGTGTCCGAACATATCCCTCCCCAGAGACGTAGATACGAATTTCGCCTTTCTACAGGCTCATCGGTCCGCCCCTGCTGGAGAAAGGATATCTTCAGACACATTCACAGAAAAGAACCACATCGCCACATCACAGAAATTATCCAGGCCGAGCGTAGAAGTAAATTCAGCGCTGCCTGTTGTCAGACAGCCGAAGTACCTCGCCCCGTCCACATAACCAATATGAAGTAACGACGCCCTTCCAAAGGTGGCACAGCCATCTCTCTAGAAACTGCATTTTGTTTGTGTCTTCACACCAGATTTTTAATAATATTTTATATTATTAAAAATACCTTTGTATTATACAAAACTGGTGGGATTTACCTACTCATGTATGTTTCAATTATTCTGATTAACGGTTAAACCCCTATCTCGATGTAATCTTAAAGTAATGACCTTGAGATCCCCATAGACGTCTAAGTGACCTTACCCTTTTAATGACTCTACCAATTAAATGACATTGATCTTCAAATGTTCTTAACCTTGGATTGTCATTGGTTTTCAAATGACATTGACCTTGGAACCACCTTGCCCTTGCCATAACCTTGATTGACCTTTAAAATGGTTTTTATATTGACATGACCTTTCAGTAACCTTGGTTGACCTATAAATGACCTTGACCACTCAGCCGAGTCTAACACCTCCTCATTGACCTTGATCACCAATATTCATGTGATCAGGTCAATGAGGAGGTGTTAGATTAGGCTGAAATATTCTACTGAAAAGGCGCAATGGTATTAGAATATAATATAGAAAATTGTTGACAGTGCAAGGATACTGTCCACAGTGTCCGTCTATAACGGATTTTAACGTGACAATAAACTCAAATGCAGCACATATGCAATGACAGGAAATTTATGTATCTTTTCAAGAGAAAGTGATTAGATAGAGCTTGTGCAGTTAACATGTAACTTATAATGATTAAGAATACAAAATAAATGAAATCAAACAATGAACATTAATACTGGTAGCCGTAACTTTGTGGTAATTCATTTTGAAAATAACAAAATAAAATAAAACAATAACTTTGTTTTACAACTTTATTCACATATAATCGTGACCGCGGTTTCGACATACAATGTCATTATCAAACTGCAAAAGTTACAGGCCTACATAGAACTTATAAATGACACAAAAATATATGGGGGTGGTTTATGATGTTATTTAAAATTACTACTATATACTTAACTATTATATACAACATTGGAAAAGAGGTGTATATATAAGATCCAACTGGTCGTTTAAAACGATATCTATTGTGTTGTTCCGGCTTTTAAAAATCTCTAGGGCCTCTAAAAGATTTAATTTACGACCTTTCTCGGCCAAATGCAATATTTTACTGTGACCAAATGCATGCCTTTCTGTAATAAGTTGGTTTGCGAATGTTGAATCTGTCTTCTTTAGTTCATATGACCTCCTGTGTTCTTTTTCCCGTATAATAAAACTTCGACCATTCTGACCTATATATACACTTTTACAATCATTACAATATAATTTATACACTCCTGATTTGTTATTGATATCTGTTTTAGGTTTTGCGTTAAAAATGAAATTACTTGTTTTTACATATGGTTTGTAAGCTATACTAACATTACTATTATTTTTTGAAATTATGTTTCCAATTTGCTCGCTTATTTTACCGAAGTAAGTTAACGAGACAAATTGTTTCAAATTAGCACTATCTTTAGGATATACTAAACTAAGGGCCACTTGTAACTGTTTTTTCTTTAGTATACTATCAATTACGCTACTTTTATAACTATTGTTTACCGCTATTTGTTTTATAGTATTGATTTCACAAACAAAAGATTCATTAGACAAAGGAATATTTAATGCTCTATGTATCATAGAATTAAAAAATGAATGTTTGTGTGTCTTAGGGTGTAGTGAATCTTTGGGAATAATGCAATCAGTGAAAGTAGGTTTACGATATATATCAAATTTTAAGCTCTGATCAAATTTGTTTAATTTTAAATCCAGGAAGTTAATACTGTTATTCTCTTCTATTTCTACTGTAAAATTGATATTAGAATGGATTGAATTTATGTAGTTCAGAAATGTTCGTAGTTGTCTATGAGTACCCTTAAAGCAAGCTAGGATGTCGTCTACATACCGATACCAAAATTTAATATGTTTTTTACCTAGTTGTGATGAAAGAATTTTTTCTGTAATATGCTTCATGAAAATTTCAGCTAATAGAGGACTTAGAGGTGAGCCCATTGCCAGACTTTCTGTTTGTTTGTAGAATTTGTTGTTAAATGTAAAGTAACTTTGGTTGGTGACTAACTCCGTTAGAGATATGATTTCGTGTATAACCGTGTCTTATAGTTAAGTATATAGTAGTAATTTTAAATAACATCATAAACCACCCCCATATATTTTTGTGACATTTATAAGTTCTATGTAGGCCTGTAACTTTTGCAGTTTGATAATGACATTGTATGTCGAAACCGCGGTCACGATTATGTGTGAATAAAGTGGTAAAATAAAGTTATTGTTTTATTTTATTTTATTATTTTCAAAATGAATTACCAGAAAGTTACGGCTACCAGTATTCATTTTCTTAAACAAAGCAGTGTAGTGCAACAAGCCAATTTCTACTTCAAGTTACGGGTGAATCACAGGATGGCAATACAAAATATATGGTTTAATCAACAATGCTTACGAAGAAATTTAACGCCGAATTATGTACAGCTGAGAACCAGAACACACACCGTATCCTCTAAAAAGCGATCAATGTCGCGAAGAGAATTTGGATTAAACAAGAATCCAAATTTTGGTTCCACCGCAGAGACACTCTTCTGATTTACATTAAGGTATTACATTCAGAATATCGTTTAAGTTACACAACATTGAATTCGATGTATTAGATGACCACATTAGACAACAAGTTAGTGAAATTATTCATAAGAAACGACTCATTCAAGACAGGAAGTTAGAGTCTCTATCAAACCTACACAATACACCCCTAGCTAACAATACTTTCAGTAATGTTCAGTTTTACCCTAGAGTCATTAATCTCACGAATGTTAACTTCTCAGGCAATTAACTTAGCTTATTAAATAAAGGTCCTAAATATGCACCACACATCCATTGTAACAAACAAAAAGAAATTCTAGCAATAGAAACAGAACTGGCATTTGCAAATAACAATCAAATTAGCAGTATCTTAGGTAAAGCCAAAGTTACAAATATTCTGAAAAACAACTCAACATCTCGCAACAATCAGTCAGCCAGACGAGCATTGCAAAGTATTAATCACAAAGTCATAGAAAACAACCTCACGATATCAAAAGCAGATAAAGGAAATTCGTCGGTAATATTAACTAAAGGTGATTATGAAAATAAAGTTAAGAAATTTATAGACGACAATACTATCATAGAATTGAAAAAGGACCCCACTAAACAGTATCAGGCAGAAATTAAAGAATGTGTCAAAAATTGTAATGCAGTAATCTCAAACACAGATAAGTACAAACTTTTCCATATGAATCCTTCCCCCCCTAAATTATACGGTTTAGTAAAAATTCACAAAGAGGAAGCACCCATCAGACCAGTTGTTTCGTTTATTTCTTGCCCCAATAAAAAATTAGCCGAAAAATTAAACATAATAATTAGACAATATACCGAATTTACAGATAGCTCTTCCATAAAAAACGCAATACAGTTAACAGCTAAATTAAAAGATTGTAATATACAAAAGACCGAAATCCTGGTATCATTTGATGTTTCCAACATGTTTTCAAAAATACCACATAAGGAATGCTTAAGGTTAATAGAAAACATACTCGTATTAGTAAAGAAAAATACAAACCCGGTTGTTATACACGAAATCATATCTCTAACGGAGTTAGTCACCAACCAAAGTTACTTTACATTTAACAACAAATTCTAAAAACAAACAGAAGGTCTGGCAATGGGCTCACCTCTAAGTCCTCTATTAGCTGAAATTTTCATGAAGCATATTACAGAAAAAATTCTTTCATCACAACTAGGTAAAAAACATATTAAATTTTGGTATCGGTATGTAGACGACATCCTAGCTTGCTTTAAGGGTACTCATAGACAACTACAAACATTTCTGAACTACATAAATTCAATCCATTCTAATATCAATTTTACAGTAGAAATAGAAGAGAATAACAGTAATAACTTCCTGGATTTAAAATTAAACAAATTAGATCAGAGCTTAAAAATTGATATATATCGTAAACCTACTTTCACTGATTGCATTATTCCCAAAGATTCACTACACCCTAAGACACACAAACATTCATTTTTTAATTCTATGATACATAGAGCATTAAATATTCCTTTGTCTAATGAATCTTTTATTCGTGAAATCAATACTATAAAACAAATAGCGGTAAACAATAGTTATAAAAGTAGCGTAATTGACAGTATACTAAAGAAAAAACAGTTACAAGTGGCCCTTAGTTTAGTATATCCTAAAGATAGTGCTAATTTGAAACAATTTGTCTCGTTAACTTACTTCGGTAAAATAAGCGAGCAAATTGGAAATATAATTTCAAAAAATAATAGTAATGTTAGTATAGCTTACAAACCATATGTAAAAACAAGTAATTTCATTTTTAACGCAAAACCTAAAACAGATATCAATAACAAATCGGGAGTGTATAAATTATATTGTAATGATTGTAAAAGTGTATATATAGGTCAGACTGGTCGAAGTTTTATTATACGGGAAAAAGAGCACAAGAGGTCATATAAACTAAAGAAGACAGATTCCACATTCCCAAACCATCTTATTACAGAAAGGCATACATTTGGTCACAGTAAAATATTGCATTTGGCCGAGAAAGGTCGTAAATTAAATCTTTTAGAGGCCCTAGAGATTTTTAAAAGTCGGAACAACAGAATAGATATCGTTTTAAACGACCAGTTGGATCTTATATATACACCTCTTTTCCAATGTTGTATATAATAGTTAAGTATATAGTAGTAATTTTAAATAACATCATAAACCACCTCCATATATTTTTGTGTCCTTTATAAGTTCTATGTAGGCCTGTAACTTTTGCAGTTTGATAATGACATTGTATGTCGAAACCGCGGTCACGATTATATGTGAATAAAGTGGTAAAACAAAGTTATTGTTTTATTTTATTTTATTATTTTCAAAACAATGAACACTTTGATTTATTATACACAAAACACAAGAAACGAATGTATATCACACATATCTATATGGTTTCACACATTTTCCCATCACCGTATATACATATATAATATACAAAAGAATGGAAGTATCGACCATACGTATTAGGAAGAAAAGAAAAACTATTGCACGGTAATCGGTCTCTTTTTACTAAATCATTAACTAATTTGTTTATTGTATCAATATTTCGTAATTTATTTATCACTTTATCAGGAGTAAGCCGCAACGAACGAAAAAGTTTGACAATGGTTTTTGCAATGTGACATGTTTTTTGTTGAAGAAATGTTTGAGATTAAAAATATCTCAAATACAGAGTTGTTCAAGATTTGGGGCAACGTTAGTTTTGATTTTGTAGATCAAGTAAGTAACAGTAAATCATATTTAACTGACTTACATCTGATTTGAAATTAACCAAATTTATTTCTCTGTTGATAAGTGTCATTTCAAGGAATGGTCTCTTTTTATTGTTGTCTTTGCGATCCAAAATCGTGACGTCAACATAGTCAAAGTGATGATCTAAATTTAATGAATTCGAGGCAAGAGCATAAGACAACTTATCAATCCTATAGCCACTTTTATGTTGTGGGACACGATTTTTAAAAGGTCGAAAAGTCTGTCCCACTTAGCAACCATCACAATCTCGGCATGGGACTTTGTAGATGACATTATAGTTATGCAATAGAGGTGTTTTGTCTTTAGTAAGAAGATTATTGATTGGCAGGGTATTGTATTTGGCTATTTTTATATTGTCTATGGGTTTTAAGCAGGTTAAAATTGTATTGTATTAATATTGTTAATATATACCAAAGTCTTTTGTAAGTAACAGCAATGTTACTGTTAATATCTTCTGTTGGATCGTCACAAAAACCAGATTTGTATATTAATTTGTTTAAAATGGTTTTTGTATAGTTACTGTTTACGAAAATATTAAATAAGACTTTCATGTTTTGTTTCAAGAAATTGTGAGTCTGATATGTGAAATTCTATTTTTCATTGCTATCACTGTATTAAGTTTTTGATTGAGACGATGATGTGAATGTAAATTAATAAATCTGCCAGACGCTGTCAAGTTTTGATATCCATTGAGAATTATTTTATTTTCATTGGTTCTAATTAGTGTCCCCTTCTTGAACCTTGGTGTTCAAGAAGGGGGCGTTATTTGCACTTTCTCTTTCAACTGTAAATTGTAGGTATACACCGAAGGAATTAAATGTATTACATGTAACATAGATACTGTTTTCCGGAACTGCACAAATAACATCTTCATTAATTATATATGAAGGTTGGTGTGAAGGGTAATTTGGGTATTACCGTATCAAAAACTAGATCTAAGACTATCCTAAGACATAGGACACTAACGCTAATAGTCTTATATCTAATATAAAATAATAGCATACTTACCGAAATATGTGTGTTCAAAATCAAAGGTGCAAATTTTCCAACAGTTAAGTATATAGGTTTTTTCAAACGCATTATTGTTACGAGCATATTTACTTTATAAGGTTTTTGAGTTTCAAGCCAGTCGCTTTCCCACATGGCTTGTGGCAAATCTAAAGCCTAAAATATAAAGCTGGAATTGGGTTCTAATATTTGTAAGTTCTGCTACTTTTAAGGTTACTTGATTTCCAAACCAACAATACAATCCCATTTGAACATTTATTCCAACAAAATAAAAAATTTCATTTCCAAATTCTTTAGTTAGAAATGGTGTCTAAAATAATTTGAATTAGAAATTTGTTCATATATATTGTTTACTACATTACTGTTGAAAGCATCAGCAAACTGCTACATAGAATAAATACTGAACCAAGTGCTTGAAATAAGGAAACATATTTGAAAATTTCCTCAAGTTTTTTGCAAGATCTAAAATTATAAATATGTATATTGTTACGCTCCACATAAATCAAGAATTTTTTAATTCCGGTTTTAAATTGTTTTATTTATATATAAATCAAGTTTAATTTATTATGTTATACTAGCCATATTTTTATTTTACAAAAAAGACAAGGGATGCAATTACCCTTTCACGACAACTATTAACGATTTAGCTCTTGTGAAAATAACTATGTAAATTATTTTTTTCATTTTCTTTATAATGACTGGGTCGAATTTTTTTTCAGAGCAGACCATGAACAAGAAAAGATATAGCAGTCATATCTGAGTTAAATTCATATTCAGTGTGTCCCAGGATTGATGTTACGACAGGTACAATAGACTAAAAATTTTCGAATTTCCTATTTTTCTTGCTATTATACGACTCCTCTATTTTCTTTATTTCTTACTTTATATCATTCCTTCCTACATACTCGTTTTACTGTATTTCTTGCTTGTTCATATTGCTTCTTATTTTCTTCGTTACGTTCCTCTAACCATTTACTTTTCAGTCGTTTGCCTATTTCTGATAGTATTTTTCTGTGGCCTTCATCATAGCAGTTTTTATTTGTTTCCATTCTTACTCTACTTATTCCTTATTAGGTTTGTTTTCTATGATTTTGCTATTTCTTGCTCAAAGTACATTACTACAGACTCCTTCAGTTTATCCTTATTATACCTCTTCCATCCTTTACCATCTGTGTTAATATTTGTGTGATTTCTCACCTTTTATTTTTGTTATTACTAATATGTGATGACTGTATACACCAGCTCCTCTAAAATTTCTTACATCCATTTTCGCATGTCTTTTCAATTAACAGACGATATATATATAGATATATTGATATATAGTTAAACGGGTGTTTGTTGTCTCTCTTTTGCTAACCTAATTGTAGAGATGTTAATATAATAGTGTTATTAAATATACGAAGATGACAGATATAAGATAGAATGCCACCGACCTTCGGTTATGCTTATTCATTTCTATAAAAGTCAGATGTCGTTCTAAGTTGTGCTTGAGCGAATCGATTTACAATAAATTGATTTTAATTTATCGTAATTAATTGGGCGCCAGATTATAGACCAAAGGTGCTATAATCAAATTAGTTAATTGCCTGCGGCTATGTGCGGAAGCTAGAGATCTTATTTCAGAGAGCCGGTCCTTCTGTATAATCATATGTGTTTTAAATGCGTATATCAAGGCTTATTTTATAACAGAAACGATATTGATTCAAAAGTATGAATGTTTAATTAAAGGATTCAGAATTAACAATAACAACTAAGATATTAATATGGAGTAAAGCATAAATAAAAGTTTGTATTCGAAATGAATGTCTAACAGGCTTAAAAGTTAACATAAACAGTATTTATCATTATCTTGTCGCAAACCAAATCAGCTGTTCTTACTATGCGCAGAACACATACATAAACGTTATATTAAAACCAAATGTAGTACTAAATATACGTAAAATCAACGTATAAATAAGTTTTACATAAAATTAAGTGAATTGTGATAATCATATGCTTGGTTTAAGTACTAATTTATAGGAACGAGCATTCAATAGCAAGGTAAGATTATATAATTGATCTTTCTAAGCTAAATATAAATTAAACTGTATAATTTGTAAAGTTGGATTATGTTAGTATTTTTGGATATAAAATATAAATTTTCATTAGGTATTTACCTGTCTTCCTGTGGTATGGTACGTGATGTTCAACGGTGCTCTGGGATTCGTATCGGATAGGGATAGATCAAGAATCTTTCGGTGTTTCTTCTGATAGATCTTTTATGTTGCAGGTTTTTATTTGATGATCGTTAAGAAAACACTTTCTACAAATAACTATAGTGTTTTCAGGAGAATCAATATTAAATATACTATTAAAAATTACATTATTAATTATGAATATCTTAAATTATGTTTTTAAATGTTTATTAATGTCATATGGTTGTAGTACACAATGAGTGACTTTCGCGGTAAAACTAATTCAAATTCAAACTAAATTCGGGCCGGTAAAATAGGTTTCCATATGTCATTAATTCTTATCAAACAAGTTAATTATCATCGGTTTTACAAATAAATTAATGAATTTTGAAAGTGAAATGACCTACATAAATATAATAAAAATTATTACAAAGAAATTTTCTAATAAAAAACGCGGTATTAACTTATCTAATAATTTACATTGCATGTGCATGGTCCGGTCCCACTTATTTGTTTAAAAGCTTATTTCTAAGTAATTTATTTTTATTTCTTGAAGTTCCTGACCTTGGGAACCACCACAATATATATATATATATATATATATTGTGCTATATATATATATATATATATATATATATATATATATATATATATATATGTATATGGTAAATTCAATCAGTTGGCGATTTAAGGTCTGGCTTTACTTAAAAGTATATATATATATATTTAACAAACCCTACATGTTTCGGCAATGATGCCTTTATCAAGGATATAAAATATAATTGACAGTATACAAATGTCATATAATTGAGTTGCTATGGATAAAATTATTCAAAGATACATTCCAATTGAATAATAATAAATCATGCCTTAGTATTCAAAACGAATAGACAACAAAACAGGGAAAAGCAAGACATGAGTTATTATTATGCATGCGCCCGTGGAGCGTCTTAAGATTCAAAGTTGTCGGCATTCGCCTTAAACGAGAAGAAAAACCACGAAAACCTACTCGGACAACCAGACAGGAATCAAAACACGGAACAGTCAGCATGATAAGCAAATGTATATGATATTTAAATGTAATTGATATTTAAATAACTTAAGATATATAATTATATAACAAAAAAATATATTATGATGGTAAATTGCAGATCGTTACACAATTAAGTTATAGTATATACTGCTTAAATTTTTTATATAATTTCTGTTGTTAATTGAATTTTTTTCCTGTTTAATACTAATCATTTCTTTAATTTCACTTTTCATTGTGTGTTGTTTATCAATTATCTGTGTGTTTTCAAAATCGAAATGGTGATCGCGTTGTAGTTTGTGTGTAGATAAAACAGTTTTGTCTGTTTTAGAGTATTTGTGGGCTTGTATTCTTTTGTATAAATATTGTTTCGTTTGGCCTATGTAGTAACTATCGCAATCGCGACATGGTATTTTATATATGACATGTGTTTCTCGATTTTTTTCTATTTTAGGTTTAAGTTTTGAAAATAAATGTTTATTAGTATTACTAAGTTTACATGTTGTAGCTATATCATATTTTTTAAAGTGTATTTAATTTTTTCTGATAGTTGTGGAACATATGGAATCGTGATATATGTTGTGTCATTGCTCAAATTTTTATTGGTGTCTGCAGTGTTGTATATTTGGTGTACTCTTTTTTTAATTGTTTGGTCTATAAGTTGTGGTGGATAATTATTATCTGTTAAGATTGTTTTAATTTTCTTGATGTTATCTTTTCTGTATTGAGTATGTGATAGTTTTACTGCCCTATCAGTCAGATTATTTGTAATCATTTTATTGAATACTGTAGGAGCATTAGAGTGGTAATTCATATATCGAAAAGAAGCTGTGGGTTTATTATACCAATTTGTATAAATACTACCCTGTCTATCATACCTCAAAGAAATATCAAGAAAATTAATACTGTTATTAATTTCTTCTTCAATAGTGAATTTTAATTTGTTGTGAAAATTGTTGAATTTATTTAAAAGATAGTTTATTTTGTTAGTCGGAATACATGTTATGATATCATCAACATATCTTTTGAAAAAAATGGGGTGGAAGTCTAATGAATTGATAACGTTTTGTTCTAAATGTTCCATTACTAGATTTGCAATAGGAACGGCTAAAGGAAAGCCCATGGCAATACCAAATGTTTGACTATAAAAACAATTTTTGTATTGAAAATATGTGTTATCGAGACAGAAGTGTATACCTATAATAAATTCGTTTTTATTTAGTGATGTGTGTGGACTAATTTCATCCCATTTGGATTCTATTATGTTTATAGCTAGATCTGTAGGAATGTTAGTATATAAAGATTCTACATCAAGTGATATAATTTTGTGATTAGTTGGTACTTTTTGTTCCTTGATGAAATTTTGAAATTGCCATGTCTTTGGTATGATATTCAGTTTTTCCTAACATCTTAGATATGCTATCACCTAGGAATTTTGCTATATTATAAGTAGGGGCTTGTATGTTAGATACTATTGGTCTTAAAGGGATATTATTTTTGTGAATTTTAGGTAAACCATATATTGATGGAGGGTGGGAATTAAAAATGCGAAGTTTGTTTTTAGTGTGGAAATCTATTAGGTTTAGTCTGCCATTTATTTATTAAGTTATTATTTTCTTTTTGAATTTTCTCTGTTGGATTATTTCTTTCTTTTTTATAGGTGAATTTATCGTCTAATAGTTTTTCTATTTTTTGCTCATATTCCTCTTTAAGAATGATCACTGTTTTATTTGATTTATCTGCTGTTGCTATTATAATATGAGGGTTGTCTTGGACAAATCTTTTTGTTTCTTTAATGAACTTATTCATATATAGATTTGATATATGTTTTTTATTATTTACTTTCTTATGTTTATGGTTAGTAGGGCTGGGCGATACCGGCGTTTTCGGTATCGGGTACCCGATACCAATCGAGGTATCGATACTTAGCGATGTATCGGGTCTGTGCACGGTATCGATTCTGAGTACTGGAATCGGTAAAGTATCGATACCTTGGAATCGATACCTTGGAATCGATACCTTGGAATCGATACCTTGGAATCGATACCTTGGAATCGATACCTTGGAATCGATACCGTGGAATCGATACCTTGGAATCGATACCTTGGAATCGATACCTTGGAATCGATACCTTGAATCGATACCTTGGAATCGATACCTTGATTCGATACCTAGGAATCAGTATTCATAACCCGTTTTCTAGGTGTCGATTGTTTGATATCGGTTTCAAGAGATGTAAAATTAATTTACCGATTCTACCATAACTACGGTATGAAATTTGCAATATTGTGATATTTTGTTTTTTTTGTTAGTAATAATTAAAGTTATGTCATAATATGGAATTTGCTACGCATAATAACCAACGTCTTTAAAATATATATTATGCATACATACTTAAAAATTCTTTACTTAAAAAGTTATTTTTATATACATTTAAAAAACGCAGAAAGATATAATAATATAGGCAAATATGCGTGCTATTACAAAATTATACAAAAAGCCTAAAATATTCATTTCAAAATTGAAACAAACCAAGCACGTTTTATACCTACAATAGCTTGATAAGAATTCTTGACCCAACTTTTTTTACCTTATTATATTAATTAATACTACATATTTATATTATATTTTGTTTATTTTAGTTCCAATTTACAGTCGTGTATTGTGTATTGTGCATTCTATAGAACAGGAAAGTGTTTTATATTTATATGAATATGAATATCACCTATATTTCTCTCAACACTGCTTTATACAAATTATGTGTCAACAAATTTTTGCTGTTCCCTAGTTTTGATTTATTATAATTCCTACCTTTATTCGTCGTCTAAAGTTTAATATAAGCACTTATATTTCATATCATTTTAAGCTTCATCACTTTGTTCTTATATCTTGGTGTAATAAGTGGATACGTACGTACCAAAATGTCGAAAAAAAATAGTGTAGTTTGGAAATACTTTGATAAAATTAACGACCAGGGCGTGAGTTGTAATGTATGTAAAAAATAATATAAGTATACTGGCAATACTACAAATATGCTAAAGCATATAAAATGTGTTCATCCTTTTACATATTTTAATATTATTGAAAAGAAAGACAAAAGAGACAGACGGTGATAGTGAAGTTACTGACGTTGAAATATTGGCCTCCGAAAGGTAAAATTATAATTATACTAGCTGCAGACTTATGTATGTAGTTCTTTTTTAATCCTTGCATGAAAAATAAGAAAATTCTAAATTGTCATTTTGCATAAAACAACAACTTATATACCTATGATGTACGCATACTCATTTAAAAAAATGCAGAAAGGTAAGCTACCCGATACATGGCTACCCGATACATCGCTACCCGATGCATCGATACTTAGCGAGTACTGGAATCGCTAAAGTATCGATAGGTATCGATGCTTTGGAATCGATACCTCGCTACCCGATACCTCGCTACCCGATACATCGATACTTAGCGAGTACCGGAATCGGAATAGGTATCGATGCTTTGGAATCGATACCTCGCTACCCGATACATCGATACTTAGCGAGTACTGGAATCGGTAAAGTATCGATGCTTTGGAATCGATACCTTGGAATCGATACCTTGGAATCGATACCCTGGAATCGATACCCTGGAATCGATACCTTGGAATCGATGCTTTGGAATCGATACCTAAGAATCGATACCTTCGTTATATGAGGTATCGGGTACCCGATACCAGTTATGGTATCGGGTATTGGACGATGTATCGATACTTCGCCCAGCCCTAATGGTTAGTGATTATATTACAGATTTTGTTACGTATTTCATTCTGTTTGTCTTGTAGTAAATTTTGTATTCCTGTTTCAATGTTAGCTATATAGTCATTAATGGGTATTTTATTAGGTGGCATATTAAATTTGGGTCCTAGGCTAAGTACGTATTTAACATTATCAGGAATATTTATATTGGTTAAATTGATAATCCAGTTATTGTTAATTTTGTAATTTATCTCTAAGTGTTGTTTCTTCATTAGTTTATCTATTTATAATATAGCAAAATTCCTAGGTGATAGCATATCTAAGATGTTAGGAAAAACTGAATATCATACCAAAGACTCATGGCAATTTCAAAATTTCATTAAGGAATCAAAAGTACCAACTAATCACAAAATTATATCACTTGATGTAGAATCTTTATATACTAACATTCCTACAGATCTAGCTATAAAGATAATAGAATCCAAATGGGATTAAATTACTCCACACACACCACTAAATAAAAACGAATTTATTATAGGTATACACTTCTGTCTCGATAACATACTTTCAATACAAAAATTATTTTTATAGTCAAACATTTGGTTTTGCCATGGGCTCTCCTTTAGCTGCTCCTATTGCAAATCTAGTAATGGAACATTTAGAACAAAACGTTATCAATTCATTAGACTTCCACTCCATTTTTTTTCGAAAGATATGTTGATGATATCATAAGATGTATTCCGACTAACAAAATAAACTATCTTTTAAATAAATTCAACAATTTTCACAACAAATTAAAATTCACTATTGAAGAAGAAATTAATAACAGTATTAATTTTCTTGATATTTCTTTGAGCTATGATAGACAGGGTACTATTTATACAAATTGGTATAATAATCCCACAGCTTCTTTTCGATATATGAATTACCACTCAAATGCTCCTACAGTATTCAATAAAATGATTATTAATAATCTGACTGATAGGGCAGTAAAACTATCACATACTCAATACAGAAAAGATAACATCAAGAAAATTAAAACAATCTTAACAGATAATAATTATCCACCACAACTTATAGACCAAACAATTAAAAAAAGAGTACACCAAATATACAACACTGCAGACACCAATTATAATTTGAACAATGACACAACATATATCACGATTCCATATGTTCCACAACTATCAGAAAAAATTAAATACACTTTAAAAAAATATGATATAACTACAACATATAAACTTAGTAATACTAATAAACATTTATTTTCAAAACTTAAACCCAAAATAGAAAAAGATCGAGAAACACATGTCATATATAAAATACCATGTCGCGATTGCGATAGTTACTACATAGGCCAAACGGAACAATATTTATACAAAAGAATACAAGCCCACAAATACTCTAAAACAGACAAAACTGCTTTATCTACACACAAACTACAACGCGATCACCATTTCGATTTTGAAAACAGACAGATAATTGATAAAGAACAACACACAATGAAAAGAGAAATTAAAGAAATAATTAGTATTAAACAGGAAAAAAATTCAATTAACAACAGAAATTATATAAAAAATTTAAGCAGTATATACTATAACTTAATTGTGTAACGATCTGCAATTTACCGTCATAATATATTTTTTTGTTATGTAATTATATATCTTAAGTTATTTAAATATCAATTACATTTAAATATCATATACATTTGCTTATCATGCTGACTGTTCCGTGTTTTGATTCCTGTCTGGTTGTCCGAGTAGGTTTTTGTGGTTTTCCTTCTCGTTTAAGGCGAATGCCGACAACTTTGCATCTTAAGATGCTCCACGGGCGCATACATAATAATAACTCATGTCTTGCTTTTCCCTGTTTTTGTTGTCTATCTGTTTTTGGAATACTAAGGCATGATTTATTATTACTCAATTGGAATGTATCTTTCAATAATTTTATCCATAGCAACTCAATTATATGACATTTGTATACTGTCATTTATATTTTATATCCTTGATAAAGGCATCATTGCCGAAACATGTAGGGTTGTTTTAAATATATATACTTTAAAGTAAAGCCAGACCTTAAATCGCCAACTGATTGAATTTACCATATCATACCAAAGTCACGAAGTAATTATATATATATATATATATATATATATATATATATATATATATATATATATATATATATATATATATGTATATATATAATATATATTCAACGATTTTCATATAAAAACAAGCAGATCCCTGATTCATCCCTATCTGATATGAATTCCAGAGCACAGTTGACGTACCACGTACCATGCCACAGGAAGACAAGTAAATACCTAATGAAAATTTAAAAAAGGTCACTCCCTGGAGGTTCCAGAATCGGCGGCGGCCGAGGGAGGTAGCAACATCAAGGTCACTGAGGAGGTTCTCGAATGAAGAGGTATGAGACGGAGGGAGATTGAAACACCACGGTCACCGAGGAGGTTCTAGAATCAAGAGGATGAGGTTGCAGCATCAAGGCCAAGAAGGTTCTAGAACCAAGATTTTCTAAATAGGTTGTAGAGGTTAAAGCCGGGTGAGGTTATAACACCGAGGAGGTTCTATAAAAATAAATGAGGTTGCAACGACTAGCACATCGAGTAGGTTTTTGCACGTAATTGTAGGTAGGGGTTATTGGTATTGTATATAAAGGGAGATTATTCGAAACAATTGTTCGTATTAACAAGTATGTAAACGTAAGGTTGCTGGGATGGAAAAACCATCCTGTTCATCATATTGTGGAAGGAAGTGAATTGGAGGAAGGCTAGAGTGCTGATGAAGTGTTTTGGAGAGATATTGAGTTGGATCCCAGATTTGAAGAAATATTAAATGGGATGAGTGATCCCAAATCATATATTGTGAATGGTGATTTTGCATGAAAGGTATCAACCGCTGAAAAGTTCAAGGAAAATTATACAAGGGAACCAATTTGGGAAGTGCCATTGGTAGGAGAGAGGTTTTCCTTTATAAATAAAAGTCATTCCAAATGGATAAGCATTGGTTTCTCTCCATTACAGAATATGGAGTGCATGTTAAAGCTTGTTAGTGTAAAGAAGCAGTGTGTGTGATTGGACGTTATGGAATGCGATTGGTTAATTGGAGAGATTGTACAGTTGAGGGAACGATTCGAGTGTAAGAATGCAGTGTTTACTACAATTTGCGGGATGCATATGCTAATATCGCGAGAGGTAATCGACGGGTCGACTGCAGTTGTGAAGATAGAAACCGTTGGGGAATATGTGTAGTTGGCATATGAAGGGTTGTTGAAATATTTAGAGCGTCGCTTGGCAGTTTTAGAAGGTATGCAATATAATGTATGGCATAGTAATATGGTGCGAAGTTTAGCTGAAAGTGGTGAAGAAATAGAATTGGGAATAACGAAAATGTATCATGGAGTTGTGGCAGAATTTGTATGCATACTAAGGGAGTTAGTCACATATTGGCCAAAGAAATTATCAAATGATGTGAATTATTTAAGAAAGAATAATGGAATAAGTTGTATAGTTTGATAATATATATATATATATAGAAGTTAGTTATATAATACTGTCTATAGATTACTAAATAGGCTAAATTGAGTATATATTAATAAAAGATGTACTTATAAACCACATTGGAGTTGCATTGTTTGTCATTCCACAAGTTGTTAATTCATGAGAAAGATCAATAAGATTACACTAAAAGGTTGTGATGATATTGAAAAGTGGTAGTTCGAATCGGACAGTAAGAAGGAGAGGTAGTGGGTTACTGAATACCGTGATTAATAAATTTACCAGTGGAGTTGCATATAACGGGTTATAGTTCTTGTGGTCCAGGGACGAAATTAGAAGAACGATTAAAGAGGGGTGATAAGGGTATCCATATTTTGGATGAGGCTTGTAAAGAGCATTATATATCTTATGTTTAGTCAAAGGATTTGTTAAAGAGGCACGAAGCGGTTGAGAAATTGTATAAAAAGGCCGTAGAACGAGTGAAAAGTAAAGACGCAGGTGTAGGAGAAAGATTAGCTGCTACTGTGGTTACCATTGCTATGAAAGCTAAAACGAAATTGGGTATGGGTTCGAGGGTACGACGTAAAGATATAAGGAAAGCTAGAAAGTATAGGAGGAGTAGAAAAGGTGGTGCTATATCATTTTTGCAAGCAATGAAGAATGCTCGAGATGCTATAAGACGAATTGGGAGGAAAAAAGGTATTTTAGAAAATGCGAGAGTTGCATATCAGTGTTTAATGAAGTCGGGGAAGAAAATAAAATTTCAAAAGTCTAGAGTAATTCCAATACCGAGGAAAGGTGGATTTTTACCATTAATTCCATTATTCGCTGCATTAGATGCTTTGGGATCATTGTATTGGGGTGCTGTGGCGATTGCCAAAGCAGTAACATCTGCAAAAACTGAAAGGGATCAGTTGGAAGAAGCAAAACGACATAATTTGGCTATGGAGTCAAAATCTGGGAGTGGTTCATATAAGCAAGGTTGTGGTGTTCTGTGAGAAGTGGTCTATACATAAAACCATATAGAACTGGTTGTGTAGTTTATTTGCCGAATAGTAAGGGTTAAAAAAACGATTAAGTAGTTTACTTCGCAGGCCTTTAACAGAAATATATTTGTGGAAGTATGTTAAAAGGTGGAGAATTGTAAAATTTCGGAGTATATTTAGTAGAGATGTTTTACCTAGAGTTGTATATAAAAATGAGAAAGGGATAATTAACTTGAATGTTGAGAAAAGTAAAAATTATTTTACTTTACTTGCCAATAGTAATACTATGAAGGTGCATATGAAGACTTCTGTTGATGTTCATTTTTCAATAGATAATTCAATTGGTTAGGTTTTAATATGAAAGTTATACTAGCCAATAAAACAGTAGTTAGCGATAAGGTGGTCGATTTAAATAGAGTGCTAAGTGCTATCAGTATTATGTGTAACGTTATTGAAGGATCATATATTAACGGTGAATTATCACATGTTTTATATCACTTTTATCCCAATGTTGCACCTGGTTATAAAATAATAGAGGTTCGACAAGATAAAATTTATATGCCAGTGAACACTAATGTATTATCTAAAGTATTATTCAAGCTGTAGATCAGACCGGACAACTTATTGATTTAAGAGGTGAAGAATTTACCATATATTTAAGGTTGAGGCGGATTAATTAAATTTGGAGAAGAGCGCCTTCAATATTTTAGTGGAGATATTAATAATAATAGACCAACATTATTTGTAGAGACGAAGATAGGGTCGGACGTGTAACTGATATACGTAGTAGCAGACAATTACAATTACAAATGACGAGTAGCGTCTTTAATAAACTGCGCACTAGGGGAGGGAATTGCAGATACAAAATAGTGAATAAGTTATGGAGAGTAGTTGGTAGGGTGAGGGTGCGTAATCGATTAACCAATGAAAATAGGCGTTTCTCGAGGGGCATAGGGTATGCAGTTTTAGTGTAGATAAAGTACATCTTGGAGTAACTGTGGTATGGGGATTATAAGTTAATAACTGGAATAGAGAGAGGATTAAATTTAGTATAAGAAAAGATTCGATCGTGATAAGTTTAACGAGACTGCTTGCGTCAAATTTTCAATAGATATGGAAGTTTTGGATGTTTTAAGGAAGGTGCGTGTAGATAATTCTATTGTTGAGATGGAATTTCACAATCACATACCATTTGGTTATCCGAAATATGGGAATAATGATAATTGTGGTACCGGAAATAGATAGATAGACTTTACCATCAGAGTCATAACTATTAATTGAGGGAAAGTTACGACTGGCAAGGGATGAGAGTACGCATAGTGCCACAGTTTTTTTAATTCATAATGCAGGACCTTTATGTTTAGTAATACATATTAGATATGTTATTAGCGGAGTGGACGTGGATGAAGTGAGAAATGTTGGTATAACATCAACTATGAAAGGATATTTCTCATATAGTCCAAGTTATGCTAATCAATTAAGAAATTCTGGTTGGGAATTCGCAGTGGGGAAGGCTTCAGTGTTAGATAAGAAAGGGCATTTTAGTTTTTGTATCCCATTAAAGATGCTAATGGGATTTGCAGTGGGAATTCGCAGTGGGGAAGGCTCCAGTGTTAGATAAGAAAGGGAATTTTAGTTTCTGTATCCAAGTGAAGATGCTAATGGGATTTGCGAAGACTTTAAGCAGGTTATTATGAATGTATCTCAGAAATTAGTTCTAAAAAGATTAGTACTGATGATAATGATGCCATATTACATTCAGTTACCACGGAGAATAATTGATTCTATTGTGTGGAGGATACCACATGTTAAAGTTGGCATGACCCAGGAATTGGCTTTAACTAAGTTAATTCCGAATAATCATGTAATGGAAATGTTCTTTAGATGTTGGGAAATCCATAAAAATCCAGGAATTTCCGAGACAACTAAACATATTTGGGCCATTAAAACAGCTCCAGATATACAATTTTGGGTTTTCAGACAGGGAAGAAAGAAAAAATAGAAGCAAATATGGGTAGATTTGATGCCATTAATTTAACTGATATGATGTTTATTTAAATGGTTAAAGATACCCATATGAAAATGTCAGGGTTGATTTTGATGATAATCGAGTAGCAGTGTTATACAATATGTATTCTAGGTTTCAACAATCTTATTATGGTCACGAATATTGTGAACCGATGCTTAAATTAAATAATTTTAAGTTGTGTCCATTAGTTGGCATAGATTGCTCACATCAGGAAGATGCAATACATAGAAGTGGTGTGGAGGTTAGAATAGAATTTACTACGAAAGATAATGTGCCTAAGGATACGGTTCTATATTGCTTGATTTTGCACAATAAATTGTATCAATACTCACCGTTCAATAAGGTGGTACAGCGACAGTAATAGAGAACTAATATTTAAAGTGGTGTTGTATAAGTAGTAGATTCAGTTCGAAGTTGGTGTTAGTACGAGAAGGTTCTTTGGTGGTAGAAGATGTTGAACTTTACAGATAGAAACTCCATCTTGTCTTCCCAAAGTCTCTGTTAATAAACGTTTCAACCCTTCAACTTCATCCTCGCCTGGATTTAGTTCTCCACCTGGTAATTTAAAGAATGTTGTTCCTAACTGTAATAATAACACATGTGGTAAACCATGTTCGTGAACTAGCAGGATACCCTCTACACTCCTTCGCATACCAATTCGATCAAATTCATCACGCATTCTTTGGAACCGGGCTGGTACACTGGGATCTTTTTCGAATAAAGGCTCCTTAGTGCAAAATGTATAATTTGTTAATGGATATAAATTAATAATCCTGTTCAAAGCGGCAGACGGGTAGTTCTTAGGATCTAGATAATAGATTTTCAATGGTATTGGTTTAATAATTACAGTTTGATGTCAAAGGAATTGGCCATTTGTGACAGTGTATTTAGGAGTTTAGGAATTTTGTGTTTAAACCAGTATTGAGCTTCGGTGTATTAACTGAGGAAGATCAGCGTGTAGCGAGATATGCATTCAGTGATCATCACGGGTTAAAGTTATAAGACGGTTATGCATCAGCGAGTGATTTTGATTAAATAATTAAACGTTTGTGTAGAGGAGTGGATATTGTGCTTCTTAAAGATAGAGAAAAATTGGAGTTTTTGAAGTGCATTATAGATAAACGAATAATTGATTTAGTCAATGCGGAAAAAATAAGGAAGGGAGAAACAAGTTGCAGTTTCCACGTTGGTAATTATGTGGTGTGCGCTCTAAGTAATGTAGAACGATTATATTAGCTTATTAACGAGGAGAATAGAAAGACGAAAATAAAAGTAACATTATAATCTTTGAAATGGGTTGTGTGGGCTCTCATGACAAATTATGATGTGAATAGGTTAGGTAGTGTGATAAGGCGATATGAAGTTGGTGGATCATTTGCCGCGGTGGAAGATAGTTACGTAGTTTATATTCCAAAGACATATTTGATGTGGAATGTTAGAAGCTTAGATTTAGAATATATTTGGAATCGGCTACCGAAAAATTATCATGAAGATATAAACTTAATTAGAAGTAGACCATGTGTGGAGTCATTATAATGTGTTTGGGGACACTATTGATGGGGTAATTAGGAAAAGAGACTGCAGCGTGTGTAGATGTAGAACTAGTATTTCATTATCTGGAAGTTAATGCTCGATTGTAACGAAATTATAATAAATATTTAGATATAAGTACCATACCGATGTATGAAAATATGTTTACATAGTTGTATAATTAAAATAAAGATTTACATATGTAATATCAATAACAAGATGTTTTCGTAGTCGAGTTAATGCTCGATTGTAACCAAATTATAATAAATATTTAGATATAAGTACCACGTAGATATATGAAAAGATATTTACGTAGTTGAATAATCATAATAAAGATTTATTTATACGATGACTTCTTTTGCTTCAATAAAAAGATGTTTACGTAGTTGAATAAATAAAATAAAGAATAATTGAAATAATAACTTGTTTTATTTCAATAAGTAGAACTATAACTTGTTTCTCTTCAATTCACAGTGAATATTTGAGAACGATATTGACCAAAGGGGAGGGTGGGGGCGGTAGTCGCAACGGGTGAGCCCCCACCGGTCCCCATATGAAACCTACCGCCCCAGTATCCACAGGAAACTCTCCCCAGCCTCCACATGAAGCTTCCCGCCCACACCCGCCACATGGAACTTCCCTCACCCAGCCGCCACCGCCACATGAAACCTTGAGTAATAATGAGTAATAATAAATATATATGTGTAAAATTAATAATAAAGTTTGAAAGATATGCGACGTTTGAAACTAAAATTGTCACATAAAATACACAAAATAAACGTATGTTGACATTAAAATTTTACCTTGGTTCGTGAAGCGCTTAGAAAAAGAAACATTGAGAAAATCTGAAGAAAAAAAAAGACCAGTAAAAAAAACTGGCAACGCGACACAGTCTATTTCGTAGGGAAACACCTGGGCGTTTTTTAAACTGATTAAAAGTTAATTTAAAAAAAAAGGTAAAGGCAATGAAACAGATCATTAATTGAAATAAATGATGTTGATTAGATAAATAAAAGATATAGTAGCTTATCTGCGACGTTATCGAAGACGTCGGCTCCGTTTTCCTGGATAAAGCGTCTCTAACGCTGCAGAATAAGAGGGGTGTTTATTCGCCTGGCGATGAGACCATCTAAATAAAGAAATAAACAACGAAATAAGCAAAAGAACAAAAGATAAACACAAATACGTACCAGGCGGAACGTTCGATGGCTTGCAAGTTAATTAAGAGGCAATGGTTAACGCTAGCTTTTCCCTATTCTAACACTAAATTCCTCCTAGGGAGATATCGCCCAAGCGATTAATTTCGGTAACATAAATCAATTATATCTCATATGGGGCCAATAATTCAAACAAATTTCGCAAAGGCCGCATTGATTAATACCAGTGAAATCAAAGGGAAGCGTGACCTCTATTAAGATCGGCACTTAACTTACGTCTGCCGCAAAGAGAGAGTTTCGTACTTTAGAAAAAGCAAGTACTGGAGTACGAGAAAAAAAGAAAAAAAACTTAAAAGAAATCAAATATATTAATAAGTAAACGACTATCGATACCTATACAGATAGGTTGGTTGGAAACAGAACAAAATATAATAAAGAGAACATTAATTTATTACAAAACTAATCGTTACGATGCGTGGAGCGTTACGGACACGTAACAAAGTTTTACAGAAGTAGATGCTGACATTTACAAAACACATTCAAATTTATTAAAGAAATACATACAAGGCATTTACAAAAACAACAAATATTTTCACTAATAGAATCCTCTCACCCATCTCACACATGTCTTCCAACTTTAAACGTATATTACTCAAGTTTTCTTCCCGTGCAATCTCTTATATTTTATGGTGACCCCACGCCAACGTATTACATTTATCGAGAAGGATATATCGCTTATCATCCTTAAATGATAAAGCTACTTTATTTCTCAATTCAGTATAAATTGAGTGTAACTCACAACGAAATATGTACATTTTCCTTATTATGTTTCCTCCATTTTCCACAACATTCTTATAATCGGTTACCGATAAATTGTTATCAATGACATACTTTCTTTCTCCCTTAGCTGTTTTAACAGTCCTATTAACTAATTTAAGATAATAAGCTTTATAGAAGCATTCGATATTATCAACCGCGTATTCATCTTTCATTTTTCCCAGTCTAGGCAAGCTCGGGGGTGCATGTACATTATCCTCAGTGTAATTCGACGTATCAAACATTTCTAAATTTTGATTTATGTAATTATATACGTTATAATTTTGCACATTTACTATCAACGAATCAGTGTCTGTAAATAGTAATGAAACGTCTGGACCATATAAAGGTTTTATGAAGTCATAGAAAAAATTATACATTACCCACTTAGCGAGTTCCAAAATCGTAAACACTGCATATATGGGTTTTACATAATCTACATTCAATTGCATAATTGCATAATTCAATTGCTGTAAGAGAATCGCTAATTACCTTGCAAGATTTAAAATTTGGTTTTGCGATATATGCCTCAGCACAGAGTTTTTTATCATCTTATCAATCTTATATCAACACGATTTTCTACATTTTCCATGGTTTTGCTAAAGATGCTGTTCACCTTTAATTTATAAAATTGTTTGAAAAACTCATTGCTAGATCCATTTCGTTTTGCAGTATTAAAATCGATATATTTCTTTAACCACTTGCTTTGCTTAAATCGAATACCTCGTCGAATTCCCTTTAATACCAAGCCATTCCTAACACATTGTTTCAAAGTTAAGTGATGTATGACATAATTTGATTTATCAGTAAGGTTTGGGATCAATTTACCATACTTGGAATTAGGTGGAATAACATGTTCAGGGCAAAATGGAAAGTCATTGTGCAGTTCGTGAAGGCGTGCGGCATATTCTAGATCTACTTGAAATACATATCCATAATCTCCATCATCCTCCAAGGTTTCTACATCCATCGTCAATAAATCTTCATTCGTTAACCACTCAAAGTCACCACATGGTAAAGAAAAGGGCATGGTATGACAGTACAAATTCGTAGCATCCATGTATAAAATATATTTCACAGCTTCTGATGAATTGAAATCTGATAAGTATTTATTGTTGGCTGTTTCCATTCTTTTACAACACATGCTCACACCTCCACGTATACCATTTATAAAAAAATTAAACATGTCGGCATCTGTTAATAATTCCAAACTTACACCGATCATACGCAACATAGCATCCCAGCTCAATCCTGGGGATATGAAATAATGTGCAGGGTCTAATTTATAATTCTCTAGACAGATATTCCGAAAATTTTCAAAAACATCTGCTAGCAATAATACATCTGATTGTACATATACATCGCTATAGTCCCCTAATGTTTCACACTCAAATAAATCCCAAACTCTTTGAGATCTACAGTAGTCTTCATCGCTTATATCACAATCTGATAATATATCATGAAAACACTCCTTCTTTGGTAATCAAGCAAAGGATAAAATTTCATGAGAAGTAACTTAGTTGTATGGGAATACGCCTTTTTTGTAATATTTACTAACTTCGTTACACTGCTCATCTTCTAAATAAGATGATAATTTTGTCAATGAACAATTCATAAATCGGAATGAATCTATAAATCTTAACTTATAAAATACGTGTCTTTTCTTACCATTACAGTCTATTATATCTCCCACGTCCACTTTCTTAGAAAACGATACATACTTTTCTTTATTTTGTGCAGTAACATCAACATTCTCTTTTTCGAGCGCTAACGCTTTTACGAATAAATTTGTATCACAATTAGATAAATTGTGCAAAATAATAGGTATATATCGGGGTTCTTTATAATTTATATTACACACCATATGCGTATCCAGTCATGTGATCATGGTCACGGACTTTTTCTCCATGGACTTCAATTGTTTTATCACAAATATGACACACTGTCGCTTGATTATAGTTATCACGCTCCTCATCAGTTAAAGATTTCACTTCTACCTCTTTACTTAAATAATGTGTATAGGCAAATTTCATATCAGTTTCTAACTCTTTCACAAAGGTTGTAGCTGCATGTTGACCTCTATATACTCGCAATTTACAAAGATTTTTGTCGAAACTACATTTCACATAATAAGCGAATAAATATGGCTCATGCTCGAAACATTTCACGTTTCACATAAGATTTCGAGGGATCCGGTTCTGATGTGTCATTAGGTTTCAATATAGCCTCAAAATCTGCAAAAACTACGAAAGGAAGACTAAGTTGCTTTTCAAATTTTAGTGTATTTTCTGGTAATTCTTCACCATACTTATTTATTTTCAGTTCTTTATTCTTCACCTGCTTACAGTCTTCATTTTCATGTCTATGTAATTTTTCTTCAGTAGTAAAGAAAGTTAAACAACTTTCACATATATATTTTTGGTGTCCTGATAACGATTTCTGTGAAGAAACTAGTCGTGATAAATTCTTTATCCAACAGTAATGTGCATTTCCATTTTCACCACTGAGGAGTAATAAATGTAAATGAATAGATTTCCTCCTCTTTGTCAAATATAATGGGCCCACCACATCATGTGATCTTATTTTATTTTCAAATACTTGCTCTAAACCATATATGTTGAGAGATATATTATTAATCAGTTCAAAATTAGCAATATCTTTTAAATAAATAAATAAATAAATTTGTTGGAAAAGAACAACTGCTATTGTTCGTGATAAGTCTACATAACTGGAACCTCTCATTGGATTATATTTGTTTATATTCACTTCCAAATATAATACATTATTCAATGTCCAACCTAAAATAATTAATAATCAATCGTACTTTAAGAAAATCTTAATTTACCTGAGTCACGCTCTTGGAATTCACTCATTTTATTCTTAATTTCATCCATAAAATCCGCATATATACCATATAAATCACTTCCTTGAGTTATAACTTTATTTTTGGAATTGAAGGATTTTATTTCTACATTTTCTTACACTAATAAATAATATAAACCATATAGTTCCAAATTCACCTTCATTGAGGTATGTACAGCTAAAGTACTATCCACAAGTGATAACACTTTCTCCCTAATATTATTTGCAAATTCATCCACATCGATGTATACACGAGAGAAAGAATCACCAAATGCTTCAACATTTTTCATCACACCATCATCGACAACAACAAATGCTTTATTTCGATGTAAGGTACTGCGTATATGTGCCGTATAACAATTTTTTTCCACATCGACGCCGCATGTTTCACATTGCATAGAATTACCTGGATCATTCTCAAATTTCCTTCTCTTTCCCTTACAAGAACTTAACAAGTGTCGATTTCTAGTATCAGCTCGAGTAAATGTTTTCAAACAAAAGTCACAATCGAACATTTTAACACTATTTCACACTAAATTTATACCGACTAACACATATTACATTCTAAACTTATTGTATTTATTTCTTCGTCCTCTAAAATCATTGTGTTTTGATCGAATTAATCTATTTCAATCTCGAAATCCTCCTCTTCACTACCCTCTTCCTCACTATCATCATCTATTATGTTTTGATTGCATATATGTATTTCAATCTCGATATCTGTCTTATCACTACTCTCCTCATCATTACACTCCTCCTCACTACACTCATCTTCTTCATCTTCGTCTTCATCAGAAATAGTATTTATGTCACTATTTGTATTCTCTTATATATGCAACTATTGTAACTTAGCGGTAATATATTAGCGGTTGAATCCCTACCTCGATAGCTTCTCAAGGTCAAGGTTCTTTCAAGGTCAATGTCAGTTTACGGTCAAGGTCATCTCATGGTCAAGGCCATCTCAATATTAGGGTCGTCTCAAGGTCAAGGTCATCCCTAGGTCGAGGTCATCTTAAGGTCAATGTCGTCTCAAGGACGTGGGCAAGGTTTTCTAGAGGTCGAAGTCGTTTCAAGGTCAAGGTCATTTCAAGGTCAAGGTCATCTATCCTTACATCGGCCGACGTTTTCTTTCTAGAGCCTCCTCCTTGACCTTGGTGTTGCAACCTCCCTCCGCCTCAGCCGATTCTGGAACCTCCACGCAGTGACCTTCGCCTAACCTACTTCCAAGGTAGAGGCCACTCCGAGGAGGTTCCAAAATCGGCTGAGACCCTCTACTAATGGAGGTTAATGGAAGGTCAACTCCATACCAAAACACTACTAAGGAAGCTGGACAGAAAGTTTTCAGCCAACCTAATTCGTAATAACAAAAAAAAATTAAAATAGTTACCGGGTTAATAACCGGACATTGTCCTTTAAGGAAGCATCTGTACAGCATGGTTAGCGAGCCCTGGTGTAGGAGATGTAAAAAAGCAGAAGGAAACTAGCCTTCATGTAATATGCACGTGTGAGAAACTGAAGGAACTCAAACAGAAATATTTCAGGAGAGATCTATTGGATCGTTCTAGTGTACTCAAACTTCCCTTGAGGAGGATAGTGGCTTTTATCGAGGACACAAAACTAACAGAGTGGAACTGAGAGATCTATTGGGGATAGTACAAGGAGCAGTGTGCTCAAGTGCCTGACGTTCTGGCGTACAACCCAAAACAGAAGAAGAAGAGAAGAACATACTAAGGTCAAAAAATAATTATCATTATGTATATAAATATATACACATATATATATATATATTGTTGTGAGTCAACCTACCCTCTTAATTAATTCTTTTACTAATAAGTTTTCAGTTTCAACAATGTTATATCTTGAATGTTAAGATTTGTAAAGTATTTCTTTATAGTAAGAATTTTGTAATTTTGATATTATTTCCCATATTTTATTATCTGTTTGTCTTATGTGAATTTCATTTACAAGATTTGTAATTGAGATTACGTGAGTGGATTTTCTATAATATTATCTTTTAAATTATTTTAGTAACCTTTGCACGAATTTTCGTAGAATATCTGATTTTTACTTTTACAAAATTGCTGTTAGGAGTCTTGACGACGAAAAAACATAATTATTATTATTATTTTTGACTGATTGAAAGAGATCTTTATCTGCATTTTATAATTTGAGTCTTTTAATCAATATTCCATTTATATTCCTATACAAAATGCTTATGGACGTATATTGTACATAAGGAAATGTTTTAATAAGTATTCTGGATGTATTAATCATATAAGGAGAATTTAATCATACATTTGAATACGGAAGATTATATTTATATCAAAGGAACACTTTTAAAGAAGAAATCAGATTTCTTTTGAATCATCTTGGAATAAGAACAACTCATCTGGATTTCATATTGAACATAACCTGGTGGTTTACTCTGCTAATTTGGATTATAAGCAACGCAGCGACTAGGATATTATCCAGAAATTTGAATCGAGCAACGGACATTCATTCTTGACGTATTAGATAGAAATTTTCCTGTGAACTTCAAAGAACATATTGAAAATTGTGATCTCCAAAATTTTAACATATTCTTCAGGTATTTAAGTGTAATTGTTATATAATAATTTGTTAAAGATATAACATTGCTTGATATCACTTTTCTATACACGTTATAAACTCACGTCATCTCAAACGTCATTTTCCATTATATTTATATGTCAGATTTGATAGTTATATTTGTATCTTGTGATTATTGATATAATTTCATTTAAATATATATTTATACATAAATTTGACGCTTTCGTATTATTTCATGAATTAGTAGAAGTCTATTTGTGTATGGAGAACTTACTTTTAGACCCTTGAGATTAAGCAGAATCCTTGCAATTATTATTTAATATATCTGAAGTTTTCGAGCTAGCATTTTGTTATTTCATTTAATTTTTCATTTATTTTTATTTCTCAGCATTCCGCGTTATTACAATATATATATTATAATGGGATAAACCTCCATTATATTGCTTGATGAGCTATTTCTAATATTATGTCTATACGATTTTAAAATTGGAACATACGCAAGAAATATTTGTTTCATTTGAATTTGAAATGGTTATTATGTTTCTAAAAAAATTGGATATCTTATTCTTAATAACTTAGCTTTGTAAATATAGATTAGAGTTGAATCTTGGTAGATATTTTTAGTTAATTATATTTTGAAAGTTAAATAATCGTGAAAATTATATTTAGCCAATTTGTATAAATTATTGTAAAATTTAACATATGCAAGTGAGTAGTTTAAAATTGATAATTAACTATATGAATATGACATTTTCAAATTTGAATTAAAAAAAAGGTATTTAGATTTACTGAATATAATACCGGCATTTTTAAAAAACTAACTTACTTGGATAAAATGAAAGTATATTGAATAACCGTAGCAACTAAAAAAAAGAAAGAAGAATTATTTTTGCCTGTAAAAAAATATAAACAGAAATCTTGGATGTGAATTTAAAAATAACAATTTTATATAGATAAATCAAACAATAATAGAAGTAGAAGTAATATTTTTGAAAGAGGGTCGTTAAGTTATTTTAAAATACCTGGAGAGGGACCCAGAAGGCTGGATCATAATTAATTTAAAAATCAGACCACATTTAGATACATATGGTGTATTTTGGAAAATAATTTCCTGGCTACAGAAAGATTATTATTAGTTGGTCTACGAACGGAGGAGTTGGGTACACATTAGCTATTCGATCAAGTTTATCCATTTATATCATTAAGGATTGGTTGCTATCAAATTAACTACTAGATTCTTGAATAGCTAGGATACTAATTGGAAATTTTCTTCGTAGTAGAAGCAATATTGCAGTTGATTCGAGTCTAACTAAATTTCTTCAAGTATTGTCACAATAAGTCGAATCATGTAAGTGATAAACTAAAAATATTTAAGACCAAGAATTCATCAGAATAATTGAAACATACATGAGTAGGTAAATCCCACCAGTTTTGTATAATACAAAGGTATTTTTAATAATATAAAATATTATTAAAAATCTGGTGTGAAGAACACAAATGCAGGTTCACTATTAATATTTTCTTCGAACGTGTCCGAATATATCCTATCCCCAGAGACGTAGATACGTATTTTCGCTTTTCTACAAGCTCATCGGTACGCCCCTGCTGGAGAAAGGATATTTCCAGACACATTCACAGAAAATAACCACCTCGCCCTATCACCGTAATTATCCAGACCGAGCGCAGAAGTAAATTCGGCGCTACCTGTTGTCAGACAGCCGAAGTACCTCGCATACCGTCCACATAATTAATGTGAAGTAACGACGCCCTTCCAAAGGTTAGCACAGCCAACTCTCTAGAAAACTGCATTTTGTTTGTGCCTTCACTCATACTAAGGCTTAACCGCATGTGTAATGTATCAGAAAATATTAATAGTGAACCTGCATTTGTGTTCTTCACACCAGACTTTTAATAATATTTTATATTATTAAAAATAACAAGAATTCATCATTAAGTGTTGAATAATATCAATTTACCAGTTTTATTTAATAGTAATTTATTCTTAAATAATTCTTAGATTCAGAGCTCTTGCATAGGTTTTATTTTTCTTCATAAATTTTGTCATATCTGAAATATTAAAATAAAATTTGTCTTTATAATATTAGAAATAGCCACAGATATAAATAACTATATTAGATTTAATTTCATATAGAAAATAAACATATATTCTTGAAGAATTATATTCTTGATTTTAATTTAGCTGGTCCTACAAAGTTTATGTTATTTAAAAAGATCTTTACCTATTAAAATTAACATAGTTATAGAGAACCTCACCCTCAGAAAGATAATATTCTCTTTCTCTTCGACAAAGTTTAGTTTCGGAAGACATCCTTATTTAAATAAGCTTGAATGACCTCAGTATAGAATCGATGTGTTTATTGAGCGTACTGTTGGTATTGCAATCCTCGATATCATTAGACGTGTCGAATTAAATGTGATAGCATAACTATTATCAACATACTGCTATGATTTTTCTCCGAAGACAATTTTTAAAATTTATAATTTATTTATGTACTTTTATTTTGTAGGTCACCAGATATATATATACATATATATTTTGAAAATTATTTAAATTTAATTCTGGTACACTTTTGTTGTTGAGGACTGTATATTTTATATTTAGGTTTGATTTGGCAGTTTCCGGGAAGGTGTTCGATCTGCATTGCATTTTTGATTTATTTGTACCTTTCATGTGCGGTCAATATTTCCGCCAGAGATTGATTTCATTTCAAGTGAGAGAGTTGTGGGGAGATAAAAACTTCTTTTTTATCTTTTATTTAAAAGTAACTTCGGATTTCTTTTGTTTAGTGTTTTGTGCATTAGTAAGTCATTATCGTAGTTTATACGAGTTATTCTGTTCTCGTTTTTTGAAATATTTATACCTCACTTGCAATCTCTCTAATTAGTATTTTTCTTGTTTGAAAATTTTACGCTATTGTAAGTAATTTTTCTTACTATTTGATTTTATTGCATTTCATTGTAATTTTGATGATTTAGATTTATGAATTTATATCTATTTTAGTTTAATAGATAGATGGTGAAGAAAACTATCATTTTTTATGAGGCAGTTTTGTTATTGTCACGATATTCTAGAACATTTTGAATTAAGGTTGGTGGGAGATTTATGCTTGTGTTATTGCACACGAGTGAATGTTATTTACGCGTTTGACAGTTGGATCTGTTTACGTTTGAAGTTGGGGTTAATTAAATTTTCGAATTGAAAGTTTTCTAAACAATCTATTAGGTTTAATTTTGCTCGCGTTTCAATTGAGGTTTTCGTTGTATGCGTGTTAATTATCATACAATATTTTTGCTCTGTGCTTCTGTATAATGTTGCAGTAGTATTCTTTATATTTGGTAAAGAGTTTTTTTTTATTTTTTTTAAATAAAATATTATGTCAGATCGCTTGTATTATTTTTAATTCGTATTTATTTCCACGTTCCTTTACGGGAAACCCTGGATGAAGAGGAGTCTCATATAAAAAGAAAAAGCTGACTGAGTTCAAGTTTGGACATATTCTGGTGAATAGTGGACTATCATTCAATTAAACCCACTATACACAGCAATACGTTAATAAGAAATTATTTATAATTATTTATTTTCATCGACATTATTGACGATCAACGTGGAACGAGAGAGTAATATCAGTACAATATATATATAACTTATAACTATATTGGTTAATAATAAATTAAAAACGGGCAACCGGTCTGTTAATTAAAACTCATTTATTTTTTTATCTCTATATTTCACAACGAGTTTGTTGCTTCTTCAGGAGATACTACAAGATGAATGAACAAGACATTCAATAAATTCGTGTATAAAGTATTAAATACTCACAGAATGTAGAGTTAAAAATTAAAGTGACGTACACAGACATATTAAAATTTACTAAATTGCAAACATTAATGTAGCTATAGACATAAGGTGCTACATCAACCTTTAAAAAACATGTATATGAATTATTTGTTTCAATCAAGGCACTGACTTTTTAAAAGATTTTTTATTATTATTTAAAATTTACTCATTTCTCATTTGGTGATTGTCTCATTAAAATTAAATATCTATTGAGACATATTTCATCTCTTTGATCCGCAAAATTCCTAGTTAAAGTTTGTTTTAATTCGTTCCAAGTAGTAACACTTTGGATATTGACAACAAGTTCATCATTTCCTTTTAATTTCCCTATCAATGAGTGAAGTATATAAATGTTTTGAAAATTATCTGGTTCATCATCATTATAAAAATGAGTAATTAAAGTTTCACATGTTACTATGAATCTACTAAGTTCAATTGGGTTACCATCAAACTCTGCTACTGTATTTCAATATTCTGGTTTGAAATTATTTGCCATTTTAATAATTTTAATATTAATTGTATTTGCTTGAATAGTATTGTTTTGTAATATTTTTTGTTTCTAATATTTTTAAATTTGTATCTTCGTCTGAGTCAGTTTGAGACGATATTTGTAAATTTTTAAATAAATTTTCTAGCGACATGTAATACAATAATCGTACTCACATTAGAAGAGTCAGCGCCGTTTTCATCTTAATTATGAGAGTCCGTTACAAGGGTCCAGCGATTTTTGTCTGTTTTCTTGAACTTCTTCTCGCAAGAAGGGACGATTTTCTTCCGTTTTTCGTATGATTTGGGTTCACGATGAACTGTATCTCGATGTATGAGCTACTTCAGACACTAAATTCCAAATTTCAGACTGGATTGCCGATTAATCGTACATACGAAATACTTGTTCGATACAAATATTCGACAAAATCCGACTGACTGCACCAATTATTTGTTTCAATTAAGGCACTGACTTTTTAATAGATTTTTTATTATTATATAAAATTTACAAGTGTTTCTTACTAATGCTATTTACTGACTGACTGTATATTGCAAAACAGAATGTATTATAAAATGTAATACAAGGCAAAAATGCATGGTTGACAAAAGATATACAAGTACATAAAACATACATATGAGTAGCAAGAAATGTCTTATTATCTAATTGTTGTGTTCACATAATTCCTCCCTGCGAAGATTCAACTACGCAGCTTCACGAGTACGTTGAACGTTCGGCGACATGATTTCCCTGGTAGAATTTTCTATCTTCTTTCCTCTTGGTTTATTTTCTTTTTTTTTTCTTGAAACAATTTCTGCTTTCCAATTTCTTATAACATATAAATATAAAAATTATACAAATCAATATATAAAGGAGTATTGTCCATAAATTGGGATGTCTTTAAATTCTGTTGAAAGTTATTCCTGGTTGATTTTCGTATATCTGATCTTGAATAGCTTGCAAATCATCAAGTCTAACATTTTTAATATCGATTTTTATTTTAGTGTCTGATACAAAATTGTTTTCTGTTTCTAATTTTGGAAACAGTATTGGAGAATATTTGTTTACATATTCTGTATTTATTATTTCTTCACGAGCTGTACTAATTCCGCATTCGACTGGGATTTCTATTAAGTATGTACCATTTACTTTAAAAGTTTCTTCTTGTTGTTTGCAATGTAATTTAATAGTTTCTTTCTTCGGAAATATACCAATCCATAAAATTGAATTTTGAATTGAAAGTTTTTAGAATTTAACAACTGTATTTCGCATGAATTGTGATCCTTGATTTCATAAAGTTGTGTTTTTCCACAAATGTAATATTGTGATTTGATCATTGTACAACTATCGCTTAGAAATGTATAATAAAATTCATTTTTTTATAAATATTTATTTTGTGTAACTATCGTCTTAAATTGACCATCGATAAATACTGGGATTGAATAGAGATGATAATAATCAAATACATTGGGATACATGACAGGTAGATTTAATAAATAAGTTATTCTATTGCTTGAAACATAACATTCGACTTTTATAATATTTTTTAAGATTTCTATATTCTCAAAAGTAATAGAAAATGGAATTTGTTCTTGTTTAATTCGTTTTTGTAAATCTATCATTATATTATATAAATCAACATTTCTTATAACGCTGGAATGTAGTATGTTTAATTTTGAAAACGTAATTGAATTCTGTATTTCTTGTAAAATAGAATTAATTATTTCGTATAGATTAATAAATTCGTTTAAAGATTCTGTTATTATTATAGTACCAAAACTATCAATATGTTGTTCTAGAATCGCAGCAATACGTAAAACTTTAAATTTTAATATTTGTTCATTATGTGATATCTGCCTTATTGACTTATTGAATTTATTAATTATGTTTAATGAAATGGAATTTTGTTTCACAATATTAGATGCTAACTTCATTTGATTATCTTGATGTTCTCTTATTAATTTATCGTATCGTTTTCCGTCATTAGCGTCTAAGTTTCCTGTTATTGCTTTAAAGATTGTACCTAATCCGTCAACTATACCTCTTTTAACTCAATGTGTCGGAGGAATAATTTCATTTAAATTATGTGTAACTTGATATTTCGTTAGGTTCAAAATTTTCAAATAATTTATTACAGTAATTGCACGATTTAATTTAAGAAAAGTATTGTTCATTAAATTTGCTGATAGCTCGTCTAATTTATTAATTTCAATTATTAAAGGATCGAGATCATAATAGTGTATCAATTTATGTGTATATTCTTGAACTTTTGTTGTTCCTAATTTCAATGGTATAATTCCTGGATTATTTTCCAGATTTTTCATCGTAATTTTATCTTCAAGCCAATATTAATTCTGAAATGATAGTAATATAATATGTTTTAATAATATATTAAAAGTACTTATGTATAGATTATATATAAAAGAATATTTTAAGTGCTAGAACTATAAGTTTTCTTAAGGGGTCGTTTGAGATTATCTGTGTGTACTTTAGGCTGTTCAGGTGTAGAAATTGTATTTTGTCCTTCATTTATTTTTTTATTACTGTTGACTTATTAAATTTGTTTGCCAATTTTTGTCGTGCTTGTTTTTTCACATAAGCTTGTTTCAGGTTCAAATAGATTTGGGTCATCACGTTCTTAGTTTACCTTAGTAATATATTTCGTTTTGCTTTCTACAAGATTTTCGTTCATTTTTGAATAGAGTAACTTTGTTTTTTCTCTGTGTTCGTGTATGTAATTACTAAGTAACATTTGGGTTAAATCTATATTGAATACATTGCTTTCGTCAATATGACCGTTTACTATATCTATCGGTCGATATTTAATAGAGGAATGAATCGATTGATTTTATGCTAATAAGGCATATATCATTTTTGATTGTACTGTCGATTCTTGGAATCCTCGAGCATTTAACAATCGTATATGTTCAATTATTGTTGAATGGAATCGCTCAATTAAACCGTTTGACTGTGGATGATTGGGGGAACAAAAATGAATTTCGATTTTGTGTAATTTTAATAAATCGTTCATAATAGTATTTTTAAACTCTCCGCCATTATCACTCGTTATTAGTTTTGGTATACTATGATGTGAGAAAAATGAAATTAAGTTATCGATAATTTCTGTTGGAATAAGAGATGATAGTTTATATGCTTGAGCGTATTTTGAAAACGCATCAATCATAGTTAAAAATTTGGTTCCCTGTAATGTAAAAGTGTCTAAATGAATTACTTCAAAGGGTTGTGATTGTGTTGGAGTAATTTTCATTTTTGTTTTTATCGGATTTCGATCATATTTGCATTGTTGGAAAATTTCACATTCATTAATAAATGTTTGTATTGATTTTCGCGTGTGAGGCCAATAATATAATTTCTTAATTTGTTGTTCCTTTTCCTCTATACCGCGGTGGTTAGTTTTTCCTTCGTGGTAATTTTGGATAATTTCTTTAATATCGTTTTTGTCAATGACATCTATTAGTTTAATTTTACAGTATTTAAATTTTAGTGAAGGCCAAATAATGTGTTTATGTAAAATATTACAAAAAGGTTCATAAATATCAGGGTTCTCAAAATATAAGTAATAATTAACTTTTGAAGTTATATATTCTTTTATAAATTTTACAATATCATCTTCGAATTTATTTCTAGAAATTTGAACATATATTCGTTGTTTATCTTCAAACAATTTAGTTATTTTAGCTTTTGCAGGACTATGAGCAACTGTCTTTATAATTATTTGATTTGAACCGTAATTTACTGGTGTCTCTGATATTTGAATATCAATAATAGGATTTTGTTCTTGATATGAATGAACAGTGACGTCATCTAAATCTAAAACGTAATCATTTGCTTGTTCGTCCGGATGAGCTATTAAAGAAATATTATCGGGTGGTTCATTTTGATTATTACTAAATACATTGAAGTCTTTATTAAATTGTTCTATGTATTCGAAAAAAAATGTTTGTTTCTTTGGTATGGATTTCTATACGTGAAAGAGCATCTGCGTTAGTATTTAATTTACCTTTCTTATACATTATACAATAATCGAATTCTTCTAGTTTTATTCGCCATCTTAATAATTTCGAATTAGAATCTTTCAAGGAGAACAACCACTGTAGGGGTTTGGTAATTAGGGGTCGGTAATTATATTAAATTGTTTCCCAAAAAGGTATGGTCTGAAATATTTGGTAGCCCATACGATTGATAATAATTCCTTTTCAATCGTGCTATATCGTTGTTCAGTTTCGTTTAGTGTACGTGAGGCGTACGCAATGGGTAAATCTTTCCCAATAGGTCCTTGCGATAACGATACGTTGCTCGCATCTGTTGTTAAATTAAATGGTTGGCTAAAATTTGGATATTGCAGGATGGGTTCATTCATCAAAATGTTTTTTACAAGTTTCGAAACAGGACTTAAATTCGTCATTGTGTACTATTGTAGCACCCTTTTTCAAACATTTAGTTAAAGGCTTTGTTAGTTTTGCGAAATAGTTAATGAAACGTCTATAGTAACCTAATAATACTAAGAATCCTTTAATTTATTTTGTCGTTTTGGGAATAGGATAGTTTTTTATTGTAAAAATTTTATTAGGGTTAGGTTTCACACCTTCAGGAGTAACAATATGACCAAGATATGCTACTTCCTTTCTTAAAAATTCAGATTTGTCTAATTGAATTTTGAAATTTGTTTCAAACTATTAATTCACTATTAACTAAAACTATTAATGTTTTAAACTATTAATATGTTCTTGTAATGATGTAGAGAAAACAATTATATCATCTAAATACAATAGGCAATGTTCGTTCTGAATACCACGTAAAATATTATCCATTACTCTTTGAAATGTAGCGGGCGCGTTCTTTAAACCGAATGGCGTTCTAAGGAATTCGAAATGTCCGCTTTCTGTGGTAAAAGCTGTCTTAGGTATATCTTGTTCGTGCATCTCAATTTGATGAAAGCCACTAGCCAAATCTAAAGTTGAAAAATATTG
Source organism: Melolontha melolontha (assembly GCA_935421215.2). NCBI lineage: Eukaryota > Metazoa > Arthropoda > Insecta > Coleoptera > Scarabaeidae > Melolontha > Melolontha melolontha. Next base: position 78,908,531 of record OW285241.1, read on the forward strand.
ACATTTACCTAATTTATCAAGTAAATCGGTAATGTTTGGTAGAGGATATTTATCGTCGATTGTCTTTTCATTAAGTTTACGGTAGTCGACAACGACTCGCCATTTTTGTTTACCAGATGCATCAACCTTTTTTGGAACTATCCAAATAGGGGATGACCAGAGTGAATGACTTGGTCTAATAATATTTTGATCTAACATATTTTTAATTGGGTTTTCAACTTCTTCTTTGTGATTAAACGGATATCTATAACTTTTTGTATAAATAGGTATTTCATCATCTGTGCGAATTCTATGGGTAATTTGGTTTGTAAAAGTTAATTTACTATTTTCAATATAAAATATATCAGAATAATTTTTGCATAAGTTTTCAATTTGAAATTTTTCTTCTGAGTTTAAATGATTTGTGCGAATTTTTGAAAAATCTAAATTTTGTTTTGGAATATTATCAAAATTGTTTAAATTTATTTCTTGTATTTCTTTTCGAGTAATAAACGGTTCTACTCTAATTGGTTCACAAAAATTTAATGTTATTGGTTTTGTCGTATTATTTAATATTGTAGTAATAGCTACGCCGTTATTTGCTATAGTTAAACATTCGGGAATTTCACAATTATAAATCTTTTGATACGGTATTATTATTTCGCCATTTTTAATACTCGTTTTTATTTTGATTACGTGTCTTGTGCGTGCATTAACCGTTACAAGGTTTAAATCATTTTTTAATTTTTGATATTGTACGTTTATTTGTGCATACGGTGTTTTAAGAATACCTGATGCAAAATATATATTGGCTTGTAATAATTTCAGATTATCTAATCCAATTAGTCCGTGGAAAATGTTATGAAATTTAAATAAATGTAATTTTAACTTGGTTTGCTGTAGCAATTTAAATAAATTTGAAGCTGGCATGAACATACTATATTTATGAGCAGTCTTCTGAAATACTGTTGAAACTATAAAAGGATCATCATATATATAATTAGAATAAAATTTATAAGCAAGATCTGGATCGATGAAAGATTTAGTAGAGCCAGAATCTATTAAAAATTTTAAATTATGTTCGGGTAGTATTATATACGGTAATTCACTATCATTAGTGATATTAAAAGATATAACATGGGATATAACGTTTGATCGGCAGTTTGAGGGCGTTTGTGAAAATTTTCATGATAATATGCTCATCAATGTTATCGTTTGCTGTTTGTGAATCTTCTAAAAATTCTTCATTATTTGAATGAGAAATTTCGGGAATTAATTCTGAATTCTGAAAATCATAATTAATATCGGATATCTCATCTACGTCGTTTACATAAGTATTGTAAAGTTGTTCGGAATTGAAATTTCCTTGCGAGTTTTGTGTTATTGGTCTTGAATAATTATTAGTTTGCCTGGTCGAAACACTCATAGGAGTGGGTGTTGGTAAATTTTTATGTTGACCGGGTCTAAATACGTTTTGGTTTGGTTTTTGGTGTGGTTGTTTAAATACTTGTGAATTTGTAAAAAATCTCTGGGGTGTATCATTTGGTCTAGGTTGTATAGGAATAGGTTGTGAAGGGAATTGATTAGTTTTACGTGCTTGATTGCTAAAATTTGGATTAAAATAAGGACGTTGAAAATTTGAATTTTGTTGAATGGAAGGTCTTTGTTGTGTCGGTCTTATTTGTGTAAAATTTTGCTTAATTTGCGTTTTACCTGTTAAATTTAAAATATAATGTATATTTTCTTCCTAATTAATAAATTGTAACGCTTCGTTTAAACTACTAGGTTTCATACAACGAATAGTTGTTCCTAATGGTTCTTTTAATCCGGCTAAGAATGTTTTTAAAGTTATTATATAAAGCACGTTTTAGTACTTTTCCTTCATCAGTTGTTTCATGCATAGTTTCAATATATGAACATAATAAATTTAATGTTTGTAAACATTTTTCAAAAAATTCGAAAGGCTTCATATTAGATTAAGAGAAACAGGATCATTCAAACCAGTAGTCCGAGATCGCGGCAGACCACGAACCACAAGAAATTTGGAATTGGAAGAACGTTTTTTGGATCGTGTTGAAGAAAATGCAGGTGCTAGTACTCGAAGAATGGCATTGGCGGAAGATGTCGATCATGTGAGTGTATGCGTATTTTAAGAACTAATCAGCTTTTTCCTTACCACCTGCAAAGAGTACAGGGACTTAGTGAGAATGATTTCCCATCACGAGAAGCTTACTGTGTATGGTTGTTACGGACATGCGCCGCCGACCATCTCTTTCTGTCGTGTGTGCTCTTTAGTGATGAAGCTGGCTTTACAAGAGATGGTATCGTCAATTTTCATAATTTACACCAGTGGCAACAAGAAAACCCTCATGCTATTATTCAGTCCAGACTTCAAGCGCAGTTTTCATTTAGTGTGTGGGCCGGAATTATTAACGAATTTGTGATTGGTCCTTTTGTACTTCCACCACGACTTACTGGGCAGAATTATCGTTATTTTTTAGAAAACGACTTACCAGGTTTGCTGGACGATGTTCCACTAAATGTTAGAGGACGCATGTGGTTCATGCACGACGGTGCACCGGCTCACTTCAGTCACACAGCACGCGAATTTTTAAATGCCGTATATCCTGGAAGATGGATTGGTCGCGGTGGGCCTGTAGCATGGCCTGCACGGTCTCCAGATTTAAATCCAATAGATTTTTACGTATGGGGACATTTAGAGTCTATGGTATATTCTACTTCAATTCAAAATATTGAAGATCTTCAACGTAGAGTGGAAGATGGATGCCACCAAATTCGAAATACACCAGGAATTTTTCAGCGCGTGAGGCAGTCCATGATACGACGAACTGAAGCTTGTGTTGCTTCCCGTGGAGGTCATTTTGAACATTTACTATAAGAAACATAAGAAACTCCCGTTTCCTGTAACCTTTTCTAAAATAAAAAGAAAAAAACCTCAAGTGGCCGTAACTCAGCAACGAACAATTTTAGGACAAATTTATTTAAACTTTTTGCTTATTTTTAGTTGTAGAAACCGTCTATGTATAGCCAGCCCTACATTTTTGTAACACCCTGTATATATATATATATATATATATATATATAGTAAGTATCATAACAATATGATATATATATATATATATATATATATATATATATATATATATATTGTTGTGGTACGTACAGCTCGGTTATTCCAGCTAACTGTAAATAAAAGAGTAGGAATTAACATAAGAGAATCACTCTATTGAATAGCTGCATTTGGTGGACATAACTTGTAAAATTGGTGTCGAAATGTTAATAAATTAATATCACGACAACTTTGTATATTTCAGATTAAATTACATTTATTTCAAAATTTACTATTTATATTTCTAATTTTCATTTTTGTCATTCAAATCAACTACGCGAAATTAAAATAGATATTTGATTTATTTATATTTGAATTTTATATCAATACTAATTGAACACGCCCACTTTTCAAATCATAGAAAAACCACGAAAAGCTTATATTTCTATTCAAAATTATAGCATAACCTAACATCTAAAAGCAAGTCATATATATCTGTAAATTCATATTTTAATTTATACTTTCTATCAAAATCATTATTATATTTATAATTTAATTAATATAACTAGTTGTAAAAAGTATAAATCAAGATAATTTTTGCTTTCTAATAAGGCTTTGGGAAAAATAAATGAAAGTAGCGTCAGTTGCAGAATTTTGCATAGCTTTGCCTTGAAAAGAGAGTTCTCCATTTTTTAAAATTTATTAAATACCGAAATATCAGTGATACAAGTTAAAAATATATATAAAAGGTGTACATAATACCAGCGCAACGTTTAAGTCAATTTTTACCCGAATAAAATCGGTTACCGGCAAGAAAACTACGAAAGCATCATTTGCTGTGGGACGCCAACATCGAAGCTACGGAACATAATAAACTTTTACCCTATCCTACATTGAACCATACTTAGAAGCATCGAAGCGATCCAAGAATATCTCTCTCGATCCTATTTGGCCGAATACTCTGATTTGCCGTACTCCAGCACGTTAGACATATTGCTGCCTTTTCCTACAAACCACAGGTTCATTTATTTTCTTGTAAAAGCATAACATATAACTCTTTATTGTCAATTCAAAATTTAATAATTATATCTTTATTTTGCTTTAAAAATATCACACTATTTTGATAAATTTAACGGAAAGAATATTACCTATTGAGATTTCTGAAGTACTTACCATATAACATTGTTAACTTATTTATATTATAGCAAACTTTGCTTAAAAATATCAACTAGTAAACATAACCATAATTACACACATGTTATTATATTCGTAAATTCGTAATTCGTAAATACACATTATAGTGTATAGATATCTTGCGTTGAATAAATATTTTATACTTGTTATTTTAAATAAGTTCTTTTATTTATCTATGCGTAGCTAAAGATATTTCATTTATATTATTAATTTATTATTTATCAATTTTATAGGAGTATAATTTACCGGCGATGATCCAGAGATAAGAGCCTAATAAATTCAGTATCTTAGTCATGCTCTAACGATATCTATTTGTAATTGAAGATACTGCGTACTATCGGCTGGTAGACCAATATCACATCTTCAAATAAAGGCGCCCAACAAAAAACTATCAGTTGAAGTACGTGTATTCAATATTATTCTCTTATTATTATTTCACAGCTCATCAGCGTTGTTTCATTTGACGCCCAGACGTGGTCGGCCTTGTTTATACCCTATAAACAAATATAAACTCTCAGATACAGCTGACGTATAAATAAATAATTCTCTCACAAACCAATATATCCGTTACCTGAATTTTGTATGTGTAAGATCTATGTTATTTATTATATGTAATTTTGTATTTCTGCCGTGTCATTTGTTGAGGAAAGTAAGTATTAGGTTTTGCGAGGGGATACTTGATATTGAAAGGACTGTCAGGAATCAAAGTTTGTGGTAAGGAAAATAAACTTGAGCGTACATGCTTTAACAATTTACCTGTATAATTTATTTTACTTACGTGTGTCCAATAATTGCATTGATACAAAAACATTAATACTTATACTTTACAGCAATTAATTGTCATTACTTTTTCTTAATATCACTTATCATAACAACATATTTACACTTAATATCATTATCTAAATATTATCATGGACACAAGACAACGCTCAAAAGTTACTATAGATAATACAGAAGAAGATAGAGTAGAACAAGGGGATATTCCTACCACTTTACCGTCTAGATCCCAAGAAGAAAGCACACCGGAAAATAGTAAGATGATGATGAACATGGTAAATGCAATAATGACACAAATGACACAAATATTTAACCACTAAATTTAAAACAGATATAAAAACTTAAACACGAATATGCAAACTAATTACAATGACTTAAACAACAAAATAGATATAAACCATACAGATTTAAAACAACACCTAACAGATATAAACAACATATTAAAAATAAATACATTAAATTTTAGATCTAAGATCTAAATAATGTACAAACTAACAATCTTGAACAAACCAGTAATAACATATTTGGCACATGTAAAGAGGAACAGGGTAAGACAACAATCAAATCAACAAACAATATAAGTAACAAAGATAATGAACAAAGAGAGAAAAATTTTAATCGGGTACTGAAACATCAACAATTAAATACTATTATGAGCACAAATAATATCAAAAATTTAACTAAAAATATACAAGATCAAAAGATTAACAAACCGCAAAACTAAAACTAATTTACATAATCAATTCCAAATAAATAATAGAGCATATCAAAATTTCTTAATAACCAATGCAAATGAGTATAACAATTTAAATATACAGGTGACGGGGACAAATAATTTTAACATATATAAAATCAGAAACTTTAATAACAATCATGCAACCAGCAAAATCCAAACAAATGATATATTGCTGCTGCCTCCACTTGGTGGGATAAATGTACAGATACGCCTCCACGTTCGGGCGTCTAATGATAAGAAACTGATGAGATATGAAATAATAATAAGAGACTAATATTGAATAATATTAAATAAACGTTCTTGAACTGATAGTTTTTTATTGGGCGCCTTTATTTGAACATATGGTCTACCAGCCGATAGTACGCAGTATCTTCAATTACAAATAGATGTCGTTAGAGCATGACTAAGATACTGAATTTATTAGACCCTTATCTCTGGATTATCGCCGGTAAATTATACTCCTATAAAACTGATAAATAATAAATTAATAATATAAATGAGATATTTTTAGCTACGTATAGATAAATAAAAGAACAAGATATATATACAATATAATGTGCAACTTAGCTAAACGGCAAAATAAGGTATTATGAATTTACGAATATAATAACATATTGCTGTGAACTGTGCCTTTGCTTATTCGGTCAGCTCACAACAAATGTCCGGACTAGTTCAATCGTAAAATCTCTATCAAGAAACTTCTTTCTTCAGGGCTTGCTCTCGCATGAGCAAAGAAGTGAGAAAAATAAAATTCAAAGTAGCATTAAAATAAGGTCAAAGAAAGAACACATTTATACATAACTAGTTTTATTAAAAAAGAAAAAAAAAGAAAAACCCTTTTCAAAATGAAAAGAGAGCTAAAGCATGATTAACAGTAGCTTGGAGGAAAAGGTCTGTGTGATAATAACACGCACACAGAGAAAAACCTCCTGTGATTCGCGAACAAAATTAATAACTATTAGATTATTGAGAAAATTCTCAAATTTTAAAATCTAAATTATACCCCTAACTTCAAACGTAAATAGACTAAACGTCACCTCGTAATTTACTTTACTTGTGCGAACTTAACACAAGTACAAAAATCTCCCCTCCAAAATCCTGAATAAAATGTTCTAGAATGACTTGAAAAAAAAAACTCCCTCATACAAAAAATATGGTAATTTTCTTAGCTATCTATATTATAAGCTAATATAGAAATAAATCAAAATTACAAATAAGCACAAATATCAAAATTTATAGCGAAATATAATTTATATAAATCAAACATAAAAAAGTACTTACGATCGCAACACTTTTTACTGAAAAAACACTAGTACGAGAGATATCAAGCATAATCTAAATAAAATGTAAAACGAGACCACCACCACTCGTTAAAAAACACGGAAATGAAATTTAAATGCAAATCAGATCAACCAAACAAAATAAACCGTTCTGAAATCAAATATGCAAGAAGTAAAAAATGAAGTTTTTTACCCCCAAACGTATACTTCAACACACCTGATATCTCTAAGCTAATTCGGATGCACCATCCGGCATCTAGAGAAAAAGCTACAAAATAAGACCGCAAGACGGACTACATCCTATACAAAATAATTATACGGTCCCGGGCAAAACAAAAATTCCAAAATATAAACATTTAAATATACAATATAAAATCAAAGTACATTTTAAATAAATTTCATAAATACACTGTTAGTTCAATATAATTCTTCGGGGAAAAAACACAACAATATGTGTGTAATTATGGTTATGTTTACTAGTTGATATTTTTAAGCAAAGTTTGTTATAATATAAATAAGTTAACAATGTTATATGGTAAGTACTACAGAAATCTCAATAGGTAATATTCTTTACATTAAATTAATCAAAATAGTTATACTTTCAAAGCAAAATCAAGATATAATAATTAAATTTTGAATTGATAATAAAGAGTTATATGTTATGCTTTTACAAGAAAATAAATGAATCTGTGGTTTGTAGGAAAAGGCAGCAATATGTCTAGCGTGCTGGCGTACGGCAAATCAGGATATTCGGCAAAACAGGATCGAGAGAGATATTCTTGGATCGCTCGGATGCTTCTAAGTATTGTTCAATGTAGGATAGGGTACAATGGAATGATGCAGGTACGTAAAAGTTTATTATGTTCCGTAGCTTCGATGTTGGCGTCCCACAACAAATGATGCTTTCGTAGTTTTCTTGCCGGCAACCGATTTTATTCGGGTAAAAATTGACTTAAACGTTGCGCTGGTATTATGTACACCTTTTATATATATATATTTTTAACTTGTATCACTGATATTTCGGTATTTAATACATTTAAAAAAAACGGAGAACTCTCTTTTCGGGGCAAAGCTATGCAAAATTCTGCAACTGACGCTAACTTTCATTTATTTTTCCCAAAGCCTTATTAAAAAGCAAAAATTATCTTGATTTATACTTTTTACAACTAACATATGATCAAAAAGTCTTTGGATCGCGATAGCCATGAAGTGTAAAAACCATCTATAGAATTACTTGCTTCTGTAGTTTGAAATACACATATTGCAGTGGAATGTGCTTTTAATTGCTTATTAATTTTTTTATTCACACTACAACTTATGCTTCCGGCTGTTCAGTCTAGTAGATTCCTCGAACTCACTTCTCACGGGTCGCTCTTCTCAGATGAGGGCCAGGTTATGTTAGAAGTAAAACAATAAATGTTAATAAAAGACTCAGTTAGCTAATTTACAATTTTTTAATACACAAAAGAAAAAAAAAATCCCTTTACCGAATGTATAGGGAGCTAAAGCAAAATGAACAGTAGCATTAGGAGGAAAGACTCTTTATGAATATGACTCGCACAAAGAGAAAAACCGCCTGTGACTCTCGAACAAACATAAAATTAATAAATAATTGAGAAATTTGTCAAGTTTGACCTCTACTTTAACCCCTACAATTTTAAATGTCAACAACTACAAAGTTATTGAAACCGCGTAATAGTCTTACAGTCATGCGCAAATAAAACACGACAAAAATCAACCCACAACTAAAAAAAAATCCAACCTGAATTTACAACGTTCTAGAATATTATCTTGAAGAAAAAAAACTCCACTAAAAAAGAAACATGACAATTTTCTCTAATACTCATATACTACTTTAAATATCAAAATTATCACAAATAATACATAACATTAATTATAAGAAAATAATCGTAGCATCAATTATATAAATTAAATATTTTTTATCAAACTTACATCGATCTAAGTACTGGTGACACAAAAACTACATGAGAGATATCATACTTTATTTAATTTCACAACGAGATCACCAACTCTCGTAAAAATCGAAATAACATTACATGCACATTAATAAATGCATAAACTAAATTAAAAACCCGATTTTACTAAAAACAGAGAATAAAAAATGAACTTCTTATCCTCTACAACCGGTCACTTTGGAAGTCTTGATATCTCTAACAAAATTTACCGCGAAAAATTGCTACATTTAATTCAATAGTACCACAACTGTCCGCATCCATACGTTTAAACTAATAAACATACAGAGTCAGTCAAAAATATAATTACAAATATAATAAATATTAATAAAATTCAAATGTTGTTCAAAATTTAAATCTTCCATATTTTTCTCTCTCTCTCTTGATAGAAAAATCCATGACACAATCCCCAAATTTATCCGAGAACAAAGTCAGAACATTCCTGATCTTTTTTCAAGGATAAATTTCAGCACTACCACTTGAGACAGTGTCGCACCCTGTCTTCCTTCCCCGCACTAACATGTTGCATTGTTGTTGTACAGGATCATCCTCGTTCTGATGCTGTAGTGTGACAAACGGTTTCAACATTTCAATATACATTCTGTATATAATTTTTATTAATATAAATGTCTTATTTGACTTAAGACATTTTATTACTTATGTCGTTTTACTTGACATAATTTATTTATGTCATCTTTGACTAGACATAATTTATTAATGTCATATTGCTTGACATTCTCGAATGGGCTTCAACAATAATAATAATAATAATAACAATAATATCATAAGATTAATTTCTTCTTCCTATATATTATTTTTTTTTCTTACAACGCAATTCCCATAATCAACAATTTTTTTATACGCAGATAATTCAAATTAATTTTAATTATATCAACAATAATTTTATCATAACTCATCCTGTATATATCCATTTACTTAATCCTATTCATTACCATGTCAATTAAATCAGCAATTCGTATACCATCATAATCAAATATATTTATTCATTATCCTTTTCACATGCCAACAATTCTTTTTTATAAATTCATAATTACCATAATTTTATTTTCAATCATATATATATATATATATATATATATATCTCTCTCTATTATCATAATAACTTTTTCATATAACGACGAAATTTTATTTAAATATACCGACGAAAATTTTTTTATATAAATATACTTTCATTTTCCTTCAAATATTTACTTCATATATCCTCGACGAAATTTTGTAAATTTTTTTCATATTCAACATATCCTATAACATTTTATCACGACGAAATTCTGTAAACACCTTTTTATTTTACCTCTATCTAATTCCTCTTCTTATACTAATAATTTAATTCTAATTATCCTTTACGTCAAGTTTATTTCAATATCATGTATCAACTCCTATAACATTTCCAAATTTTATATATATCCTTTATTACATCACATTTCAATTAGTTATTTCAAAAGCAAAAATCCTTATACCTCGCATATTCATCTTAATAGTTTACAACAAAATTTTCTCATTAAGTTGGGCCTATCTGAAATATCCGACTATAAATAATTTGTAATTTCATTTTTACTTTTATACCAATATAAAATGTGGGTCTATTTAATTTAAATTTAGTACCCTTATTTTTCTTAACTTTCAGAGTATTGTTTTTAAAAACTTTATTGTTGACATGAATTTGATTTAGATATTTTTTTAAAAAGCAATTGTATTTTAAAATATAATTACAGGAATTATTGCGTTTATTTCCTATATAATTATTCAAATTATATTTATAAATGTCATTTGTAGAAACCAATTTCATTTTTATCTTAGTTTGTTTATCATTAATATCATTAATGACAACTGCTTGTTTATTTAATTCATTGACCATTTTCTCATGATTACTTTCATCCATCCTACATTCTAACTTTGCATTTGTTTTAATTATATTAAATTCTTTTATCTTGTTAGTTTTAAAATCAATTTTATTTAATATATTTTCTTCGCTTACCCTAATTTGATTATTTCTTCTTCCAACTTCTCTATCCAAATGATTTCCATTGTCCTGTGGCATAGATTCTTCCCCAGGCACGTCCTCTAAACTTTCTTTTGTAATTGTTGATTCCTTTTCTTCTTGTTGCATTATTATCAATTCCTTTTCTTCTTGTTCCATTATTATTGTTAATTCCTTTTCTTCTATTGCTTGTTTTTCCTCTACATGTACTATTTTACTTTTAGTTATTGTGTTTTCTTTGTTTATTTGATTGTTACTGTTTCTTGGTACCCTTTTATCCATTATCTCTTCTATTTTTTTCTCTATATCCTCCTGTCGTTTTTTTATTTCATTGTGATTTTGTTGTATCATATCCATTTGTTGTTGTTTTATTTCCATTTGTTGCTGTTCTATCCTATTCATCATTTCCATCTCCTTATGGTTTTGTTGCATCATATTCATTTGTTGTTGTTTTATTATCTCCACGTCATTGTATTTTTGTTGTTTTATATTCATTATCATTTGAATCATTGTGTGCATCATATCCATTATCCCTTGACTGCTTCCTCCATTGTGTCCTCCTTCATGCATGCAACTAGCATTACCCATTCTTTGACTTAAATATTCCATTTTAAAATTTATGTTGTTTATTTCTGCCAATTATACGTTGGGCTCGCCAAATTTATAAATTAGCGTGTATTTACAAATTATTTGCTTATAATTTCATTAATAATTCCTTTTCTCATTCGCCGACACGTTGGGCTGCCAAAATTATGCAGTGGAATGTGCTTTTAATTGCTTATTAATTTTTTTATTCACACTACAACTTATGCTTCCGGCTGTTCAGTCTAGTAGATTCCTCGAACTCACTTCTCACGGGTCGCTCTTCTCAGATGAGGGCCAGGTTATGTTAGAAGTAAAACAATAAATGTTAATAAAAGACTCAGCTAATTTACAATTTTTTAATACACAAAAGAAAAAAAAAATCCCTTTACCGAATGTATAGGAAGCTAAAGCAAAATGAACAGTAGCATTAGGAGGAAAGACTCTTTATGAATATGACTCGCACAAAGAGAAAAACCCCCTGTGACTCTTGAACAAACATAAAATTAATAAATAATTGAGAAATTTGTCAAGTTTGACCTCTACTTTAACCCCTACAATTTTAAATGTCAACAACTACAAAGTTATTAAAACCGCGTAATAGTCTTACAGTCATGCGCAAATAAAACACGACAAAAATCAACCCACAACTAAAAAAAAATCCAACCTGAATTTACAACGTTCTAGAATATTATCTTGAAGAAAAAAAACTCCACTAAAAAAGAAACATGACAATTTTCTCTAATACTCATATACTACTTTAAATATCAAAATTATCACAAATAATACATAACATTAATTATAAGAAAATAATCGTAGCATCAATTATATAAATTAAATATTTTTTATCAAACTTACATCGATCTAAGTACTGATGACACAAAAACTACATGAGAGATATCATACTTTATTTAATTTCACAACGAGATCACCAACTCTCGTAAAAATCGAAATAACATTACATGCACATTAATAAATGCATAAACTAAATTAAAAACCCGATTTTACTAAAAACAGAGAATAAAAAATGAACTTCTTATCCTCTACAACCGGTCACTTTGGAAGTCTTGATATCTCTAACAAAATTTACCGCGAAAAATTCCTACATCTAATTCAATAGTACCACAACTGTCCGCATCCATACGTTTAAACTGATAAACATACAGAGTCAGTCAAAAATATAATTACAAGTATAATAAATATTAATAAAATTCAAATGTTGTTCAAAATTTAAATCTTCCATCTTTTTCTCTCTCTCTCTGGATAGAAAAATCCATGACAATATGTCACAAATAAAATAGATTTTAGGTTATGGTAATTAGTTGCATTTTATGTATATTGTATAGCCAGCTGACTTAAAAGTTGTCAAGTCAATGTCAAAACTAATTGAAATAAATAATTTCATAGATTCCTCGTAAATTCCACGGCAATAGCGATCCAAAGACTTTTTGATCATACGATAGTTATATTAATTAAATTATAAATATAATAATTATTTTGATAGAAAGAATAAATTAAAATATGAATTTACAGGTATATATGACTTGCTTTTAGATGTTAGGTTTTGTTATAATTTTGAATAGAAATATAACCTTTTCGCGGTTTTTCTATGATTTGAAAAGTGGGCGTATTCAATTAGTATCGATATAAAATTCAAATGTAAATAAATTAAATATCTTTTTTAATTTCGCGTAGTTGATTTGAATGACAAAAATGAAAATAAAAAATATAAATAGTAAATTTTGAAATAAATATAATTTAATCTGAAATATACAAAGTTGTCGTGATATTAATTTATTGACATTTCGACACTAATTTTACAAGTTGTGTCCACCAAATGCAGCTATTCAATAGAGTGTTTCACTTATGTTAATTTCTACCCTTTCATTTACTGTTAGCTGGAATAACCGAGCTGTACGTACCACAACAATATATATATATATATATATATATATATATATATATATATATATATGGTAAACCTAATCAGTAGGCGATTAAAGGTCTGTATATTACTTCAAAATATATGTATTTAAAAAACTCTACATGTTTCGGCTGTATACGCCTTTATCAAGAGAATACAAAATATGAATGACAGGATATAAATGTCAAGTAATTGACACTAATTTTACAAGTTTACAATATACAGACCTTTAATCGCCTACTGATTAGGTTTACCATATCATACCAAGGTCACGAAGTTATTATATATATATATATAATATATATATGGAATATAACCCTTGGAGTGTTATAATTTAATAATAGTAATGAAAGTGAATGTAACTGATTTTTAATATGATGGAAAATAAAAGTGTTACCTCGGTATCATAAGACTCTTTACTCTATTTATTCAAAGATGTCGCTAGGTGCGGACAAATTTTTATAATGTTTGTATAAAAATCCGTATTAAAATTAACTTCGTGTTATCTCAAGTAAGCTTTTTTCCTCTATAAATATTTAGATTCTTTTTAAGTTTAATCTGGCTAACTCATTGTATAAATTACTTTATTTTTTTGTCTTAGGAGTTGGTCCTATAGTAAACAGATCTCCGTTAAATTTATAAAAATATCAATAAAAATCAAAACTTATGAATACTCAACTTAAATACTGGAAATAAAAACACTATATAGGTGTGTAAATAAACAATTAACTGGTAGATATTTAAAATCTCAAATTTTATAAGAAAAACAGTAATTGGAAATTATAAATGTTGTAATCATGTGACATAAAACATGTGTTGTATAAAAGTGATTTTCACAAGCATAATAATTATTTTATACAAGAAAATAAATGGGCTTATCATACTAAATTAGGATTATGAGAAAGGTATATTAATAAGTAGGTGTTAAATTAATATGTAATAATAATTTATGACCTTTAAAATACACCTAAACGATATTGCAGGTTATTGATGATTTTTGAATTTTTATTTTAGGAAAAATACTCATATAAGGTTTAGTAGGGATTCTTGGATAGTCTGTATCAAAATATGACTGCTTTCTTGATTTTGGTACTATTAATTGATCTTGGGAAGGTTCGCTGGATCGGAGCTTGTAATTTAATAACTTTAAAAGCTTAGCTCTGCGCTAAAAAGTAGCACTATAAATTCTAATTCGATGTGATAATACATTTCAGGTAAGTTTTACGTTTTCACTATGTTTATTTAATTTGGAATTTGGAATCATCGAATATGAACCCATTTCTCATGCAAATCGAAAAAAAAGGCGCCAACTCTCCATTGTTTTCTCTCGGGCCTATTATTCGTCAAATTAGTATAGAAATAAGTATTTAATTTAACTTTTCTTGAATGATTAATTTAAATGAAATAAACGTTTAGATATCTTTCAAAATTCATCAGATTAATTTAGACATTGTGTACCTTTTATTTCTAACATCCGTCATTTTCTTCTGTGCATATTTACATATCGCCGGCTTCCCACAGATTTGATATTTGAACGGTATAGCACAATCAAGAGTTTGTTATTTAAATTTACTATCAACTAAATTAAAAAATACAAAATTATGAATGAATACTGTTGAAGAAGTGTGAAAATAGAATTATTATAAAAACAATGAAAAAATCTACAAAGAGAAAAACGTGAAATTAACTTGTTTGATACTTGACATTTAATAATATACGGTTCAGTTAAAAATGTCTTTTAAACTATTTTTCTCCTTGTTCATAGGTTCAACATATTTGTTTTACTACAATATATATATATATATATATATATATATATATATATACATACGAGGGCTATTTTTTTTTCAAGGTCCGATCGGACGTGAAATTAAAACCACAGTGACAATCAGATGAAGCTTTGCGCAGATGTATTGCGCAGTGTCTCTAGTATAACAGCAGATCGCGTCACGTTGGACATGTCAGTTACAAGCGCGCAGTGTACACGTAAACATGCAGAGAACAATAGCGTCACCCGCCAAATATGAATTGCGTGCAGTAATTCGATTTCTTCATGCGGAGGGGTGCAACGCAGCTACAATTTACCGACGAATGTGTAATGTGTATGGTGAAACATTCATGAGTGATAGTAAAGTGCGGCAATGGTGCAGGAACTTTGAAGCAGGGCGTACAGGCGGTCAGGGAAGGAAGCGAATGTCAACCAATGAAGATCTCGTTCAGCGAGTACATATCCGTATGTTTATTTATAGATTTCCTCAACTGTATTTTAGATATAATTATTCTATTTCAATAAAAGCAATGGTGAGTTTTAAATATCCTATAAGTTTATTTTCTTTTAAATTGTGCAAATCATCGAAATCTCCAGTGAATCATAAATTTGACACTAAGTATTACGTATATTGTAACCTTAAAATCTATGTATGTTGCTACTAACCAATTATGTATTTTATCTATTATCGTACACAAAAAAATCAAATAAATAGCACAAATTCTTTTTTCACTTCTAAAACTATTATTATTCTTTCTTAAAACTTTTATTGAGTTGATTTTTCAAGAGTACTATGTTTCTTATCATTTATAATCTATCTAACTCTTGCAATTGATTTGTACTTATCTACTCTTTTAAATTTGAGGTTATAATTTTATATGAGGTAAACAATATTTGTATTACAATATTAATATAATTAACCCTTTTTCAATTTATAATTTTAGGTTTGGTACATCTACGAGAGATAAATAAATAATCCTTAATTAATTGGAACTATATCGTACAATAGAATTTTTCAAAGGAATTTATGCTTTCAGGTAAGAATAAAGGAAATTTAATAATGATTTCTAATTATTTATTTTTGTATGATAATTTTCTCTATACTTAGTAATGGATTTCTCCCACCTTATTTGTTTATTTTCTTCATTAATTTTTAGAAACTGACTCCTCTTGAGGGCTTCTCCTTCGACCGGAACGTTGATTGAGTTTGAAAATCTGGTTCTAACTCAGGCTCTTCTGTTTCAAGTATCCTTACAGATGAAATAATTTATTTCTTCCTGCTTGGTGTATCCAATTGATCTGGAATTTGTACTTAAGTGAATGGCGAATAATTTGATTAGTTTTTTTTAAATTCTTCTATTTATCTTGAAATTGCTTCTTAAAATATTTTATTTATTCAAATTTTCACGCCGCCATTTGCATTTATTTTCAAATTGTAGATTCTGTAAATAATTTTGCATCTACAGATATTAATTTGTTGTCTTGATATGTATTTTAAATTCTTCTCTCCGAATATACCACTTTTATATACTTTTGCGCTTTTTTAAGTAATTTTATCTTCGTTTTAAGGAACGCTTATGCTCTTTTCCAAAATGGCGTAGCTTCCCTCATATAGGGAAATACGACCGCTTCGTTCATTGGTTCGAGAGCGTCGCTCTTTTTTCAATTTCACAATATGGACAAGATCTACTTATTTTCAAATCCAGTTCGTATTTGTCAATATTAATAACAATAATAACAATATATTTAATTCCTTTAAACGAAAAGCATAGAACATGTCAAATATAAAAAAAATATATGACAAGTACAATAAACAAATATAAAATAGCATATAACAAATAAGTAAAAACAAATACACGATAGGAAATAACAAACATTGACACATATATAAAAAAATTAAATTATTTTTATATCTTCCCGAAAGAAATCCACTAAATACAGTGCTTTCTCAAGTAAGTGTGTCTTTAGTATCCGTTTAAATATTTTATTAGGTTTGTTTTTTATGTTGTTGGGAATGTGATTATATATTTTTATGCATTGAAAGACTACATTTTTTTGCACATTCGTCAGTTTTACTAATGGCAGAATTAGATACGTGCGCAAGTTACCTCTGGTATTATGACAGTGGTATTTCTTCAAATTTCTGGAAAAATTAATTATAATTTCTCCTTACAAATAACGCGCACTCTAACACATAAATTGATGGCAACGTGAGTATTTTCTTAACTATAAATATTGGTTTGCAAGAATCTCAGTGGTTAAAAATAGTTCTTATTGAAAATTTTTGTAGAATAAAAATGCATTTTACATGCACCGCACTACCTCAGAAGATAACACCATATTGCGGTCGCGATTGCACATATGCATAGTAAGCACTAATAACGCGCCCAACACTTACGCTATTCGTTGTTATTTTTAAGGTATAACAAAATCTAGACAGTTTTGTAGCAACTTCGTCAATGTGCGGGCGTCAATACACCATCCAGTTTCAACTCTAAAAAAATGATCTTGTCGACACCTGTAAGTGTTTCTTTCCCATGATGAAACTCTAGCCTCCCGCTAGATTATTAAAATTTACCAAAGACGTTTGGTCCACATTCAGTTTTGTAAACCACCCGCCCAGAACTTCTATACTCGACTCCAATATGTCTGTAGACTGGTGCCTACCCTCAACGCGGACAATAGCAGATGTGTCACCTGCGTACAATATTAGTAGGCTACTTATAACATGTGGTAGATCATTTACATAAAGGAGAAAGAGTAATTATCCCAAAATAGACCCCTGCGGCACACCGCGCTTCACATTACGCCACGTTGATCGTATCGGTTCCTCCGAGTCGTCATAACACACCACCCTCTGCTTTCTATGCGACAAATACGATTTCATCGACTTTTGTGCTATACCACGGAAACAGATGACCACCAACTTCATTAAACGGATACCGTGATGAACACTGTCGAATGCCTTTGACAAGTCCATAAACAAACATGTAGTCACTTCTTTATTATTTAAACCAAGTATTACTTCTTCGAGCAGTTAGTATATTGCTCTCAATGTAGACCTGCCACTAATATATCCATTTTGGTTATCATTTAACAACTGATGCTTGTCAATGAAACTTTGCATCCTAGAATACATAAGTTTTTCAAATATCAATAGCAATAGGCCTGTAACTTTAAAGTCGTTTCTATTACCTATCTTGTATAATGGGTCTTATTATAATGGACTTTAATTGAGTCGGAAAAGTGTCAGTAATATATAAAGTATTTACTATATGTGCCAAAGGCAACGACAGGCAATCAGCACATCATTTCAGAAGACTTGTGGGTATCTCATCTTCACCAATGGCAGTGGTACTATTCAGATTTTTTATTGCAGTTTCAACCTCCAGTGCATCCACACGAATCTATTAAATAGTTATTTAGAGCTGTTACATCAGCCTTTTCTTCATACAGATCACTAAAGTTCTTCACATTGAAACCTGATTTGTCAGTCTTTCTTTGTAATTGGTTAACAATTTTCCATTACGCCTTTACTTGATTATTAGAAGTTTCAAACATTTTTTTTTCGCGTTCGTAATCTTTTGTTTTAATTCTTGACAATATGTTTTATATATGTCTTTATCAATTTTATTTTGTATGACGTCTTCCTATAATTGCGTTTTTAATAGCAGACATATTCTTAATTTACTCAATTATCCAACCTTTTACACTACACTACCTTCACTTTAGAATATTTGTTGACAACAGACATCAGCATATTACTTAATATATCATAACTAAAGTTGGTATCATTAGTTGACAGCACTGGTGACCAATCTATTTCAGTTAGCTCTTGGTTTATTAGATCTAATATATTCTGATTAAAACATCTTTTTTTCTGTTTGCAAGCATGACTTCTGCTTTTTGATTCAGTATGTATATTCCATGCAAGTCTTTCAGCTAGATGATCAGAAAGAGCTGACATTAATGCTTCACTGATATAGGCACGTACATTAGTAAATATATTGTCAACGATTGTACTAGATACTGGAGTTACATGTGGGTTCAAATATTGTTTGATTAAGGTCGAACATAATCAAGTATCAGTTAATTTTCTTGCATGATTATCATTTTTGCTCAACTCAATATTAATGTCCCCACTCAATACAACTTTAGGAGTCATGTGTAAAATTGACCCCAGCATATGGAAAAACTCTTCTAAATCACCATCTGGTGGACGGTATATATTAATAATAATCGTTTTAAGTTGTTGTAATTTTATAGCACTACATTCTAGTACTAATTCCCCACTCATTTGTTTCAAGTCAATCAGTTCCGAATATTCTATACCTACCCGCACTAAAATACAGGAACCTCCATGAATAGAAGCCCTTCTGCAAAAACATGACGCCATCTGATAATCTTCAATGACCACATCCTCGGCCGCTTTCAACCAATATTCCGATAACGTCAATACATCTACTTCCCATGGTTACGAATGAATAAATATGATTAAGTCATTTATTTTATTTCGAACACTTCGAATATTTTGATGAATAATAGTAAAAGCTGTCGCATCAGACTCCATTCTAATTGTTTTGCAATGGGTGCTAGATTGCGAAAATTTTGAGGTCTAAATGGTCGAACTATTACATTAAGTGACCAGAGATCAGAATCGAGCATTTTTGCATATGTTATTGTCGACAGTCGATTGTGGTAAGAAAACCCATTTTATATTTTCAGTAGTTTTCAAAGATGTGTTGTTTCTATTTCCACGTATAGTTTTTGTCGTTTGTTTATGTTCTGTGTTTGTTGATGCTTCTTGTTGGGAATGCTCTGTACTTTTTATATTCTTGTCAAATTTCTTATCCTCTAGAGGTTTTTGTTTGTTTTTATTTGGAGTGTGATGTTGTTTATCCTGCTTTTTATTTTGTGTATTTGTCGATACCTTTATTTGAGATTTGGTATTGCTAGAGACACCTGTTATAGTTTTCAATCATGTAAGGGGTTTGTTTACAGATTCCTCTCCCATTAAACAATGCTGTTTTAGTTGTTTCTATTGCAAATTTCCAATTAAAATTGCCTGAGAGTTAAGTTTTTTCGATTGTTCGCTTATTAGTTTTGTCAGTTTTTCAACCTTTCGGTTTAATTCCATAATTATTACATGCAAAGCACTTACCGACGAATCTTTTTGACCGTTAACACATGGATCACTGTACTATTTTACGTTTTTAGAGTTTTGTTCAAACAGTTTCAGCTCCGTAGGTTTGAACGTACTACACATTTCGTGCAAGAAAGTTCTTGCAATTTGCCATAACATTTAATCACTTTTTCACTTCGATTTCCAAGTTGGTTTTCACATTTCACACAGACGTGTAAAGTGTTTATCGATCTAAGCTAAATTTAAAACGAGTTACCCTATTGAATTAATAACAAATATCTTTGCAACGATAACTACCAAATCTTTTTCATTATAATTACCTTTTTATGAAAATAAGAATGTGTGCTAATTATTTTAACAATTAAAGTTTTTACAAATCATGAAATATCTTAATTACTTTGCTATTCATTTTCTCCCTTTATGTACACTTTGAACTAATTGAACATAGTGGACTTAATAATAATGTTGTAGCCATACACAGACATTAATAACTACTTTAAAATTCACCGTTAATTAAATGATTGAAAATAAAATTTCTTCCTCTGATGCATCTAAATTTTATTTTCTTTTACAACGGTACAAATCTTATGAGATATCAACTGGAGGAACAGGAGAAGCACATTGATAACGAATATTAAGATATTCATATTTATAAATTAATTTATATATTTTGTAATTTAATTTCAAGTTTGTTTTGTAAATGTTTTACTAATTAAAATGTAATAGATATAATTGAGACCATATAAAAAAAGATAAAAATAACAATTGTCAACGGGATAAACAGAAAATAAAAACACATGGAAAGAGAGGTAATTTTATATATATTGGTGTCAGTCGTAAAAAGAAAATTATAAAAGTGAAAATATACCAGATGTAAAGGTTACAGATTATCTAACTGAATCAAATGGAAATCAAGATGACGCTACATAAGAACGCAGTGTGCGCGCTAATATACAAAATAACGCAAATAAACAAGATACATTTTGCTACCATACCGCGATGCAGGCGCAGCAATAGCGTCTGACGTTGGACAAAATTCAAAACAGTACCCGCAGTTGTATCGCACAATGTATCGGAGCTTCTATTTATTATGTATGCCCTTAGTCAGTGGAGACGGGTGTGGGTGTGACTAAAATAAAAGATAAAAGGTAGCGCCACTCAGTTTTGCTTACAGAAGTTTAGTCTGAAAACTGAGAAAAAAAGAGATTGCGCGATTTTAGGCGCATGTGCATACAACTACTCAAACACTACACAAACAGATATAAATTTACTATGTAGCTACGTACTATACCAGAAGGCTGCACAGGATACCTGTAAAGAAATTTCTTAGCAAAGTGCCAAAGGCAAAGAAAATACTTGGGAACAAATAATTCGTATACTCAATAACCAAAAAAAAATATTTGAATATTATAAAAAAAAAATTAAACTAAATGAAAATATGTATTAATATATGCAAAAAGTGAATTAACTGAAAAATATATTTTAAAAATTAAATCTTCACACTGTATAAGTACCGACTATATAATCCGGCATCAAAAAATGTCTATACAAAAACCACAACTAAGTATGGCAAAAATAAAGTGTAACAGTACGGTAAATATATTTTGAAAGATAAAAAAAACACTGGAGAAAATAAATAGAAAATAATATCAAGTACAGATTAAATGATTAAATCTCGTCGTTTTTTTTCCTACGGTACCAAACTTACGAAAATTTTATAACGAAAAGGCGGTAATAAAAATATCTTATACAAATATGCTAATGACATATCTTAAAATCAAAAATTATTATTTTACAAAAAGGCGTCTATCGAACACCTGCGTGTGTACCTTTGAAAAACCAGTATATCTGGAGGCACAAAAAAGGTCGTGACTGCGGGCGAAATATCTATAAAATTCATCGATAACTATATATGTTTTAAACATTAAAATTATAATAATGAATTAATAATTTGGCATTAACAAGACTAATTAGATATCTTAGTATGCCCAAAAATGATATATAAATTATAATAGTAAAAGATTGAATGAGAACAAAATTAATATTTAAGTTATGCTCAAGAAATTAAATTGATTACCCCCACAATATGATAGCAATAATATATAAATTATTAGAGGAAATTTAAATTACACAAAGGAAAATTTAACAATACGAGTTTACTTGTATCCTTTCCTTCCCTTTTCGTCTGAGATCTGAGATGGTAATTAATTTCTACCGGTGTATCGCTGTTCGGTGAATTAGATGACCATGAACTGTCCTAGAAGAAGAAGCGGTAGTGTGCGTGGTGTCTTCTGCGGAAAGATAATTATATTTTTCTGAAAACGACGTCGAAGTAAAATGCCAAGCAGAAAAAACCCCAAGTCGGTTAATAATTTTCTCTAACCTTCTTGAGTCGCGAGCAGCAAAATTGGCTGTTCTAAAACATTCACTAACTCTTGACTTGATCCGTAACTATACGTGAAATTCTATAAGTCGAAGAAGCGTGATTTAACTTCCGTTAAGAAGATGTAGTTTTTGTCTCTTTTAAACGACCTTACACTACAAAAGGCTATCGGGCACTCTCTTTCTTCCGCGTACTCGCAGCCGCTCGCAACAGAGGGGATGATAGTTACCAATTCAAACACAGATAGCGATATCAGCACTCATACGTATTAAATGATACACAAGCAAAATAAGATACCGGGACTCGTCGATAAATAATGAAAACTATTAAGAAAATTATAGAAAGGAAATAAAGGCGTAACAATTTGCCGCAATTCTCAAAACATCAAGGCGACCTATTGAATTGGAAAAATTGTAAATGATATAATTAAACCGAGTTTAACAGAAAGAATTTCAGTTGTTAATGTAGGGAAAGAAAGAAAGTTCCAGTAAGTTCCTTCTTTCCAAATTATTATAATTGGTTAAGGAAGCGATAAATAGGCCTGAATTGTCATTTTAATTAGGAACGTCAGTTTTTTTATAAAAACTTCAAAGTGACAGACGTATAAGTGTTATTCATAAATATATCCAATTTATTGGTTGTATATACACACACCTTTTATAAAATATTAGTATAGTGTTTGGCTAAGCCGAACTGCAATTGTAAAAGTAAATACATTTTGTTCTTTTATGTATAAGATAACTCGTTGTTTTATTATTTATTTGGTCGTGATTTTATTGTTGTAAATATTGTTGTAAATTATATTAACAAAGCCAAAATTTTTGTACAAGAACCGACTAATCGGTTCTTGTACAAAGAATCGACTATTCGGTTCCTTGTACAAGAACCGATTAGTCGGTTCTTCGTTATAGCTCCAACTTTTACGATGGTCCTACTGAGGATGTCCCTGCAGATAGTGTGATTTACAAGAAAATTCCATATATTGGTGGTCTTACTTATTCAATTATATCACACTTTAAACAATTTAGTAACATTAAAATAGTCAAATATAACACATTTACTTTGAAAAAATTATAGAGTAAGACCAAGGATGTAACACCTTTGTTTTTAAATAGTCATGTTGTCTACAGGATACCATGTTAGGATTGTCGTGGCGTCTACATAGGCCAAACGTCACAATGGCTAAAACAGCGCATCCCACAACACATAAGTGATATCCGTATTAATAAGAGATCTTGTGCTCTGGTGGATCATGCACTTGATCTCGGCCATACATTTAATGCATTTAATAATTACAAAAAAAGGTGCTTTTTAGAAATTGTTCACATCAACGGAGACACTAATAGCGTAAACTATAAGTCGGATACGAATGGACTAAGTATAATCTATTGCAATATACTAGGTGTTAGCGTTTAATTGACCTGATAAGTGTTGTTAACTAGTCCTCGTATCGTTTAATGTATAGTTTGCTTTTGGTTTCGATATTTTTATGAAATAAGTTTTTTTCTGTGTGTTTTATATTTTTGTTTTTGTATTTTAACATTTATGTATATTTATTTTTAAAAGGTTGATGAGAAACCAACATCTTATTAATTTAATTTTAAATTTAGGCGATTGATTTTAACATGTTTAGTGGCGTCTTTGCTAGATTTTAACTCTTAATTGTAAGTATTTTATTATTGACATGTTCATTAATATATTGTGGTTTTGTTAAACCTGTAGGAACTCATGAAGAAGTAACAAATCGTTATGAAATATAGAGTGACATAAATGAGCTTTTTATTTGACAGACCGCTCACCCGTTCAATTAATTTGTACTATATATATATATATATATATATATATATATATTGTTGTAGTTCTTCTGATGCTCATAATTTCTTTCATTTAAATGATTTCTTGGACAGAAATGTTATATCTGAAATTTAATGTTTTTAAAAATATATAATTTGATAGCCAAATTTCTATATAATTTATGTAAAATCATAATTAGATTTAGCAATATTGATATCGTATATAATTGTAATTTGCATTCTTTTTATTGTTGTTACTTGCTTCTAAATTAAATTTTTAGATTATATTTTATGTTTTCGTGATACTAAATCTGATTCTGATCATTTTTTTTGTAATCGAACTGCTATAATCGTTACTGTATATTAAGTGTCTAATTAACTTTTATTTCTAAATTTGTAATTGCAATTACGTGAGATATGCCCATTAACCTTCTGAACAATCAGTCAGAGTTATTTTTATCTCTGGCTCATGTAAGATTTTCTTTGAAGAAACACTTTAAATTTTTCCTTACTAAATTGTCAAAATGACTTTTAATTTAACTTTTGAACTTACTGTATTTATTCCAAAGAAAATCTGATTCAAAAATGTAAATTTTCTAATGGGAGTTATGACAATAAAAAAAAAAGGATAAATAAGATAGTTTTTTTTGCACGAAATTGGTGAAGATTGTTATATTTAAAGTTATCTCTTCAAGTTTATTAATTTTAAAGTAAAAACCATAAGAATTCGATAAAAAGTAGTGTTTTATTAATAAAATATTGGGAAATACCTTGCTGTTAGAATTTTCTACGAGTGGATTATTCCAGGAATCCTTATATACAGTTTTCAACGTTATATCCTCGTCACAGTTATTATTTGCATTTATGCAGAGTTTTTGATGGAGTTTCCAGTAATTACATTGGATTCCGAGGGATAAATTACACCTTTCCCTGTTTATTATATTAACACATAACCTTGCTGAAACCTACGTTCACCAGGATCATAAGCCGTTCTATATTAGGATCATTTCTACTAGATGTGACAAACCAGATTATTGTGATCTTCCACAACTGTAATTGACGATCTACATCGTGGTTTTTAATATCATCCAGAAGATACACGTACTTCAGATTTATTGTTACTGTTTATACCAATAGAACAGGTATTTCATATTTTGTTGTCTGTAATTTTCCTCAAGATATAACATTTCCCACAAGTCTTAAATATTTAATTAATACTCACGTAATTCCAAAATAATAATCACTTTTCAATAATGTTTATATTTGCAATATAAAAATCTTTAATAATTGATGCACTAATAGATCTTGTTTTATGTTAATTTGGGGTAGGCTTCCCATTTTACAGTATAATATAGGGAGTAACATACTCACCTATCATATGCAATTTGTATCTTGTTTTATTTATTTAAGAAAATACAACAGTTTAATTCTTTAATATATTTATTACAAACATATACATATTCGTATTATTTTGTGTACTTAATTCCTGATATCCGAACATCCGGATCCCGCCTATAGACCCGAAGATTAAGCAGTCTCAGCTCCTATTTCATTTATTTTTCTATAATTTATATTCATTCTCATAATTATTATCCCGGGTTTTATGTTTATTACAAAAATAAGGAATTTTGTAATAAACATAAAACCCGGGATAATAATTATGAGAATGAATATAAATTATAGAAAAATAAATGAAATAGGAGCTGAGACTGCTTAATCTTCGGGTCTATAGGCGGGATCCGGATGTTCGGATATCAGGAATTAAGTACACAAAATAATACGAATATGTATATGTTTGTAATAAATATATTAAAGAATTAAACTGTTGTATTTTCTTAAATAAATAAAACAAGATACAAATTGCATATGATAGGTGAGTATGTTACTCCCTATATTATACTGTAAAATGGGAAGCCTACCCCAAATTAACATAAAACAAGATCTATTAGTGCATCAATTATTAAAGATTTTTATATTGCAAATATAAACATTATTGAAAAGTGATTATTATTTTGGAATTACGTGAGTATTAATTAAATATTTAAGACTTGTGGGAAATGTTATATCTTGAGGAAAATTACAGACAACAAAATATGAAATACCTGTTCTATTGGTATAAACAGTAACAATAAATCTGAAGTACGTGTATCTTCTGGATGATATTAAAAACCACGATGTAGATCGTCAATTACAGTTGTGGAAGATCACAATAATCTGGTTTGTCACATCTAGTAGAAATGATCCTAATATAGAACGGCTTATGATCCTGGTGAACGTAGGTTTCAGCAAGGTTATGTGTTAATATAATAAACAGGGAAAGGTGTAATTTATCCCTCGGAATCCAATGTAATTACTGGAAACTCCATCAAAAACTCTGCATAAATGCAAATAATAACTGTGACGAGGATATAACGTTGAAAACTGTATATAAGGATTCCTGGAATAATCCACTCGTAGAAAATTCTAACAGCAAGGTATTTCCCAATATTTTATTAATAAAACACTACTTTTTATCGAATTCTTATGGTTTTTACTTTAAAATTAATAAACTTGAAGAGATAACTTTAAATATAACAATCTTCACCAATTTCGTGCAAAAAAACTATCTTATTTATCCTTTTTTTTTTATTGTCATGACTCCCATTAGAAAATTTACATTTTTGAATTAGATTTTCTTTGGAATAAATACAGTAAGTTCAAAAGTTAAACTAAAAGTCATTTTGACAATTTAGTAAGGAAAAATTTAAAGTGTTTCTTCAAAGAAAATCTTACATGAGCCAGAGATAAAAATAACTCTGACTGATTGTTCAGAAGGTTAATGGGCATATCTCACGTAATTGCAATTACAAATTTAGAAATAAAAGTTAATTAGACACTTAATATACAGTAACGATTATAGCAGTTCGATTACAAAAAAAATGATCAGAATCAGATTTAGTATCACGAAAACATAAAATATAATCTAAAAATTTAATTTAGAAGCAAGTAACAACAATAAAAAGAATGCAAATTACAATTATATACGATATCAATATTGCTAAATCTAATTATGATTTTACATAAATTATATAGAAATTTGGCTATCAAATTATATATTTTTAAAAACATTAAATTTCAGATATAACATTTCTGTCTAAGAAATCATTTAAATGAAAGAAATTATGAGCATCAGAAGAACTACAACATTAATCCCCATTGTTAACAGGAAAAATTCTAAGAAAAAGAATTTTAACTGCAAATAAGTGTTATTATTAAAAGTAATATAGGTTGGTGCATATTAAAATTGTATCTTGCATTATATTGATTATATATATATAGAAAACTAGTCAAGTATAAACATTATTAAAGTATCTCTAGAAAATAAAACAAAAGTAATAGACATTAAAGAATAAATGAAACTTTAAAGGGGAAAAAAAAAAAAAAACAAAACATGTCAAACATATAAATAGGTAAATGTATTATATAAATTAGTAATTGAAAAATTAAATTATAATTATTGTATTAGAAAGTTCTTTCGAAATGCAAATATTAATCAAAATTAAAAGTAGTATATTAAACTAAGACTGATATATAAAAATATCCTTTCGATCTGTAACATACCAATTTGACCGATAATAGACTTACCCCTATTCTTATTAACCCGTTTGAACATAAAAATTCTTCAATTAACATGAAAACAGCTGGCTTGCATTTTGTAACAGATTAGATAAGAAATCTATAGAAACAAGGTCAAGTCTATCATAAGAAACGATATTATGGCTAATATTTTTAAAAGTAATATTCTTATCTTTCGCTTATTCGCAAACTTGACAATTTCTAACTACACTCTTGATAATGCGCTCGTCGTTGATACAGAAGAAAGCTTCACGGAAAATAAGCCAACATTTCCGTGCTCCTATATGTAAATACCTAGTGTGTAAATAATGAGCAATTATCCTTGTATGATACTCATTTAGGACATAAACTTCATTTTTTCCAATTAGCTTAAGTAAAAATCCGTCTTTGATTTACATCCCCTTGTAATTTTCAACTTCCTTTAACAATTCTTTAATTTGTAAAAATTCCTGTGAAGATTGTACCTGTCTAATTTGCGTAAAAGAGAAAATACCGTGTTTCTGTAATTCTACCAGATTAATCATAATGTTCTGTTTCTTAACATCGCCATCCTTCCTTGTTAAGACATCCGCAGTGATCATCTCCCTACCTGGCCTATATTTAATATCAATCTCGTATGTTTGTATAAGCAAAGTCCATCTATAAATCCGGTTATTATGAAGTTTAGTACTCATGATGTTAATAAGAGCCTTGTGATCTGTCTCTAAAGTGAATCTTTTACCAATCAAATAGTATTTCAATTTGGTTAACGCAAACACAATTGCCAACATCTCCTTTTCAGAAATCGTATACCTGATCTCACAAGGTTT
The DNA here is from genome assembly GCA_935421215.2 of Melolontha melolontha. NCBI lineage: Eukaryota > Metazoa > Arthropoda > Insecta > Coleoptera > Scarabaeidae > Melolontha > Melolontha melolontha. Next base: position 78,937,556 of record OW285241.1, read on the forward strand.
CAATGTTCTTGATATAAAATAGATAGGTATTTCCTGACCCATTTTAATCTGAACCAATTCAGCAGCAATAGTCTGATGTGAAGCATCTGTTCGCACTATAAAAGGTAAATTAAAGTCGGGATGATGTAACTTAAGGTTGTCCACGAAATTTTCCTTCAACTTAATAAAACATGATTCGCACTCTGGAGACCAATTCCATTTAACAGCTTTCTTAAGTAAATTCAACAAAGGTAAAGTTTGTTGGCTATAATTTGACACAAATTTTCTGTAATAGTTTAGAATACCAAGAAAACCTCTCAATGTTCTTAAATTCTTCGGACGAGGGAAATTCCTAATCTCATCTAAACGTTGAGGATCTAATAAAACATTCTTTTCATTAATTATATATCCCAAATAATTGACTTCTTCCCTAAAAAATTGACATTTACTTAAGTTTAATTTCATACCTTCCTCTCTTAAAGTATTTAAGACAATAGTCAGATGTTGAAAATGTTCCTGTACACTGTTAGAGAAAATTATAATATCATCAAGGTAATGTAAAGTAAAATCTTCGTACTTATCTAATATCTGGTGTAAAAATCTTATTAAAGCGGCGGGCGAAGTTTTTAGACCAAAAGGACAAACTCGAAATTGATAGACCACTCCATTTATAATGAAACCACAATATTTTCGAGAATTCTTTTCTAAGTTAATTAGCCAAAAAGCGTTTTTCAAGTCTAATTTACTATATACTTTCTTATTACCACATTTTGTAAGAAGGACGTCAATATTTTGAGGCATTTCAAACTCCGGTTTTATTCTAAGGTTCAAGGCGCGTGCATCTAGGCATATTCTTAAAGAATCATCTTTTTTCTTCACAATAACAATTGGATTAATAAAATACGTGTTAGATCTTTCTATTATACCAGTATCTTCTAAGCGTTTCAATTCCTTGTTTATTCTTTCCTGGTAATAATAGGGTATGGGATAGTTTTTGCTTGCTAAAGGATCTTCTTTATCAATTCTAATAACATGTTCGTAGTTTCTAGCAAACACAATAGCATCATCAATCAACTGCATGTTATTATATAAGATATCAATTAATCTATGGGAAACATGGTCATCTTTAATATTTTGCTTCATAATTAATTCCTCTATCTCCTCTAAACTATTTACTGTTTTACCAACTTTCGCTTCATCTCTCACCTCCAAAACATTTTCTTCTTCATAATTATTCAATCCTAATCCCGTCAACCTATTTTCCACTCCATTATAATCATTATTTATATTCATATATTCAATATTTAAACCATCTTCCAAACTATCACATACATTTTCCTTCTTCTTAACCATATTAATCCTAAACATAACATTATTTATCTCTTCATTTAACTTATCTTCTTTATATTTAAAATGCTCAACTTTTTCCTCCTCAGTTAACGTTTCAACTAAATTAATTATATTATCTTTAATAAAAATCTTACCCTCCAAGAAATCCATAACCATACCTAAAACTTTTATATTATCAATACCTATAATAGCGTCATATTGAAGTTTTTCAATCATATAAAAAGGTATTATGTATTTATGATTATTTATAATGATATCTGTAGAAATCCTTTGATTAATTGATCCTATCCGTCTCTTATTAGCGGCGACTATATCCGTGCCTTTAATTTTAATGATTTTGTCCTCATAATTATTTATTAGTTTCACCTTGTCCTCATGAATCAATGATATCTCTGCACCGGTATCTATCAAACAATTGATAATGCCATCATCTAATTTAATTTTAATAATGGGTAAATTATAAGTATCCAATATTTTATTTTCATTATCATAAATAGAAATAAATTCTTCGGGGTTTTGATAAAAAGAAATATTGTTAAATTTATGTGGTATGTTACAGTCGATCCGACTTAAATGTTTGTTGTGCTGGTACTGGGAATCGGATTGTTGTATAAGTCCTGTTTTTTTATCGAAGTTTTTTTTTGGGTAGATTCGGGTTCTGGAACAGTCGGTGACAAAGATCTATGTCTTCGTTGTATATTATTAATATGTCCACGTCCTCTCGAATTAAAATTATCATTATATATAGTTTTTCTAGAAAAATGGTTATTTCTTAAATTATGACCGAAATTATTATTATTATTAAATGAAGAACGATTAAAATTATTGTAATTATTATTATAAGATCTATTATTTGACGGATGTGGGAAATTGGAATCTTGACGAATATCATTTCTATTAAAATTCTGGGGACGTGAGTTAAAATTCCTGTTATAAATATTAAATGGAGCTCTATTATTATTATAATTGTGACGAAGATTATCCATAACATGATTATTAGTCTGATTATTATGAAGATCAAGTTGATTAAAAGTTCGGTTCATATTCATAGGGTTATTAAAATTAAAATTTCGATTATACATACCTCTAAAATTGTTATTATCACCTATTCTCTGATTATTCTCGGAATAATCATCCAACCTCCTAAGAATGTCCATCAACGAATCCATATCATTCACCCTCTGGCAAATAATCGCGTGCGTATCCGTATGAATATAGTGATTCAAAAGCTGTCGCGCTATTGAAGCTTCGTCCAAATCAGGGACATACTTACAACTATTATATATCTTTGAAGCATACGCCTCTCGTGATGTTGATCCCAATCTATACTTCCCTGTAAGTAAGCGAATCTTGGCACGATTCTGCTGAGTTTCGTCCCAGAAATTCTTTTTGAAAAGGTCAACAAATTTATTAAGATCAACGCAATGTTCTTCTATGCGCATAAACCAATCTAATGCACTATTCTTCAGGGTAGCTCTCAATATATACAACCGCTGTTTTTGATCTGGTATATCTTCTAAATACCTCACCATTGAAGTTAAATAAGTCATCGGATGTACTATGTTAACGTCGCCATTAAAAGTAATTAAATTTTCAACTCTCAGCAGCGGTAGACCATAAGATTGATAGTTTGTTGTTACTAATCTTTGATTAATAGTATCCCTCATACTCCTTATTTCAGTGTCGATAAAATCCTTGTTGCTACACTGATCCCTCAACAAATCCTGTAAATTGTTCTTCACCGTGTTGATCTCTTTATTGTAAATATCTTCGTACTCCAAAGACCTTAGATTGACTGTATTAAAATTCTGCAAACATTTCTCCTGATGTTTAACTATCTGCTCCTCCAGAACGTCTTTATTCGAGTTAATAATTGTGGTAACCTCTTCTTTTTGTAAAGACAATTTTATTTCCACATTTGCCTGAATACGTTCTTCGGAATCCTTCAAAAGTAATCCCCATTGTCTATTTTGTAAATTAATTGTATCTTCTAGTTTAGTATTAATGTTATGTTCCATTTTCTCATTCATTATCTTCATATCTTCTTTAAGAGTATGTTGATTCTGTTCTATTTTCTCGTTTATCATCTTCATTTCTTCTTTAAGATCTTGTTGATTTTCATCCTTCATTATCCTTATTTCCTCCCTCATATCTTGTTGATTCTTTTCTATCTTCTCATTCGTACTTTTAATTCCCATGATTGCTTCAAACAAAACCTTCATCTGGTCTGTTGGCATTTCTTCACGAACAGATTGAGTTACTGGTATAGTCGATCTTTCTCCTTCCCCTTTCTCCTGACCATCATCAGATCTTTCCATACTAGATCCTGAACGAGATCTTGTTTCCATAGTCGAAGAGATATAAATATTAATATATTGCTCGCAAATAAATTTATTGTATGAATAACAAAAAGTGTTATTAAAAATATGATACTATATTGTAAATATTTGTATTATAGATAGTCAATAAATAAATATAACGACGTTTTCTTTATTAATATTTTGTAGAATTAGAACACACCACACACAACTCCCTATTAATGTCGTTATGTCAATAATATAAGATATTTTAAATTAATAAATTACCTTTATTCTATGTACTCAACACCCTCTATCTAAACAACCGTTAAATTGTCCCAACGTTGCTAGCGCCAATTTTGTAATAAACATAAAACCCGGGATAATAATTATGAGAATGAATATAAATTATAGAAAAATAAATGAAATAGGAGCTGAGACTGCTTAATCTTCGGGTCTATAGGCGGGATCCGGATGTTCGGATATCAGGAATTAAGTACACAAAATAATACGAATATGTATATGTTTGTAATAAATATATTAAAGAATTAAACTGTTGTATTTTCTTAAATAAATAAAACAAGATACAAATTGCATATGATAGGTGAGTATGTTACTCCCTATATTATACTGTAAAATGGGAAGCCTACCCCAAATTAACATAAAACAAGATCTATTAGTGCATCAATTATTAAAGATTTTTATATTGCAAATATAAACATTATTGAAAAGTGATTATTATTTTGGAATTACGTGAGTATTAATTAAATATTTAAGACTTGTGGGAAATGTTATATCTTGAGGAAAATTACAGACAACAAAATATGAAATACCTGTTCTATTGGTATAAACAGTAACAATAAATCTGAAGTACGTGTATCTTCTGGATGATATTAAAAACCACGATGTAGATCGTCAATTACAGTTGTGGAAGATCACAATAATCTGGTTTGTCACATCTAGTAGAAATGATCCTAATATAGAACGGCTTATGATCCTGGTGAACGTAGGTTTCAGCAAGGTTATGTGTTAATATAATAAACAGGGAAAGGTGTAATTTATCCCTCGGAATCCAATGTAATTACTGGAAACTCCATCAAAAACTCTGCATAAATGCAAATAATAACTGTGACGAGGATATAACGTTGAAAACTGTATATAAGGATTCCTGGAATAATCCACTCGTAGAAAATTCTAACAGCAAGGTATTTCCCAATATTTTATTAATAAAACACTACTTTTTATCGAATTCTTATGGTTTTTACTTTAAAATTAATAAACTTGAAGAGATAACTTTAAATATAACAATCTTCACCAATTTCGTGCAAAAAAACTATCTTATTTATCCTTTTTTTTTTATTGTCATGACTCCCATTAGAAAATTTACATTTTTGAATCAGATTTTCTTTGGAATAAATACAGTAAGTTCAAAAGTTAAATTAAAAGTCATTTTGACAATTTAGTAAGGAAAAATTTAAAGTGTTTCTTCAAAGAAAATCTTACATGAGTCAGAGATAAAAATAACTCTGACTGATTGTTCAGAAGGTTAATGGGCATATCTCACGTAATTGCAATTACAAATTTAGAAATAAAAGTTAATTAGACACTTAATATACAGTAACGATTATAGCAGTTCGATTACAAAATAAATGATCAGAATCAGATTTAGTATCACGAAAACATAAAATATAATCTAAAAATTTAATTTAGAAGCAAGTAACAACAATAAAAAGAATGCAAATTACAATTATATACGATATCAATATTGCTAAATCTAATTATGATTTTACATAAATTATATAGAAATTTGGCTATCAAATTATATATTTTTAAAAACATTAAATTTCAGATATAACATTTCTGTCCAAGAAATCATTTAAATGAAAGAAATTATGAGCATCAGAAGAACTACAACAATATATATATATATATATATATATATATATATATATATATATATATATATATATAGACCAGGAGTCTTTGCCGTTAGAACTTGTATGAAAGGGTTTTTTTGGGGGGAATCCAGCAAAATTAAACTCTATTAAGTCAGTTCTTTATTTTTTAGCCCAATATTTCGCACCGAGTTCGAGTGCTTCCTTAGGGGATCAAAATGTGAACTTGTTTTTTCTGGAGAAATTACTCATATGTTTGTAATATTGTAAATTAATGAAATTAATGTCAACGGACGTACACTTAGTTGTTTTAAAAATTACATTTAAAAAAATACAGATTTGAGAAAATGAGAGATTTCAAATTTTAACTTTGTGACAAGAACATGTGTGTATACGATTAATTCTTTTGTTCGTCAATATTGCACATGTGGCTTTCCTTTTAAATGTGGTTGTCCTGTATTTTTCAAAATGTATTTTTAAAACAACTAAGTGTACGTTCGTTGACATTAATTTTATTAATTTACAATATTACAAACATATGAGTAATTTCTCCAGAAAAAAACAAATTCACATTTTGAGCCCCTGAGGAAGCACTCGAATTCGGCGCGAAATATTGGGCTAAAAATAAAGAACTGACTTAATTAATAGAGTTTAATTTTGCTGGATTCCCCCAAAAAAACCTTTCATACCCCTAAACCCTAATATAGACTATCAAGTATTATCGACCGTACTGTATAAGTAAAAATTCATTAACGGGTGAGCGGTCTGTCAAGTAAAAATAAAACTCCTTTATTCCACTCTATATTTCATAACGGATTTGTTACTCCATCAGGAGTGTAATTGAGAGTTAAAATTTAGCAAACAACGGCACTCAACATGTTAAAATTCGTCAAATTTAAAACATCAAATCAATATGCTGCTAGTTTGTCGTCAGTCTCTTAAAAACCTGTTTTTAAGAGGTTTTTAAGAGGTTGACGACAAACTAGCAGCATATTGATTTGATGTTTTAAATTTGACGAATTTTAACATGTTTAGTGCAGTTGTTTGCTAAATTTTAACTCTCAATTACACTCCTGATGAAGTAACAAATCCGTTATGAAATATAGAGTGGAATAAAGGAGTTTTATTTTTACTTGACAGACCACTCACCCGTTAATGAATTTTTACTTATATATATATATAAATATATATATATATATGACAATTGATAAATATATATATATACTTATAAGGCCTCATCCATTTGTCTGATTTGATAACTCATTATTATTGCTTTAGAATTTATATACAGAATCATTCAAAAAATATATATATACTGGAACTTGTGAATGTATTTTTAATTATAAATGTAGTCAGGTTTAACGAAGCTTCGAAAGCAACTCAGCCATCTTCACTGAAGCTAAAATGCGGAACTGGCTGGTTGACTTGTATATTTATTAGCAACCCGCCCACAAATGGCAATCCTTGGAAAGCTACTGTATCTTGAAAGTTATCGAAGCCAGTTTTTGCGATATTTAATTTTTGCTATCACCCGTGAAATTTTTTTTAATACAAATAAAATTGTTAAAATTTTTATAGAAATAAATATATAATGGATATCATAAGATTGTAAAGGAACAAATGAAACAGACATGCAATATACACATCTGTAACTGTACATATAGACAATACACCTCGTATTTTCCAGCTTTTACTTCTGCTTAAGACACGTGTTTCTGCCATCTACTATTAGGCGTCATCAGTTAAGCCAGTGAAGTAAATAAAGCTTAAATCGCCTATAAGGTATAGCAAATTTCGTCCTATCAGGTAGCACCATCTGGCATCGTGTTAATGGACTTACACCTATACACGTATTTTCTTCCCTTCTGTACCGGCATAGCTGGTCAAGGGAAGGGTTGCCATTTTCGGCATAGTCTCTTTCGTCCGTCAGATGTCACTATATTATATGGTGCTACCTGATAGGACGAAATTTGCTATACCTTATAGGCGATTTAAGATTTATTTACTTCACTAGCTTAACTGATTACGCCTAATAGTAGATGTCAGAAACACGTGTCTTAAGGCGAGGGGCCACTGCGAGCGAAGCGAAGCTGAGCTGAGCGAAACTAAGTTTTTTAAAAATTAACTCCAATGTAATCTTACGCGGACGCGGCAACTAAAGCTAAGCGAAGCGAAGTTAGGCTAGCGAAGATAAAAAAAATATTTAATTTCGCTCGCTTTAGCTCTGTTCTGATTCGAGCGAATTCATCGCTGGCGTTGTTTAGTTATAAACGCACATTTGTCGTAGCTAGTCACGATAAATTACACGTCGTACCAAAAACAACAACGACAATGGCTGCAAAATGTGTTAAAACGCAAGAGAAACTAATTGAAATTGTTCGGGAATATGAGGTGCTTTATAACACTGATTTAAAAGAGTACAGTGACGTAGGCTTGAAGTCAAAAATATGGCTAGAAATCGCCCTAAAATGTGGGCTAGGAAGCGGTAAGTCATAAGCATATTGTATTTATTTGTTTAAACATATATTAGAAGTAAAAACCTATGAACAAAGTTTCTTAAATGGTAGGTATAATTATTGCCGCCATGGCACACTTCCCTGTGGTGAATTAAAGTATTCCATAAACGAATCTCGTATGGAGAAAGCTTCAAAAGTAGCCCTTCTGCTGTGTGCACTCCCAGGTCCATAGTCAAGGAGTTGACCATGAGCATAATCTGCCGCATCTTCACTCCCATCTGTTGCATTTTCCGTAAGATAGTTGTGTAATACACATGTAGCTTTAACTACAGCATCAACTACTTCAGCTGGTATTTCAAATGGTGTCCTGTATACTCTCCATCTTGCGGCCAAAATTCCAAACGCATTTTCAACAATTCTGCGTGCACGCGATAAACGATAATTAAAATTTTCCAGTCTACGATTTCCGGAAGCCTGTCTACCAGGATATGGTCTCATTAGGTGTTTCATCAATGGAAAAGCTTCATCTCCAACTACAACAAACGGCATAGGTCTTCCTCCGTCATATAGCGGTGCATCTGCAGGTAAGTTTTGACCTTTTTGTAGTCTTTTCCCTATAGTCGAACTTGAAAAAATGCCGCCATCACTAAATCTACCCTTCGCCCCAACATCTATAGCCAGAAACTTATAGGTGGCATCTACTAATGCCATGAGAACAATCGAAAACGTTTTCTTATAATTAAAGAACGAACTTCCAGAATTTGACGGTGCCTTTATCATTACATGTTTTCCGTCAATAGCAGCCATGCAATGATCAAAATTCCATCTCTTTTTAAAAGCATTTGCCGAATTTTTAAAATCTTCTTTTGTTGGGTAGGACATATACTGAGGTTGTAAACGTAACCATATAGATCTGCAAACATCTTTGACACATCGTGAAACAGTTCTGGGACTCACTCGGTAGCTATAAGCGATGGTTCTGTAAGAATTTCCGGTAGCCAAATACCTGAAATAAAAATAAATGATTTTAGTCTTGTATTTTACAAAACAAATCTATATATACGCAGTTAGACACGCACATAACTCGAATCACAATCACTACTATAACCATTACAATTGTTGGTACAGGTGATGAAGCCAGAAAGCTATGGAAGAATCTTCGTGATGGTTACCGATGTGCCTTGAAAAATAAAAAGTCGGATAAAAGTGGTGACCCGGCGAAGAAGAAAGTGAAACCATGGAAATTTCTAGACCAGATGAATTTCGTTAATTCGTACATGACGGACCGTCCACGAAGTTCTAATATTAGAGGCGATGAGGAATCTCATTTACTTGATATTACAATGGACGACCGTATTGAAGATAACTATACCCAAAATTGTGACAAAGAGAATGAAAATGGGGAAGAAGATGTCGACAATATAGCAAACCAGGCATCGCCTCTTCAACAAAACAATAATGATAAGGTAAACTACCCTCCAGAGCTAGAAAACGTGAACCAAAATGAAGGGAAGCGGCTATCCTACCAAACAGCTCGTTCGTTAGCAAAGAAACGCATTGCTTATGCAAAAACTGAGCCGCTTGAGTTCTTGCGAGGTGAGTCAAAGAAGCGTGAAGAAAGATCAAGAGAAAGACATCAGATGCTGCAAAACCTATTAAATCCACCTCTACCTCAGGATGGTCTGAAATTGTTTTTTGACTCGATGTATGTAAGTGCATCGAAACTATCGCCAGCACAACAACGTCTGGTGAAGCGAAAACTTTTTGACGCCATTTCTGAAGCTGAAGCAGAGCTACAAACGCCCATAGGTACGCCGGATAACTGCAAGGATGTATACAGTTCAACCAGCTCCTATTCCAATGATAGCCACGCCAGCAGAAGTACTCCATTGAATGCCCTCAATAATACTTTAGGGAATACCATTTTTACTCATGAGAATGTGTATTATGATATGTAATATAATATAATTATATATACAATGTACTTATATAACATGATTTTCTTACCTTAAACAAATCGCTAGTCGCTCTTTGCTTCCAACTGCTTTTCGGAAATTCGTGTCTCGCTTCTTTATATCTTCAGAGATCATATCATGCAGTTCAAAGAATTGAACACGTGTCATTCTGAAGTAATTTTTAAATTTTTCTTCATTCAGTTCATTGATTAATCTGTGAAATTCCCCCAATGCCTCTCGTCTTTTCATGTATTCACTCATCCAATACTTTTTTTTCTTGGCTTCTGTACAAAATAACAACTGGTCATCTCCAAACGCATCATCAGACTCCGATTCGGCGACTAGTTCCATTAACACCCCCCTAGATAATTGATTCATATTATGAACTGTACGCGGACGCCGCGACCTACGTCTTCCTTCTGCTCTTTCAAACTAAAATATAAACCACACATACATCGCCTTTAATGGCCGCGGTATCTTCGTTTCGCTTAGCTTAGTTTATCTGAAGTTCGTTTCGCTTAGCGTCGTTTCGCTCGCAGTGGCCCCTCGCCTTTAAGCAGAAGTAAAAGCTGGAAAATACGAGGTGTATAGTCCATGTGTACAGTTACAGATGTGTATATTGCATGTCTGTTTCATTTGTAACAAATGCGTAATACGTGCTTAACGTATTGATATACTTAAACCGTGTTTGTATCTGTTAATGAAAACAAATGAAAGGATAAAGAATGATTATTAGAGATGAATCGAAAAATTAATATATTTGAAGATTAAACTAAAGGATACTAAAGATTATCGAAAATTTTAGAAAGTAAATGAATTCGTAAAGGATAAAAAATACTATAAAGATAAAATTTCAAAATAAATAAATTGCAAGAAGCAAAGGCTTATATAAAATTTATAAGATGAAGAAAGAATTTTTCAGAGAAGCGGACATTAAGTTTTGACAAAGAAATTACAAAAAAAAAGGATAAGAACTTTGAATTTATTTGTACAGTCTAAAAACCTGTTTATATGTAGAAATTATTAATTAGTAAAACAGTTTATTTAAAACAACTTACAGGAAAGATAGGGTTTTGTATTTCTTATAAGAGTACCCTAGTCTCGTAACTTAAAATTTTCAAGAGATTAATATTCAACAGAAATATAATAGGTTGGGGCCAAAATTAACAAATGCTGTAAATATGCAATGGAATAAAACTAGGAAAATAAGCAAAGAATCTGTATGCTTTTCCATATAGCTATAAATTTAATTTCGTCATGTGCAATAAATTTATCGTTCGAGTTAAAGCAAAATTTTAAAAGCACAGTTTAGCAGCTTTGAGAGAAGAGCCCCACGGAACTGGTGGTAGAACCGTTCTTAATTTTTAGGCATTAATCGTATATAAAATACAATTATGTATGTAAATAATTGTTTGTATTTTTATTTAAATATAATATACAATGTGAACTCACAAACAATTTACTTGTGTATTTATAAACATTCCGAAAAACACGTATAATATCTCTTCATTCCTGATGACTTTCTGCTAAAACATCAACATTGATATATTCTCAGCAAATTATAAAATTGCACAAGTATTTGCCATAATACGAGGTTTATGTGGCCCACATCTCAATACTTGTTTCTTCAAAATACATTTCAGTCTTCCTTTTTTGAGACCAATGCAACTTCCAACACAACTACGAGTCCTTGCATATGCTTTATTAAGGGATGTTTTTATTAGCGATACGCATTGGTAGCATTAGCCATGACCAAAAAGATATTTTACCATGTTCTTACTCAATTAAAAGAGCTGTACGAACTGGTCATTTGACTATATAAATAGATCACTTGCGTCTCGTAAAAATTGCATATTTTGTCTAGCCAATCTTTGGTTTTCACGGTCACGAAGTTTTATTTTAAAGTCTCTCTACTCATAATGTACAGGCTGTCCTTGAAATAAAAAGACAACGTATGAAAGATGGAGATATGCAATTTTATAGAATATAAATCCAAAATATTATGAATCAATTACGACGCGAGCCCTAAAATTAAAAACCTCCTGAAAATTGTATTCCGTGACGCCTAAATTCAAAATCTTCTGAATATAAATATGTACCTCTCTTGAAATTACAGTTACGCCACGGCGTATGTTTCCATATGTAACAGTTGTCGATTTATAAAAACTATTACATTGTTGTATGCTAAACTCAATAAACACATACAGAATCAACCGCTTATGCATTCAAAGGAACTATTAAAATTTAAAAAATGTGTATTACGTGTACTACGTAAATGTTTTTTTTTGGTACGAGAAATAAAAACTGTAATGGATTTTGAATGTCTATAAAAAATACCGCTACTGAATGCAATGTTTATGTCTATAAAAAATAGAAGATAACATTGTGTAGACAGCTTTGTATGCTAAAGATTCGATGAATTTTTGAAAGAAGATGTAAGATGTGTGCTCTACGGGTATTTAACGTCGTATTTAAGAACAATATATATTTAGCCGAAGACGTAAATGTAAATTGTGTCGAAAGTACGTAAGTACGTAACGATCGATAACTGAACGAAACTTAAAGCGACATGGACAATAACAAAACTATTCTATTAATCCTATATTCTTTTGGTATTGTTGATCAACTTTAAGATATCGTCACTTATAATGGATCGCACAGTGACGTGACAAAAATCTTTTAAATATTAAAAAAAAAATTTTCTCATTTGTGAGAGAGAATTTTTGGAAAACATTTTAGATATATATATATATATATATATATATATATATATATATATATATATATATAAGGTAAACTTAATAAGTCGGCGATTAAAGGTCTGGTTCATTACTTCAAAGTATATATATTTAAAATAACTCAAAAGAGTTATTTTAAATATATATACTTTGAAGTAATGAACCAGACCTTTAATCGCCGACTTATTAAGTTTACCTTATCATACCAAGGTCACGAAGATATTATATATATATATATATATATATATATATATATATATATTGATGTATTATACTTAGCCTCTCGTTGGGCTGGCAAATGATGAATAGCTGAGGAGGTGATAATAAATATAATGAAAGAGTTCAAAAATATTAATTTTAAAATTAAAAAATGGGCGCCTTTATATAACTCCTCAAACTGCTCTATCTGTGTTCTAAATTGTCAACTAGTCGGATTGCATGAAACTAAATTAAAAAGCTTAATTAAATGTGAAATCTCAGGCTCTTCGTTTGTAATAAGTAGTTGCTTCCATAAAAGTAAACTATTAAGGTTAAGGCTTAAAGAAATAACTCCTACAAGTAAATATAGACAAATAAAAGATTGATATGATAATAAAACTATTATGTTTATTGCTATAAAAAGAAAACTGTAATAAAATAACATGTATTGCAAAGGGTGAAATTAAAGAAACTACATATAAGAAAGACAACAAGGTGTTACTTAAGAAAATAAGGTGGTTATGTGTGTTTTAACTTATAAAAATATGGATAACAATATAAATAATCTTTTAACGATAATGGTGAGTACCTTTTAATTACTATTTCTACGTTTAAATTGGTTGTTTATTAAATTTTAATACAAGTATAGGACGTTTAGGTTAGGTAATCAAAATCGAGAATTTTATTGGTTTATAAGTTTAAAGAATTAAAAATTTTGAAAAATAAATACGTTTTATCTGTAACCTGTGATTATAACAATCCTGATGTTTATTTTGTAGAACGTACGCATCAAATGGGATGATTCTCGGTGATCGAAAAAGTCCGATTGCTGTTCGAATTGTTGGCGGCGTGGGTGGCTGTTTCTAATGACGCTTTCGAAGATTTTCTTCGGTCTTGGTCTCTGATGCCTAATTTCTCCCTGCGTTCTTATCTAGCTGTTGGATTACAGGTATCGATGTAGATGAACTATAATCAATTCCGTAGATGTTCTGTGACTGTTTCTTGACAATATTTCTTTTTGATTTCTTGCGATTATGGTGAAATTACATCTATGACGCCTGGTTGTACGTAAATACGTTAAAAATCGAAATTTCTTGAAGAATTTCTCTCGTCGATCGGGTTTATTTAAAGGCAGGATACTTTTATTACTTTTTACTGAATTAGCGATTTTAATTAATGATATATAAAAATTTCTAAGGATCGGTCAAAAAAATGCGTCTACTAATTAATAAATTTCAAAAGATGATGCCGATAGCGCTTGTCTGTTTTACCAAACTTAGCTATCTAATGATGCCAAAAAGTCTCGATGTTTTACCTTATCAACATATTTAATTAGATGGAATTTGACTAATTTTACTATTCTTACAGATTTTAAAAATTATTTAATAAATTAACAAGTTAGGTTAATGTAAAACTTAATGTTACAAATTGAGTACTGCGCACGATAAATATTTACATTTGCGAGATGTCAATTTGTAGGCGTGGCTTACTAGCGTCGATATAAATTAAAGATGCATATGAATTTGAATATGTGTTTTTCGCGCTAATATTTGAAATTTGAATTAGAAATAATAAAAAAGAAATTAATGAAAGAAATATAAATATAGAAATTTAAGAAAATAATGTTATCGTTATTAAAATTCGTATGCACTTCGACACTACTAATACTTAATAATATCACTTACATAACCTTTTTATTACCCTTTTCTTACTTTGTATATCTTATTTTTCCCATTTCAGATGCAGCTCAATGTGTATGCCTTGCATCATTACAATATATATATATATATATATATATATATATATATATATATATAGATAATTATTTCGTGACCTTTGTATGTTACGGTAAATTCAATTTGTTGGCGATTTAAGGTCTGGTTTTACTTTAAACTGTATATATTTAAAACAATCCTACATGTTTCGGCAAATGATGCCTTTTTCAACGAAAATAAAATATAAATGACAGTATATTAATATCATACTTATACATTTAGTTGCTATGGATAAAATTATTCAAAAATACATTCCAATTTAATAATAATAAATCATGCCTTAGTATTCTAAAATAGATTTACAGAATGTACATGTTGTAAGCATTTTATTACTGCTTTATACTCTTATTTATTTAATGTTATTTCTCATTAATCTTGTAGTATCTTCGGAAGAAGCAACAAAGTTTTTGCGAAATATAGGGATATTCAATAAATGAGTTTTTTAATTGACAAACCGCTTGCCCTCTTTTAATTTATTTTATTCAATATATTACGGTCGATAATGTCGTTTAAATTATGTATATATACATATATAAATATATATAATTACATCTTTCCATTTTTCGTACGATGCCTTTTTATTTTAAGAACACCTGGTATATCTACAATTTATATGATTTTTAAAACGATATTGAAAAGTTCATAAACTTACCTTTCTTAATTTTTGAAGTAACCTAAACATAAATGATTATTAAGAAATAACGTTTTCAATTGTGAAATGTTCTTGGTTCGTGTTTAAAATTGTAATTAAGTGACAGATATTTAAGCCTTTTGGTGAAATTATTAATTCAAAAGTTTGCTGACTAATACTTCACGGAAATTGTCGATGAAAATTACTTCCAATGCGTTACGAAGTACCGAAATTAATGTTGTTATTCAATATACAGAGTTCCACTGTTGACCTTTGTCGGCGTAGCTATTGGCTTATATTTTTTTAGATATCTGTACTTATTTCCTATTTTATTTTTCGTACAGCAGATTTTTATTGGTTATCTTAACCATCTTTATTAACTATTATCAGTCAAGTTTTACTCGTAATTTCGCAGTTAATTTAAGATTAATATGTGGCATAAATTCATGTGCATTCACCTACACTTTCCAGGACTGCTATCGCTGTTTTGAATTGCGAACCAAAACAAACCTAGTATCAATCAGTACACACCGCATATATCAGTACACACAAACAAGTTACACAGTTTTTCATCAATACAAAATACAGTCCACTATTATGAAAACAAAGTGTTTTATTTCAACAAAATTAATTCAAAGTGTTTACATCAAACATAACATTTTTGGTCCAAAACGAGCCGGATAACTCAATCGAAACATCAAATCAGAGTTAAGGGAAACATAAAAAGTAATTCGCCGAACACGAGCCCACAAAATAAAAAGGTTCAATCTTTTTCTTTTCCTTTTTAAATCCTTTGATACAAATTCGTTGTGCCAACTAACGAACACGACAAAGAGTTAATCGAAAAACATATACAAGCACGTAAATCTGCTAAGGGCTTATGAACCCATATAAAGAATTACATTATGTCTTTTGATATCGAAAAAAATACAATCGAACAATTAACAGCAAGATTCGAACAATTGGACAAAATATGGGTAAAGTACGATGACAATCAATCAGCCTTAGAAGAAATAAGCGACGAGTACGTAAAAGACCGAGATGTATTTGAAGATACGTTTTACGATGTTAAAGCAAATAGCGAGAGGATAATAAACAACGCGAAAGTGCAACAAACATGTCCGGCGTCACCAGTCGAAAAAGGTCAAACAGATCCAAATGTAACCGTTCCCGTAAACATAAAATTACCACAAATTAAGTTCCCACATTCTGTGGAAAATACGAGGAATGGCGTAGCTATATCGATATTTTCGATTCGATGATACACGAAAATTCATTAATACCTACTATTAACAAATTTTATTACATTAAAATGTCTTTAGCAAGTGAGGCGGCAGCGCACATACAATCACTGAAGCCGACAAACGACCATTATCAACATGCTCGAGATATTCTAACGCAGGCATACGACAAAAAACAATATATCATCGATGCACATTTAAACGCCTTGATCACATCTGCTTGCACTTCAAAACAAGATTTACGAATTTTGTTGTTTACACTGAAGCAACATATTAATGCCTTGAAATGGTTAAACATAAATGACACCAAGTTATGGGAACAAACGATTATTTTTACTATTAAACAAAAACTCAACATTAATTTAAAGCGAGAGTGGGAATTAGAAAACGCCGATGATAATGTATTACCGGAATTAGCAACTTTTTTAAAATTTAAAGATCAACGATGTTTTGCAAATGAGTCAACAAATATGAAAACACGACAACCAGAAAAACAAATACAGAGATATCATTCTCACATAGCAACAAATTATTCATCTAACAAATCAACCTCAAATAGTAATAAAATGGAATGTCCATTGTGTAAACAAAAACGTGGAATCTTTGAGTGTACTCGTTTTCTATCACAAAATATAGACGAGCGCATTGTTACTATTAAATCGTTGAAGCTATGTTTGGACTGTTTGTGAAGCGGTCATTTCACGCCAGAATGTAAATCACGAAACTGTAACCATTGTAATAAAAAACATAGCAGTCTACTTCACCCAAAGAGAGACAATGAATCCAACGTTTCAGCATCTTCAACGGATACATCAGCAGGAATTAAGAAACGAACATCGACACATACTTACCAAACCAGTAATGAGAGACTTGCGGCAAATATTTTATTAAGCACAGCAGTTGTTTTGGTACTGGATGCGTGCGGCGACAGTGGATCACAATCTAACTTTATTAGTAATTCACTGTTGTGGAAATTGAAATGTAATACGGAAGCAACACGACTGGCAGTTTTAGCTGTCAACAAGACAAAAACCACAGCGAATCAAAGGGCAAACCTCACAATAAAATCACGATTAAACAATTTTACAACAAATTTAAATTTTATTGCATTACCAAACATTACAGCCAATTTACCATCACAAAAATTAAATAGACATTTATGGAAGTTACATAATGTTCGACTAGCAGATCCAGATTTTCACATTCCAAGAGAAATAGATATGCTTATTGGTGCTGAAATTTACTTAAACATTTTGCAACTAGACCAAATCAAATTAGGAGAAGGTATACCAATTTTGCAGAACACAGTATTTGGTTGGATTTTAGCCAGCAAGGTTGATACACCAAACATTGATCAAACTGTTTGTTAATGTACAATTACTACTGATGCTCTAAACGATCAGCTAGTAAAATTTTGGAAAATGGAAGAAGTCCTCGACAAAACAAATTTTACAGTTGATGACAAATTTGTCGAAAATCATTTTCAAAACACTTATAGACTAAATCTAGATGAAAGATTTATAGTCACAAAGAAGATGGATCCAATAGTATTAGGCGATTCTCGGGACACAGCGGTGAAACCTTGGAAAATCGCTTAAACAAAAATAATGAACTTAAAAACCAATATATCGATTTCATCAGAGTATCAAACACTGGGACAAATGGAACAAATATCTCTAAAATTGCCAAGCAACCACCCTGTATATTTCTTGCCTCACCATGCAGTAATGGAAGGTGAAAGTATTACAAAAAAGATCAGAGTTGTTTTCGACGCTTCTTGTAAAACAACAACAGGAATTTCTTTGAATGACACACTCAGGGTCGGTCCTACTATACAGGATGATATAGCATACTTGCTAATAAGATTTCGAAAGCATAATTATGTTTTAACATCTGATATTGTTGAAATGTATCGACAGTTAAGGATTTAGAAACAGAATACCAACCTTCAGCTGATTTTGTGGAGGGAATCACACCATGAACTATTTTAAAGTAGAATGTGTCGCTGTATGAGATCCGCAACATTATAGGACATGCTTTGTCAAGAACTATAATTGATGTTGTTTGCTTGTTGCATGGAATATCCTCCAACAACGAATGATGGTTAGAGACACACTTATTCAAAGGAAATCATCCTTTTTTGAGTATTTGTATTAAATGTACATAAAAATGTACATAAAAACATTTAAACTGAACACTGTCACTTATGGCACGGCATCAGCTCCATTTTTGGTAATTAGAAGAGTACAAGAGCTAGCAAAGACAACAAAAAATCATACAATTTCAAGAGTAATTTTAGAAGACTTTTATGTGGATGACCTTATAACGGGTGCAGACACAATTCACGAACTCAAGCAAATCAGAGATGGGTTAATACAAACACTGGAAAAAGGAAGCTTTCCTTTGAATAAGTGGGCCTCTAACCATCATTCGTTGTTGGAGGATATTCCATGCAACATGCAACCAACATCAATTATAGTTCTTGACAAAGCTTGTCCTATTAAACCTTTGGGAATATTGTGTGGTGCTCACACAGCGACACATTCTACTTTAAAATACCAACTCTAGAGCAAAAGATAATAACAAAACGATGTTCGATAAGTTAGGATTATTATCACCAAAAGCCGGATTATATGCAGTTTGCATATTTGCATAATATATGCATTTTGTATATTATTTGCATATTTTGCAGTAATTCAGCATTTTTGCATATTTTAAGTATCCGAGTTTTATTTATTTACTAAATCAAATTTATTATAGGCATTACTAAAAATATGTCGTGGATGTAACAAACAAACAAAAATTAAACAGCCCTCTTTAAGTTAAAAATAGCATTTTATTAAGCCTCTTCCCGTTACTTTTCCGATAAGCGTTTCCAAGAATTTATTAATGCTCTCCCATACATTCAGGCCGAGAAAAAATTCCAGGAAAAGCTAATTCCTTAAAACTTCTAAATAAATAAAAAAATACATTTTACCAGAGAATTAGGAGTATATGTGTTTCTTTTTTATTCGGAGAAATTTATTGCCATATTCAAAAGTAATTTTATTTTACGTTGGCTTTTCGTAATGTAAACTTGTGAGTTGTGATATATAATAGCAAAAATGCCGAAAATAGCGACTGTACATGTATGGATTGCACCTTATTCAGAATTGCGTATGGATGGAGAAAAAGTGTTTTGCGTAGCATGCTGCAAGATTGTGAGTAAAATTTTAAGTTCATTTCCTCTTATTAAATTAATTAATCAATTAAGATTTTAATTATTCCTTTATCTTTTACTAACATTTATTAGATAAGAAAACAACCGATGAAGTGATATTTTTTTTGCAGATTATAAGTGAGAGAAAGTTCCAAGTCGACTTACATATGAAAACTCCATCTGATGCTGCAAAACTAACAAAAATGAAATTGGCGAAGAAGAGCCAGCAAACACTACCGCAATGTTTGCCATCAACTTCCAGAAAATCGGAACAAGAACAATTTAATGAAGATTTGTGTCAAATGTTTGTGTCGGCAGATTTTCCACTACATAAATTAAACAATTTAAATTTCAGTTATTTTTGCAAAAGTACATCAGCAAATATAACATTTCCGACGAGAGCACGTTAAGAAAAAATTATATTAGCTGTATCAATGCAGAAACATTGAACAGCATTAAGAAGGTTGTTGCAAACAATTATCTTTATATATGCGTAGATAAAACTACCAATAACGTGGGCCGATACATAGTTCATTTAATGATTGGTATCCTTAACGTACCGGTTCCAGCAAAATCTTATTTAATTTCATCCAAACTGTTGGAAAAGGCAAATAATTTGACAATAACAACGTTTGAACGGGAAGAACTGGCAACTTTCTTCTTACCGGAATCGATTCCAACAGAGAAAATTCTATTGTTTTTGACGGATGCTGTACCATACATGTTCAACTTGAAAATACACGCACGGACTAAATCGTATTGCAGAAGAAGTCAGAAACCATTTTCCCTTAGTAAATACTTTAATTAGTAGTGTTAAGAAAGGCCTCATTACGAGTTCAGTTTTACAAACAACATCTACCCGGTGTTCCGCTTCCTCCTCAATCAGTAATCACACGATGAGGAACGTGATTTAAGGCTGCTATCTTTTATGCAAATTATTATGAAGCAATAAAGACAATTATTATGGATCTTGATAGGGATGCACAATCTGTGACAGACGTCCAAAAGGTGTATTCGAGTAAAGAAATACCTCAACAGTTGGCGTTTATTAAAGCCAATTACAGTTTTATTTCCACTTCTATATTGATGTTGGAAAAACAATTTATGTCGCTAATCGAGAGCGTTGGAATAATAAACAAATTTGAAAAGTCATGTTTTGATCTTAAAAGTGGAATGGGACAGTTCGTGTATGAAAATTTTTAAGTGTAATAGGGAAAAATGAGGGTTTTAAAAAGCTAAAGGACATTGCTAAAATCTTGTGTAGTGATTCAGTAGAAAATATTGAGTTGACAATAGATGATATTTCTAATTTGAAATATGCTCCTATAACAAGCGACGTAGAACAGACCTTGTCAATATATAAATACATGTTTTCAGACAAGCGTCACAATTTTTCTGTTGAAAATTTTGAGAAATATGTGAAGGTAAATTGTTTTCATAGTTAATTATGTTGTAAAATGTTCTAAATAAACTTGTAGTAAACATAATAGAATATTTTTTTCTGCAGTATTCCATTTTCTAACATTCCTCGTATTTTTTAACTGCGTATTTTTCATAAGGAAGTGCATATTTAGGGTAAAACATCTGCATATTTATGCGAATATTTTCAGTTCTTGTTGCATATAATTCGGCCTTTAATTATCACTTATTATAATTATTGCCAAGGTTATAATACGGCTTTTGTGGGAGTTGCACAATTCATGGGACGATGAAATATCAGGTTACTTAGGAACAGAGTGGATGCAATTTACTTCAGAATTACAGGTATTAAACGAACTTAAAATACCCCGTCATTTATTAATCGACAATCCAGTACGTATCGAGATACATGGATTCTCAGATGCCTCAGAAACGGCTTATGGTTCGTGCATTTACTTGCGAAGTATTGACACTCAGGGAAATGTTTTAACAAGATTAATATGTGCAAAGAGCAGAGTAGCATCTTTAAGGAAAACAACAATACCACGGTTGGAACCCCATGCTGCATTATTATTAGCCAGATTGCATCGCAAGGTTATCACTGCATTTAGAAATATTCATTTACATCAGACTTAGATATGGTCAGACTCTACAATAGTTTTACATTGGTTGCAAAAAAGTTCTCGTTCATTTAAAACTTTTGTATCTGTCAGAACAGCAGAAATTCAGAAATTGACAACAGACTGCGAATGGAGACATGTAGACTCTAAACACAATCCGGCTGACATAGTCTCAAGAGGCTGTAGCCCGGGAGATCTTATTTCCAACATGTTGTGGTGGACTGGACCAACATGGCGACACTGCCAGAGTCATGGTCAACAGGAACTCAGGAGTCTCAAAATTAAAATGAACTTAAACTTAATATTTGTTGTTCTTCGACGGTTCAGGAACCATTTAGTATACTAAAGAGATTTTCAAGTTTTAACAAACTACAACGAATTATCGCTTACTGTCAGCTTCTTTGTCATAATGTGAAGAATTCAAATAACAAGAAAAATTGATATTTGACTTCATTCGAACTTAATAATGCTGTTGAATCAATTGTATATGCAGTTCAAAGGGAATCATTTTCCAACAACCTTAAACAAATAAAAAGAACACAGTGTGTAGAACGAAAGAGCAAATTAAAACTTTTAAAAAAAGTTTCTAGATTTTAAACAATGTCTAAGAGTAGGTGGCAGACTACATTTATCTGATTTACCTAACGCTCAAAAATTTCCATTGGTTCTCCTTTACGACCATTATATAAGTGAGATCATCGTCAAGATAGAACATAAAAGATTATTCCATTGCGGATAAGAACAATTATTATCCATACTTTGCCATAAATATTGGATTTTATGTGGCTAACGATTAGTGAAAAAGGTTATCCATAATTGTTTGAAGTGTTTTAAGGTTAATCTCAGACCAATTCAGCACATTATTGGTAATTTGCCAGAACCAGGTATACGAAGTTCAAGAAGGCCTTTTATAAATTGTGGATTAGACTATGCAGGACCTATATCAATGGAGGAGCCCCACCTACGCGGACGACAGCACATACATAAAGCGTACGTTGCAGTTTTCACATGTTTGGCGGCAAAGGACAAGGTACATATTGAACTTCTCACCAATTTGACAACAGAATGTTTCTTGGCTGCATTGAAAAGATTTATTGGAAGGCGAGGTCTGTGTCACAATCTTCATTCAGATAATGGTACGACGTTCGTAGGTGCGAATAATAAATTGAAGGAGATATACCGTTTTATAAAGTCACAAAATTCGAACATTGCATCTTTCACCAGTGAAAATTGAATAAAATGGCATTTCATACCAGCAAAATCACCATATTTTGGAGGACTATGGGAGTCAACAATAAAGGAAATCAAACGTTAGTTATATAGAACTATCCAAGATTCTGTATTTACTTAGGAAGAATACTCTACTTTGTTAATTGGCATAGAATCTTGTTTAAATTCTCGACCATTGACACCTTGTTCTATAGATCCTAACGACCTTACTGTGCTTACTCCATCCGATTTCCTAATAGGAGACACACTTCTTAAACCCACAGAACCGGACATGGTGTTTTCTAGAAAATCACTCACATGACGATGGATACACCATACACAGCTGCGACAACAATTCTGGAAACGATGGAACCGAGAATACTTGCAACAACTACAAACACGAAACAAGTGGTATCTTCGTAGTGAAAATGTTCAAGTAGGGATGATGGTATTACTCATTTACTCATGGAAGAAAACATTCCCCCTTTACGTTGGAACATCAACAGAATTGTAACTCTTCATCCTGGATCAGACAACATCATACGCGTAGTAACAGTATGAACTACAAAGGGACTTTTCAAACGTGCTGTGAGAAAATTATGCGCCTTACCTTTTGAATCTTAATTCTCATTCATAGTCAAGATTTGTAAACTTGTATTTCATTATTTATTGTCTTATGAAATGTTATTGTTATTTTATTATGTAGTTTATATTTTGTCTTCTTGAAGCAATTACTTCGGGCGGGCGGTATGGCAGATAGTTTCAGAGTTTTTGAATTTGCCGCGTTGAGGGTTGCTGCGACGAGAAAAGACACACACACACACATACATACACACACCCCACATATACATATACTGAGACTCGACGCACATATGTACAACAGTACGCAAGAGATGAACACATGCATTAGTATCAATCAGTACACACAGCATATATCAGTACACACAAACAAGTTACACAGTTTTACATTAATTCAAAATAAAGTCCACTATTATTAAAACAAAGTGTTTTATTTTAAGCAAAATAAATTCAAAGTGTCTACATCAAACATAACAGATCCCTTTAAAGCGTTCTGAGCATATCTTAGGGTAAACTACTCACCCACAAAGTTTAATTCTTTTTAAATTTTCGGGTTGGGAACCTTCTCTCGTTAGTTTTGGTCGTTTATTATCTGTATAATACTAACGCATGTTATGAACGAACAATAGATTCAGAACAGGGGAATGTATGTATACTCCAATCTTCAATTATAAATGCCAACTTAAAATTTAGGACCATACTTCAGTAAGTAAAACCTTCCAATTTTGTATAATACAAAAGTATTTTTAATAATATATAATATTATTAAAAATGGGGTGTGAAGAACACAGTACAAGTTCATATGTATTTTTGAATGTATCTTCTCCAAAGACGTAGATACGTATTTCACATTTCTACATGATTATCAATACGCCCCTGTTGGAGAAGAGACACATTCAACAAACATAACTACCCCAGGTGTTCTTCACACCCCAGTTTTAATAATATTATATATTATTAAAAATACTTTTGTATTAAAATTTAGGTGTCAATTTTAAAACAGGGTTTACCCAACTTGTGTTTTTTTTTAAAAAGGCACAAAAATATTAAATAAATATAATAAATCACACCAAAGAAATTTGAATACATCAATACGTTAAGCACGTATTACGCATTTGTGTGTAATGCATGTCTGTTTCATTTATAATAAATCATACCGATTCTAGATAAGTATTAAACAAATTAAGATTTCTTATTTGACAAATAAAAACTCGAAAAACATTATATTGTTTTCTTTCAACTTTAAATATAAAAAGAAGAAAGTTCTTCAATAATTCACAACATTCTTATTGCTCTTTATTTGTGGTTCTAGTATAATGCTGTGTGAATATGTATAACTACTTACTGAAATAATATTTGTAAATGCTGAATGGACTTCTTCATTTCCAACATCATATAATATTCTAATTCATCGGAATTATGTAGACCATCCGATGTTAAAGGTGGACCAGTAATTTTCTTCAAACAACGTTTTCTCATCGTTTTGAAAACTCCTTGCAATATTAACATATGTGTTCCAATGAGATTTAGAATATTCATAAACAGAGTATCAACACCTACTAAAATATTAGCGTATAGATAGCATGGTGCACCTTGTACTATACAAGCAAAAGAGTATTTGATTGCTGTATCATATGTGAAGGGAATATGTATATAGTAAGGCAATGCTTGAAATGCTGAAACATTTGCGATTGACCAACCGTTTATATAATACCAAAATGACAGAGAAATGGCTGGTATATAAGCGAATCCAAGTGTTAACTGGGTTAAAACAAAAAGCATTAGAGTATATATCTTTCCAGTCCTTTTTGCTTTGTTCATTAGAACACTAGGATTAAAATCTTCAGTATGTTCGTAGTGAAATTCATTATTTTCTAAACTCTGCATTATTTTCTTAATATCTTCTGCATTTATTAACCAAAAAACGCATTTTATAGCAGACAAAAACATAGTCAGTCCAACGTTTAAAAGTTCAACTAAAATAGTAAAATTGTATATATTCTCAATAACTCCTGCAATGACTCCAATTGTGCCCAATATGACTGCTACAACAAGAACGATAAATTGAAATATTTTATAAACTTTGAATGAAGCTATTGCTTTATTCGTCGGTGGGAAAAGGCCGGCATATTTCAAAAAAATAGTATTGATATCAAAAAAATTCGTATTACTGTCCATAATATAACTTAGTAAATATTTCTTCCTCAAATCTCTTTGCATGTAATGAACATATCTGTCCAAAATTAGTATTATCGATTCCTTTATTAAATTTTTAAAATGACAAAGAAATCCATTAATTTATACTTAGATTAAAATGAAGCTGTTTGAAGTTTCGTTGCAAAATGCACAGGGTGGTGCATATTGGCACATATCTATTATGTAGAACAAAATTAAGGGTTTTTCTTTGAAGTCACTACTGCTTGAAATAATTTAATATCAGTTAGATTTATAAAAGTTATGAAATTGTAACAACAGTGCTTGGCTACAATTTTTAATCGATACAACTGAAAGAATTATTATTATTGACTCGTTCTTACATATACAAGTGTCCCGAATCGTTATGTTCAAATTTTAGGAGTGTAAAGTAGACTTCATTTCAAGTAACAAAAACGTAAAACTTGTATATCCATTTTTATATGTTTCAAAGTTACAGGTCTATGAATGTGATTGTCAGATCATGAAAAAAATCTAATCCTAAAGTCAATACAAACTGATTTTATTTAAAAAAAGTTATACGATTCAATAACAGGTCTGTGATTGTTAACATCGCATACTAAAATGTTATCCTAAAATAAATAAACACGTGTCGTAGTGCATACAGTAATTTCTTGGAGATCTACAAAAAAGAGTACTAGAAATTTATTTAAGATAAAGAAGGTTCTTACTTATTTTGTAAGTGCTGAACCATGAATATCATACAATAAACAAATGTTCAGAAGACTGTTAACGTTTCATTTTTAATAAAGGATTACATTACCTTTCAGTTCATACAACAGTGGACACGTTTTCTTTATTCAAAATGCCTTACCGATTTTCTTCCCAAGAGTATGCGGACATGCATTTTGTGTATGGCTACTGTACGGCAGTGCACGTCAAACAGTTATTGAATACCGACATCGGTTTCCCGATAGGCGCATTCCTCACTACAGAACGTTTCTGGAAGTACACAGACAATTTCGGGAATCCGGACTGCGTGATTATCTTTTCGACCGAGGAGTAAATTTGCCAGCAGACTTAGAGGAAGAAGCAGTAGCTATTGTTACAAGGGATCCAACTCTCAGTGTACGTCGAATCGCTAGACAACTAGGAATGCCACAAACGACAGTTTGGCAAATTTTAAAACGTGAGGGCTTATATCCATATCACTCGCAGGGGACACGGTTTGCTTGAGGCAGACCACTATGCTTGTCTAGTTTATTCTACCTGGATATTAAGACAGTCACGGCTTCATTTTAATTTCTGCAGAACAGTCCTCTGGACAGATGAATCTACGTTCACGAGAAGTGGTGTTACAAATCTGAGAAACCTGCACAGGTGGCTATCAGAAAATCCCAAAGCCATACGCACATCTAAATTTAAACATGAATTTTCTATTAACGTTTGGGCGGCCCTAATCGATGACTTGTCGATTGGTCCTGTCGTTTTTCCTGGGAGGTTAAATGCGAACAATTACCTTAAATTTCTTATTGATTAACTGCCAGGTCTTTTAGAGGATGTCCCACTGAATGTTCGACGAGACATGTGGTTTCACATGGATGGGGCACAACCACATTTCGGAATTGCTGTCCGAAGTTGGGTTAACGTCAATTATCCAAGATGATTGGTCGAGGTGGTCCTGTTGCATGGCCACCCAGATCACCCGATCTTAATCACCTTGACTTTTATTTATGGAGGTACATGAAAAATTTAGTCTACGCGCAAGTTTCGAACACAAGAGAAGAGTTGTTGGATCGTATTCATCTGCCTGCCGAGCAAATCCGACAAAACAAGTATGAAATTCGGATAAGTACTTCTTCTGTTGGCTTACGCGGACAAGCCTGCATTCAACAAGGAGGTAGACATTTCGACAAAATTATTAATTGAACTTTTTTAAACCAAATCAGTTTTTATTGTCTTTAGGATTACATTTTTTTTCATGATTTGACAATCATATTCATATCTTATCTTACTCCACGTGTATCCGGCTAAATGAATGAAATTTCAGAGTGGACGTCTGGTAATTAATGAATGGATTGTATTATGTCTGGACATATAACTCCTTCCGCCTTACTTGCGAGATTATCCTTAAAAAGGTAAATCTTGCATTCTTTTCTTATCGGCATCTGTTTGTTTTTTAACCTTTTGTTTAGTCCTTATCTTTTCATACAATTTAAACAAAAGAATTGCAAGTATTAATAGTATTAATATGTATGTAATTATAAATTAAAGAATTACTTGCTTTATCTGAGATAGTATTTTGCTAAACATTTCCTTTTGATTATTAATTTTATCTGAAAGATTTAAAATACTTACTTCAGTTAAATTTATTGTTTTAATTTTATTATAATTTTCACTGTATTCCATTAAATTTAGTTTCATATTAATTGTTGATTTATAATTTTTTATAATTTGGTTTTTAATATGAAATTCACAATTATTAAGATTAGTAATCAAATAAATTCCTTTTATTAATTTAATATCAATTTGTTCATTGCATTTTTGCATTAATTTATTTTCTGTAGGACTAAGAATTAATTTCATATTATTTTCAATATCTCTTACTTCCAAATCTTGAATAGTGAAAGATTGATAAATACAATTTTTATAATTATTATCCATTTGTAAAATATGGACTTCACATAATGAGTTATTTGAAATATAAAATTCTGAATCACGATTACATAAGAATGTTTGAGTTGATATTTGAGGACAAATTTTTAAATGTAAAATAAGTGTTAGTTTGATATACTCTAATTTCAATTAAACTTTCTATTTGGTACAGGTTATTTATGAGTAGCTCAAACAGAAATTCGTTATTTACATTTAAATGAATATTCTTAATACTACTGAGTAATAATTTGGGAAATATTACCATTGGATGTAATACTCCGGTTTTGGCAAAGGTTATTGTATCAATTAACTCTTTGACCGTATTTTCCATTATTTCGAGTTGTTGTACTTGATAATATATCAATTGCAGAGCGTTGATGTTATCTTCGTTTTGTTTAATTCGTCTCCGCATTTTAGCTTGATTGGTTTGCATCGTTTTAATATTATTTTCGTAATGTGTTGTGATATCTTCCGGTATTTTTAATTGGTTTTCCATTACTGTTTTTATTTTTCCTTGGTTTTATTGTAATTCCGTTATTTGTTCTTCATATCTTCTGCCGTCTTCTTCATCTAGATTACCTGTAATTGCTTTTACTATATTTCCTAAAAAGTTAAAGGCTCCTCTTTTGCTTCTAGTTTTCAGCTGTACTGCTTCTATTAGTTCTTGAATTTTCTTTTCTTTTTCTAATCGCAGACCTTTTAATTTCCTTATTTCCCGTGTAGATTGGTTCTCTATTCCTAATGTTGAATTTTCTTTATCTCTAATCTTTAAATAATTTTCCCATACATCAATTAATTGGGAATAATATTTTCTTATGATTAATTCGTATTGGTTCTCCGTGTTATGTGCTATTCCTATTTTTACAGGTAGTAATCCTATCTTATCTTCTATTTTCAATACTTCTGTTAGTCCTCTTCCGATGAGGATTCTGGGACATTGGCTAATTTTAGTGAATTTATATGATAACGTAAAATTTTATTCTGTTTTGTTTTAACTTCAACTGTTCCATTTTCATTGATTTTCGTAACTGTGTATGGCCCTTGATATCTTTCTTTCGTTTTCTGTGAATAGTATTTATGGGGTTTTTCATATACTGCCTGACCTATTTTTATTTCTTCGTTTTCTCTATTTTTATTTATTTTAATGATTTTCTTTTCTTTATCTTCTTGCATTTTATTTGCAATTTTATTATAGAGATATTTCGTGCGTTCTTTATGTTTTTGAATATAATCATGATAATACGTTTCATCGTAATATAGGTCCATTGGTTCTTTTGTATTAGTGTGTCCATACAAGAGTTCAAAAGGTGAGGTTCCTGTTGCTGAATGATTAGTCGAGTTATATGCTAACAATGATAATTTCATTATCTGTTTTATATCTTGAGCTAGTTTTTGGTTTTTTATTAATCTAACATGTTCTAAAAGTGTTGAATGTAATCGTTCAATTGGTGCGTTCGAATTTGGATTTAAAGGCGTTGTATAGTGAACATTGATTCTATATAATTTTAATAATTCTTTTAATGTTGCATTATTAAATTCTAAACCGTTATCCATTACAATTTCTTTTGGTGGACCGTGTATACTAAAGTTTTCTATTAATTTATCAACTACTTCGACTGCTGTTTTTCCTTGAATTGGATATGCTTGTGCATATTTTGTGAATGTATCTATTATAGTTAGAAAATTTTGTGAATTTATTGATATCGTATCAATGTGAATTTTATCAAATGGTTTCTCTATTAATTTCGTTAATTGAAATAGTAATTTTGTTGGTGCTCTATCGTATTTGTTTCTTTGACATATTTCGCATCTTTTAATATAATTCGTTATATCATCCTTCATTTGACCCCAGTAATAATTCTTCTTTGTCTGTTTTAAAGTTTCATTGATTCCTCTGTGATTAGTTTTTCCTTCATGGTTTTGCTTTATGATTTCAATCTTTTCCTCTGGTATTATCAGGATAAAATAATACAAATTTTAATGAATTTCACTTTTTAATTGACACTGCAACGATCGTTTCGCTCCAACCTGAGCTTCATCAGACATATATGTTAAAGACAGTTATATGCCTGAATATATGCTGCATATATTATTATATCGTCTAGGTATACATGACATGTGTCTACTGTTAGACCTCTTACAATATGATTCATTACTCTTTGAAATGTTGCTGGACTGTTTTTAAGACCAAATGGCATTCTTAAAAATTTATAGTGGTTATCTTCTGTGCTAAAGGCTGTTTTCTCTCTATCTTTTTCTTCCATCTCGACTTGATGATAGCCATACGCTAAATCTAATGTCGTGAAATACTTAGCTCTTCCTAATTCATCTAATATATCGTGTATATTAGGAATTGGGAATTTATCGTCGATGGTTTTCTCATTTAATTTTCTATAATCTATTACCATTTTATATTTCTTGATTCCTGATGCATCCATTTTTTTTGGTACTATCGCTACTGGTGCTGACCATGGGCTTATACTGGGTTGTATAATGTTTTGTTCTAACATGCTCTTTATTTGTTTATTGATTTCTTCTCTTTGTATTGGTGATTTCCTATAAGGCTTTTGATATATTGGAGTTTCATCTTTTAATCGTATCTGATGTTTAATTTCCGAAGTGAATGTTAAAGTTAATTCTTCACTGTGACATAAATCTTGATATTCCATACATAATTTTCTTATCATTTCTTTTTCTTCTTTGTTCAGATGATCTAATCGTAGCTTTGCCTCTAATGTTCTTCTTTGAATTTCTTTAATCCTTTTCATTGATAATTTTCCTTTTATTGTGTTTTCTTCAACATAATTGTATTCTTCAGTTAAAATGGGTTTTTCGAAGTTTATTTCCACTGGGTAGTTATTGAAGTTTACGATTTCAGTAATTGCGTAGTAATCTTCTGTGGTCGTGATGTTTTCAGGTATTTCTATTCCTGGTGCTATTCTTTGATGATTTATATGTTCTTCTTTTAGATTTCGATCTACAGGTATTCTAATTATTTTTCTTTCTCTTGGTCCTATTTTAATTTTTGGGTTGTCAAAATATAATTGTATTTCCGCGAAACTTGTGCGAAGTTTTTTAGTTTTGAAATCTATTATGGAATACATTTTCTCTAATAATCTTAAACCTATTATTCCATCATATTTTTTAGAAAAATCTACTATATTAAATTCGTGTATTTGTCCGTACGCGTTAAATGTGTGTAAAGAAGGTATTCTAAGAACGTAATTATGATATGTTGTACCGTGCATTGTTGTTACTGAAAATAATATTTAATATAATTTGGAAAATGATTTTGAGCTATTTCAGTTGAAATTGAAGATGCTGATGCACCTGTGTTATCTGATGTACTATTTTGTAGATATTTTTCAGCATTGTTGATTTTCCGCATCTGTACTGCCAATTTTGGTATTCTAGTACTTCAGCTAGAGCGTTTTCTAATGTCTCTGGATTCTTCAGATACATTATTTCACCAATTCTACCGTAATTTATTACTATCTAGTTGCATTTTAGTTAATAGTAAATTTAACATGTCGCTAATCCTTTGTCCGAATACATAAGGATTTTCATTCTTCCTAGGCTGTTCCATTGTTACATCATTCAAAAGACAATCTTCTGATCTCTGGTCTAAGAATGTTAATTCTAGTAATGCTTTAATATCATGCCAAGTTTTTAATTTTCTTGCCCCTATTATCGATTGCGGTTCTCCACTTAATCTTGATTTTATTATTCTTATTAAATATGTGTTTAGAGGGTTGTCTCTATTGTTTTTATCGAAATAAGTTTTTATCAAATCTTCGCAGGCATCAATAAATAATGGTAACTTATTTGGATCACCATTGTATATTGGTATCGTGCAGATTTCTGCTTGGCTTATAGAACTTCTCGTATGAGTTTGGTTAGGCATTTCGTTTAAATTTAATGTACCAATTGAATTTACTAGTTCTTCTAAAATATTTTCCATTGACATATAAAGTTTTGCTTTCCGTCGTGTATTTCAATACTTTTTTCACAAAAGCAAAAATTCGTCTTACAATCACTACAGTAAATTGTAGATATGTAAAAAAAATTTAAAAATCTACTTACAGAATTGTTAGTAAGATCTTCATTCGATTTTGGTTGGTTTGTTCTTTGTGTTATTCTCTTTGTTATTCTTCTTGTTATTCTTCTTGTTAAGTATTATTGTTTTCTTGTGTTACTTCCTTTATTAGTTGCTGTGTTGGTTTGGTTTCTTTGTTGGCTTGTTATTCTTCTTTTTACGTATTGTTGTTTTCTTGTGTTACTTCTTTTGTTCGCTTGTTGCTTCTTCTTAATTATAATATTGATTGGCACTTCGACGAGATTTTGATCGTTTCTGTGTTTTTTCCAATTCAATATTGCACCTTCGGAAATTTTGATCCTCCAGTCGTGTTTCTTAATTTTTATAACGTTGATGGGTACCTCGACGAGAATTTGATCATTTCGGCGTTCGTCCCAGTTCAAACCTTTTGGAAATTTTGATCCTCCAGGCCTTGTGTAACCGTCGTGGAATCTAGTTGCTCGTACTGTCGCTTTTTGGCCCAAAGAATTGAAATTCACACTCACTATTTTCGACGTTTATAATTCTCCAACAGTGGTGGCCAAGATTCCTACTGACTGCGCCTGTTAAATTTCGGAAGCGTTGAAATTTAAACAAATTTATTTGTTTTGCGGTTTTGGTAATACGTTACAATATAGATTTAAACTAGATTACACTTGAGAATTATTAGCGATCTGTGTCGCGTACAGTTACACTAATAACTCTTCCAACTAATTCATAAAGAATATAAATGTCAGACATTTATATTCTGTCATCTATATTTTATATCCTTGATAAAGGCATAATTGCCGAAACATGTAGGGTTTTTTTGAATATATATACTTTGAAGTAATAAACCAGACCTTTAATCGCCGATTGATTAAGTTTACCATATATATATATATATATATATATATATATATATATACATGAAAAATTTTGTGAAAAACTTATCTGCGCGGAATGTGCATATATCGATATTTCACTGTTTTTTACAGATCATCAGTGCACCTTACCGAAGACAGACATGATATTCACTTCTATACTACGTGTATATATACGAACTGTAATGAACTTCATGTGTATGAGAATTAATAATTATTAAATCTCATTTTACATGCGATTGTCGCTATAATTTGTTGCATTTAATTCTACAATTCGGCAAATCACTTTTGCCCTAGATTGTAGACGCAACAAGCCGCGACATCAACTGTACAAGTTGTCAGTACAAATGAAAAATTTTGTGAAAAACTTATCTGCGCGGAATGTGCATATATCGATATTTCACTGTTTTTTTACAGATCATCAGTGCACCTTACCGAAGACAGACATGATATTCACTTCTATACTACGTGTATATATACGAACTGTAATGAACTTCATGTGTATGAGAATTAATAATTATTAAATCTCATTTTACATGCGATTGTCGCTATAATTTGTTGCATTTAATTCTACAATTCGGCAAATCACTTTTGCCCTAGATTGTAGACGCAACAAGCCGCGACATCAACTGTACAAGTTGTCAGTACAAATGAAAAATTTTGTGAAAAACTTATCTGCGCGGAATGTGCATATATCGATATTTCACTGTTTTTTACAGATCATCAGTGCACCTTACCGAAGACAGACATGATATTCACTTCTATACTACGTGTATATATACGAACTGTAATGAACTTCATGTGTATGAGAATTAATAATTATTAAATCTCATTTTACATGCGATTGTCGCTATAATTTGTTGCATTTAATTCTACAATTCGGCAAAAGTGATTTGCCGAATTGTAGAATTAAATGCAACAAATTATAGCGACAATCGCATGTAAAATGAAATTTAATAATTATTAATTCTCATACACATGAAACACTATTGAGTGGCTAATCATGCCTCCATCTATATTTATTACTTAAATCTTTCACACTAAATATCCTGAATATTTGTTCAGCAATGCATGCTTGAATGCTAGCTATAACACTATCAAAATATCTTAAGTTTATTGAAAGTGTTACGAAGCACGATCCTAACTAACATATTCTTCAGGACACGTAAATGTCTATAGTTCTGTTGGATTATTATTATCTTGATATTGTGGTATATAAGCTATACTTTATTACAAGAAGTCGAAAAATGTGGTAGTACATACATGACAATACTTACATCTCACAGTTGAATTCTCTTACACCTTCGGTATCAATTAAGTTCTGATCGTGTACCAGTATATTTCCTAAAGTATTGTAGTCTTTCCTAACATGGAATTATGGAGTTTTTTCTTGGCAATGAAAGACTTCATTTATTTATTGTTCCAACGTGTAAATCAGGTGATTAGATCGGACATTCGTAATTATCGTACTATTAGTAACTTGCGTCTTATTAGCAAGGTGCTTGAATTTTTGAATATATATATATATATATATATATATATATATATATATATATATATATTAATATAGAGGCTGACCAGCTGTAAATACAAATGCAAACGAATTACATAAAAAATACCAATAAGTTGTAAATTAATTGATAAGGTAATTTTAAAATAATTCTAAAATAAATCCAAGTGTGGTTACAAATATTACCTACAGATGTAGTTGTGTTTAAAACGTTATAGTTGTCGCCTGCGTATAATTCAAATTGTAAATAAACGTACATAAACGATATATACTTAACCTATACAGCTTTTTCCTCGTACAAACTCTTGTTGTTTATTTCTTAAGAGTAATTTTGTGTTATATGTCCGGCTAGCAGAACAATGAGACTCTAATTAGTGCTTAATAAAGATGTTAATTGTGCGGGATTGGTACTCATTAGAATATGTGAAAAAGGTGGTAAACAAGTTATTAAATAATTGAATATTCTGAATGTACAATCTACTAAATAAAACGAGAGAGTAATGGGCTAATGTAAATGGTTTAATAGAAGTATCAATTAATCAGGTAAGTGGTTGACATGATAATAGTATTAATATTGATTTGCATAAAGTCGCGTGATCATTTGAATTCAATAAAATCTAGGTTAAGGTATGATATTCTATGATAACGATCTAAATTTATTTATCTAACTTAAACTATTTTTATAAACTAAAATCAAAGGAACTGTATTCTTCTAATTCTTTAAAAGTATTCTAATTGTAAATTAACCTATTAGGCATACTTATAGTAATATCTACGATAGTGTTTCTATAAAATAAACTTATTCAAAATATTTAAAATTTTTAGGAGAAATAAATAAATAATACTCAAGATGGAAACAAGTTTGATTCAGGAGGTTAGGTGTTCGTTTGAAATTCCAGAATTCGGGATGCAGGACTACGGACAGCGGGCTTTCTGACGACGTCCCTGTTAATGCTTCCGTTGGTTCGGATGGTGTTTCTGGGAAAATGCTAATTTCGTTTTTATAAGGACTGGAAGGTTTGTGGATACGGAAAATACGTAGAACGGTGCTTGGTAAGTTGATAATGTGTTGAGAATACTCGTAGTATGATTTTAACACTTTATTTCATGTTTTTTTTTTCTAAATTTCAGAGCGGCACTTTTTGAATACGTCGGCGTGTTTTAGGAATTTTCAACATCACGCCAACTATCGTTTGTTTTCAATGCTGGCTTCTCATTCGTATTTCTTGTATGTATTCATTTAATCTCGTTAAAACTATTAGTAAAAGTTATAATTTATTGACACTTATCGTGTTGATATTTTACAAAAATTATATATTTTATTTTATTTTATAAATAATTGTCATCTGAATGTCAAAAGTTTCATATTATGCCTATTCTTAATTGGAATATTTCCCGCTATATTCAGTTTTGAATCTGTACAGTTTTTCCTAAAATATGTGTGACATTATTTCTCAATCAATTAAGTTAAAAATCTTCGGTAACACAAAATATTGAAAGTAGATAAGCAATGGGGGTTCTAGGCCAAAATCTCATGTATTTTCTTATGGAGGTTCATTTTGCATTTTTGCAATTTGAACATAACGATACGGGATAGCCTGTATATACATTTTTTATTTGTTTCAAAGTTACAGATCTACGAATGTGATTACCAGATCATGAAAAAAGTCTTTTAGAGGATGCCCCACTGAATGTTCGGGGGTGAGTTTTACATAGGGGTGAGAAGCCTGCAAGGTGGTTGTCAAGGGGCGCTGCAGTGTTGAAAATAACGTCAAAAGGGCTCTAACTGCAAGGGGTAGCGAGATACCGCCCCTACTTAGGGATGACTCATGTTCGGTTATAGTTTCATACGCGCCCACCGCGAGAACTGAGAGGGCGCTGAATCAAATATTATGATTAGTGAATTGCGTATGTAAAATAATAAAGGCTATCACGTGATCACTATTATCTAATTAAATGAATATAATATATAGCGGAGAATATGTGTATGAGAGTCATTCAGTCAGTGTTAATCGTCGAGTTAAGATGCAATCTGTTCAACAAATTAAATCAACGCTATTCAATGCTAATATTGAAAATGATAAGGATGCTCTGGCATTCGAAATTAAAAAATGTAATCAAACTCTCCGAGTATTAAATAATTCGTTGAGTAGTGCTAAAAGTGTTAGTGAGAAACAAAAACTTACAACGGCTATTGCCAAGGTGAAAAGTTTCAAACAAAAATTTTGCGCTCTTCGAATAAGTGGCGGGGGTTACACACCGAGGAAGCATACTGCTTCTATCCATGTTAAATGGGAAGATATTCAATCCGCTTTTCAAGGGCGAATACGAACCGGTGTTATTATTAATCTACATCATATTGACCCGAAATTGTTTATGGAAGATGCTGCTACCTTATTTCGCAGAAGAATCTTAAATGTATTGAAGAAGGAAGAGATTATCAAGGTGAACACAATGTTTTGTGGTGAATTTACAAAGCAACAGGCTGAACAGGAAATTAATGAAATGAAATATCTTAATACTAAAAATATTGCAATTTACCGAGACACTAACCTAAAAGAATGGTTTGTTAACTACATACAACAACCAATTCTCGCTGAACTCGAAGAATTTCAAGAAAAAGATAGCGGTTGGGCCTTATCATCTATAATCAATCTTCAAATAAATATTAATAAATTTACACCACAACTGGGATCATCTTACATCGAATTGCCAGAGTGTATTAAAAGAAAGCATGCAATTGTGAATGTAAAAAATAATGATCAAGAATGTTTCGCATGGGCCGTCGTATCAGCGTTATATCCCGTGGATAAGCACCCACACAGAATTATAAAGTATCCGAACCCATCATCTGCGCTAAAATTAACAGTAATTTAGTTCCCAATGACTATGAAACAAATTTCACGGTTTGAAAAACAGAATGATGTTTCAATAAATGTTTATATTTAAAATGAAAAATTCACCACCTTACCTACGTACCTAACGTACCTAAAAATGAAACAAACTAGACATGTGAATTTATTGCTTATTCAGGATACGTATTGTGATGAAAATGTGAAAGATGATATCGAAAACATGTTAACACCACCTAAATACCACTATGTCTGGATTAAGAATCTATCTCGCCTCCTACCCACACAGTTATCAAAGCATCATAAGAAAAAGTATTTTTGCGATCGCTGTTTACACTACTTCTATACGAAAACCGCTCTCGATGAACATTACGTAGATTGTCAAGAAATGAACGACTGTAAGATCCGACTGCCTACGGAAGATAACAAGTTTATTAAATTTAAAAATTTTAAAAATAAAGTGAAAGCACCCTTTATTATTTATGCCGATTTGGAGTGTCTACTTGCGCCATGTAAAAATCAAAATAAATATCAAGAACATCAACCATGCAGTATTGGATTTTATGTCAAGTGTTCATATGATGAGTCATTATCATTTTATAGAAGTTATCGTCAAGTTGGTCAAGATTGTATAGAATGGTTTACTAAGGAACTCAAAGCTTTTGCGGAAGAATTAGAAACAGTATTTTTGGGCCCAATACCCACGGACAAGTTAACATCTGATGAACAATATTTGTACGAAAACGCTACAATATGTCATATTTGCGAAAAATCGTTTAGTTCGGATGAAAAGAAAAAGGTTAGAGATCATGATCATTTGAGTGGAAAATACCGAGGAGCCGCACATCAAGATTGTAATGTGAATTATCAAGATACACATACAGTTCCGGTGGTTTTCCATTATCTAACCGGGTATGACTCACACTGCATTATAAAGAATTTGGCTGAGGACTTAAAGGGACGTATAGATGTTTTGCCAACAACCAAAGAAAAATATATTTCATTCACTAAGCACATCGATGAGAATATAATTAAATTTAGATTCATCGATTCTTTTCGATTTATGGCTACCGGACTCAATACCCTAGCATCATATTTAACAGAATATCCCGAACTTATATCTGAATTTTCTAATCTAAGCGGTGAAAAATTGAAATTGTTGAATGTTGACACGAAAAGGAGTATACCCTTACGATTATTTTGACTCAGAAGAGAAATTCAAGGAAACGAAGCTCCCCGAAAAATCTAAATTCTTTAATCAATTAAACGATCAAGATATTTCAGATGAAGACTATGACCATGCGCAAAAAGTATGGAATGAATTTAATATCGAAAACTTGGGTGAATATTCAGATCTATATCTGAAGACGGATGTGTTACTGTTAACTTGCATTTTCGAACAATTTAGAAGCAGCTGTCTGAAAACATATGGACTTGATCCAGGACTTTACTTCACCTTACCCTTCACATGGGATTGTATGCTTAAACATACTGATATAACCTTAGAATTACTAACAGATCCAGATATGATCATTTTATTGAACGTGGGATCAGAGGAGGACTCAATCAATGCTCTTATAGATATCTTAAAGCTAATAATAAATACATGCTAGATTATGATTCTTCAAAACCTGACAAATTTATAATGTATGATGACATCAATAACCAATACGGATGGGCAATGTCTCAATATTTACCTTATGGAGGATTTCAATGGTTATCTAATAGCGAAAATTTCAATGTTATGGATATACCTGATGAGAATGATATAGGATATATTTTAGAGGTAGATTTAGAGTATCCGCAAGAATTACATGATTTACATGCAGATTTGCCTTTTTGTCCAGAACATCTAGCTGCTCCAGGAACAAAAGAGAAGAAATTAATGGCCACTTTATTCGAAAAAAAAAACGTTATGTTATTCATTATAAGACCCTAAAACAAGCCTTATGTCATGGTTTAAAGTTTACCAACATTCATAGAATAAATACTACAATTTCGACAGGGTACATGGCTGAAATCATACATCGACTTAAACACCAAACTGAGATCATTGGCTATGAATGACTTTGAAAAAAATTTGTTTAAACTGATGAACAACGCTGTTTTCGGAAGACGATGGAAAATATACGTAAACATAGTATAGTGGAGTTGGTAAATAAATGGGAAGGACGATATGCTGCCGAAGCTCAATTTCAAAGCCTGAATGCAAATCGGCGACTATATTTAATGAGAACTTTGTAGCTGTTGAACTCAACAAAACAGAGATCTATTTTAATAAACCTATTTATGTAGGAATGGCGATATTAGATATTTCTAAAACATCAATCTATGAATTTCACTATGATTATATGACTTCCGTATATTTTGGGGGTGTCGAAGAAACTTTCACGCGTCCTCGCCACAGACGAGATTAAATTAGGCTTTTATAACTACAATCCGGTGCGTAATTATTTCAGTAAAACGTGAGACTTGACACCTCTGTCTTTCCAGTCTAATGTTGTGTATTGCATTCCTTGTAAGTGCTGCAATCAAGTTTATATAGGTCACACTTCAACCTGGTTAAAAATCAGGCTCACTACACATAAAAGTGACATTCGGACTGGAAAGAACAGATGTGCCTTGTCCTCACACATGATCAACAATGACCACACACCTAATTTTGAGAAGGTGGAGGTCCTCCAAAAAGTGAATAATTTAAGGTGTAGAGAGTTTTTGGAGATGGTGGAGATCCATAATAATAATAACGCAATGAATTTCAGATCTGACACTAACAATTGACACACTACTGACCTTTTCAAATACCAAAAATTTAAGTCACCATAATACACATAACACTAGCTCAATTAATGTTATTTAACACATTTGTCCCTCCGCAATATATTATATATAATAATTTTTTTAATTTGTTTATAAAAAAAAATTTTTTTCATGGGATTGTACTTGCAATTCCAATCGTTAGAGTGAACCGTTTTTGTAACAGCACATTCAAGATTGAATATGGGACTTTTTAACGTCATTGTATAATTTTCGTTAACCTTGACATTGGGTCGTTTCACCGACGCATGTTTTTTACATCTGGTTCACATAGAACGACAAACTGCATTGAATTTTAAACAATTCCATGCAGTTCCTTTGAACATCCGAAATGACAGAGTTAGTATTACATCATGAGTGAATTGTTTCACTACACGTTGCTCATGATTGTTTTTAGATGTGTTGTTATATTATAAATTATAATAGTTTTTTTTTAAAGAGTTTTTAAATTAATTATGACATTCTGTTTGTGTTACGTGGGACAATTGACAAATTTATCGACCCATCATGTTTTGTAATATATAATTTTCGCATAATAGTGTTCACATTTGTAAGTAGATTTTTTCTTATGATTGTTTGACTAAATATCTAAGTTGTGTACATTTCTTTTTTATTAAAGTGACCCCCGAAGAAGCTCTAAACCTCAGAGCGAAATATAGGGTAAAAAAAAATAAAGAACATTAAGTAATTAATGGTTTTTTATTGCCGGATTCCCCAACAACAATTGTTTTTCATATATATATATATATATATATATATATATATATATATATATATGATAATTTTGATGTTCTCGCGGTTGTATGATGAAATGATGGTTTCTCGGGTTCTTGTCCGCGTGTGAGATGTATCCTGAGAAGGATTGTTGTCTCGAAGTTACTCTTCAGCGTCAAGTGAAAGAACAACTCTAGAAAATGACGAGTGCGATCCCGTCGAAACGTCGAGACAACAATCCTTCTCAGGATACATCTCACACGCGGACAAGAACCCGAGAAACCATCATTTCATATATATATATATATATATATATATATATATATATATATTGTAACGAAACGGTGGAGTGTACTAAGTAATATGTAAATAAATATACGAAAAATGTGAGCGTTAAAACTAAAAAATGAATGATGTAAGAAAAACTTAAAAGATACGAATTTGAAAATTGGGCGCCAAGTTTTAACATACTTAGTGGATCCAACGCAATCTGTTAAATACCCCACTAGCTTTCGGGAGAGCTTGAGTACTTATGCTTTATTTTCTATCTCAGGTTTCAAAGTCGGTCGTTTGTATATCCCGTAAATGCAATGTAAATGGTATATTAATTCGACACAAACTCAACATTCAAACAAATCAAATAAAAGATCGAATCTAAATCAAAGTAATAAAATTTATTGGAATTAAAAAACAGATAACTGTAACAATTATTACTTGCGAATAAGAAATCTATACATATGCTCGTATTATCTGGACTATACGGTAAAAAATGGTATTATGCACTTTTGCACATGTGTTTAATAACAATAGTTAAGGTTATGTATACTGCAACAGTGCAAATAGATATTAAACGTTACTTAAAAATAAACACACAAAGGTAAGTTACATATACAAGTTTTATAAAAGATTAAGAATGAATGAGTAATTATATATATTTAAATAGATGTTTAGAAATGTTAAAATTCATGTATTATATTTTGATGCAAACAATGTTTGATATTGTGATGTGATATAAATTTAATATTAACTTTTAAATGATGTTCTAGGTTTAATGGGAAATAACTGGAAAGAACCTGGTATTTCTCCTGTGTCTAGGCTTGGATGTATTCTCTGGGCTCGCAATTGTGGAATAGATCAGAGTTCGTCTGCTCCAATGGAAGTCCCTGCGTCGGAAGCGGTTCAATGTTAGCGTTGTCGGTACGATGTAGTTCTAGTTCCAACAAGATGCTTCGTTCGATATTTATTATATTCGACGTGATGCGGGTCCAATTCTTCTATCAAAAGTTCGGCCTGATTTTAAGGTATTAAATGTATACGGTTTTCGTAGGATTTACTTGATTTTTAAATAGTAATTTTAATTAAACTTTTGCGATAGCAAAAATGCGGCCATTCATTGTAAATTTTAGTATCAGACGCTTTCTTCGGCTTTTGTTTTTCAAAGCCTCCGTTAAATGTCGACAAAAGCCTCTAAGTTTATGCTTTATTTGCATCTAATATAATATGAACTTTCATAATATCATAATTTTAAAATAATATAAAAATTAATTAAAGAATTTACAAATGTTTATAATGTGGTTTTCAATGTTAGATTAGTTCAAATATGCATCGTAAAAATCGCATTCGCGGGGTTCGAGACAATTTTAAATTAGTGGGCGTGGTTAACTCGCTTCGATATAAATCTTGATGTGGATAAATTAAATACCTGTAATATGGCGCGTATGATTTGAATTTGAAATGGAAAAATATAAATATAAAAAGTAAGTTTAAAAATCAAAATAAGTTAATTATCAATTTTAAAGTTATCGTCGTATCAATTTATACACATCTCGAAACTAATTTCACAAATTACGTCCACTAATTCGATATTTATACATGTGTTTATGATATGTAATAATCTGCATTTCTTTTTGTAGAGCTGGAATAAGTGTGCTGGTTGAACCATAACATTATCCCCGTGAAAAGGAATAGCGAAAGTATTGAAGATATTGCTTTTCCCTGTTAAGAAAAATGAAATAAGAACATCAACTTGTAAACTTCCCTTATCATGTGTCATAAAAATATATAACAATAACAAATTAATCTACGTATATAAAATTCTTAATTATATGTAATTCTTTTTTTTTTCAATGTACGTATAGTAACAAACTTCGAATATTATTAATTCCTCGTTGTAAGCATTTAAATCGTCCCTTTTCTCTTTAAATAAATTTGTTTCTTTGTCATAGCACTTTGTGTATTAGTTTTGTGTTAATTTTATTCTCCTTTGTCTATTATTGTATTCAATATTGGTGGCATTGCCTAAATTATAAGTTTTCCTTTTTCCTTTTTAAATGTTAAATGTTCTACATATTTTTATAGTTTAGTTTGTATAATATTTTAATGAGATTTCTTTTTGTTTAGCTAGTATAATGTTAGTTTTGATTTTAAATTAGATTAGTATTTTTATTTATTTGTATATTTGTATAGAATAATCATTTTAATATTTGCTTTTATACTTTTATTGATTAGATATATGTCTCTTTGTATTAATATTGTTTGTTCGAGCTGTAACATAGTTGTAATACTGGGCTGTGTTCTGAGGTTTTAAAATTGGTGTTATATACTTCTTGTACTAATT
Source organism: Melolontha melolontha (assembly GCA_935421215.2). Classification (NCBI taxonomy): domain Eukaryota; kingdom Metazoa; phylum Arthropoda; class Insecta; order Coleoptera; family Scarabaeidae; genus Melolontha; species Melolontha melolontha. The sequence goes on from OW285241.1 coordinate 78,981,354, forward strand.
ACATTAAATATTCAGTTATTTGATTGTAGTGTTATAATTGTTAGGGTATTTTGTTTATTTCTTTCATGGATGGTACATGCTTAATAATTCTTTTTATAACTGGTTATTCTTAATCTTTGTTTATATATCATATGTTAGTAAAAGTTTTCGTTTGCATAATAAATAATTCTTTCTTTTTAAATACCTATCAATCCTATTCAAATCCGACTCTATTCTGTTATATACCATTCCTTATAATATATTTAAATTCCCTATTATAAGACACTTGTCTATATTTCAATATATTCATAATAATAATAATTCATTTATTTTCATATACTTCTATACACCCCTATTATATATTAATTCCTTCTACATATAAAAATCTATCTAGACCATCTTATTATCATGTCAACAAACCATTACTTATTCAATCATACTCTCTTTTTCAATAATAATACGTTTAAACTTTCGTTATTTAACTTTAGCATGTTTATTAGTGAATTGGTTCCCCTTTTAAACTCTATTGATAGTACCAATATTATTTTAAATAACTGTTCTTTTGTAATTTATTTTAATCATCTGAATATGTGATGTTACCTTTCTTTTCTCAAAGTATTATATCTCTTTGTTATGTTAATTAGTATTTATATTTGAGCTCCAGCTATGTTTGTTTTCTCTTTAATTTATCATTATTATTTGACTTGTTATATGTTCATTTATTGTATTATAATGTGTTCTTTCTTTTTTGTATTAAATTGTGTTTATCATCTCTTTGTTTATGTTCAATCTAAGTGTAATTATTTTAATTTATCTGTAATTATAACTCGTATCCCCGTATTCTGCTTTGTTCATCATCGTGTGTAATAGAACATCGAAATTCTGCCATGGTATTTATTTAAATATTTGTTTTTCGACGAACTGTTTTAAAGATATCACTGTTGTTATCCCTGTGTAGAAATATCATGTTGCCTCTACCTTGAGATTTATGTAAGTTTTTGTTGATTAGTGTGTATGTATTTATAATTTTTGTGTGAATGTGTATATTAGTATTGATTTTTATATTGGTTAAATTATTAAGAAAATTGTTATGATTGAAGTATTCGTATATCATAGAATTGTTTATCATGCCTTCTTTATTTAATATGTTATTTGTGTTATCATGTATAATTAAGTTAGGTGAAATTAAAGCTCTGTTTTGTATGTAAGTGATTTTTGATTGTGTGTTGTTGGTTGCATACTTGTGTGGCCAGTTTTTAATATGAATGTTGGATAATCTAAAATTAATGTTATTAATCCCCGTCTTCTCTATGTTAAAGTTATTATTCTCCCTTGCATTGTTTATTAAAAAGTTCTGATATTCTTTGTCGTTTATTAACAGTTGATTGGGTAAATTATGTTTAGTTTTTCTTCTAAGCGGAATGTTAATATTGTGATTTTGTATTATCTTAGTTGTCTCCTTATTATTAATGTTGTATATATTATTAATTGTATTCTTATCCTGTACCTCTTTATGTGTGTCAATTGTTTTATTATTGGTTGGTTTTTGATCGGCATTTTTGAAATCTATCTTGTTATTCAGTTTATTGCATTTAGCTTCTATTATGTTATTTGGTATTTATCTAAGTTCTTGCTTATGTTGTCGTAACTAGATTCTATTATGTTTTTAATGTTGTCTAATCGTTTTTCCCATTGTGAATTTAGACGAGCGACGGTTTCGTCGAGTTTAATCAGGTATTTTAGTTCATTTTCTTCCATAGCTTTTTGTGCTATGGAAATTTCAGCTATTTTTCCTTCTAGATCTATTTTAAAGGCACTTAATTTGTTGTCAATGTTTGCGTTATTGAGCTCAAATTTCTCGTTAATGATTTGCATGTTCGTTTCTAATTTCGTGGTTAAATTATTGCTTAGGTCATTTAATTCTTGTTTTATGTTAGCATTATTTGTGTCAAGTTTATTATTCAAATCTTGTTTCATATTATTTAAATCTGCATTATTTGTGTCTAGTTTATTATTTAAGTCTTGTTTTAACTCTGTATTATTAGTTTCCATTTTATTTATTTGTGCCATAATCGCATTTAACATGCTCATTACCTGGCTATCTTCAGGTGCACTTACCGTTTCGGCACTTGACGTATGAGCGATAACCGTATCCCCCTGATCGGTCCTATCTTCCTCGGCATTGTCTTTAGGTACTTTTGTTCGATGTCTAGTATCCATTTTTGTGTTAATTTAATTGTTTAAATAAGTGAAAATAATTTATATATGTTTGGAAAATTGATAAAAATTTGAATAATAGAATGCAAAGAAATGTTAATTTAGATATCTCTCAAAATAATAATTATTCACACTCAAATGAATCTAATATTTTAGGCAAAAATAATAAGTCCCCACAAGTTGATTTTCTCTTTCACTGACCTTAAATTCCTGCTTATCCCTCATAAAGTTGTGAATCCCTCGTGAAATGTGGTATTAGCTTTACAATAAGAAAATCAGACACACAAAATGGTGCACAACAATATAGATAGATGTTTAACATGCACAAATTCCTACTACAGCTTTCTTATTCTTTTACCAGTTATTTGATTGTTTAAATTGTTTGAGTTTTTAATTGCTTTAATTTGAATTACGGGATAATACTCGGCTTCCACGTTCGGGCGACAAATGTAACAATACGATGGTTTCACTAAGTAAAATAAATATATATAAAAAAATTGCAGTGAAGCTGTAATTCTAAAATTGGCCTCACGTTGTTGGTGCCAAATGTAACAATACGTTGGATCGCTGACTAAGGTAACAAGTAAATATAAAATAATGATGTGAGCGTTAAAACTAAAAAATGAATGATGTAAGAAAAACTTAAAAGATACGAATTTGAAAATTGGGCGCCAAATTTTAACGTACTTAGTGGATCCAACGCAATCTGTTAAATACCCCACTAGCTTTCGGGAGAGCTTGAGTACTTATGCTTTATTTTCTATCTCAGGTTTCAAAGTCGGTCGTTTGTATATCCCGTAAATGCAATGTAAATGGTATATTAATTCGACACAAACTCAACATTCAAACAAATCAAATAAAAGATCGAATCTAAATCAAAGTAATAAAATTTATTGGAATTAAAAAACAGATAACTGTAACAATTATTACGTGCGAATAAGAAATCTCTACATATGCTCGTATTATCTGGACTATACGGTAAAAAATGGTATTATGCACTCTTGCACATGTGTTTAATAACAATAGTTAGGTTATGTATACTGCAACAGTGCAAATAGATATTAAACGTTACTTAAAAATAAACACACAAAGGTAAGTTACATATACAAGTTTCATAAAAGATTAAGAATGAATGAATAATTATATATATTTAAATAGATGTTTAGAAAGGTTAAAATTCATGTATTATATTTTGATGCAAACAATGTTTGATATTGTGATGTGATATAAATTTAATATTAACTTTTAAATGATGTTCTAGGTTTAATGGGAAATAACTGGAAAGAACCTGGTATTTCTCCTGTGTCTAGGCTTGGATGTATTCTCTGGGCTCGCAATTGTGGAATAGATCAGAGTTCGTCTGCTCCAATGGAAGTCCCTGCGTCGGAAGCGGTTCAATGTTAGCGTTGTCGGTACGATGTAGTTCTAGTTCCAACAAGATGCTTCGTTCGATATTTATTATATTCGACGTGATGCGGGTCCAATTCTTCTATCAAAAGTTCGGCCTGATTTTAAGGTATTAAATGTATACGGTTTTCGTAGGATTTACTTGATTTTTAAATAGTAATTTTAATTAAACTTTTGTGATAGCAAAAATGCGGCCATTCATTGTAAATTTTAGTATCAGACGCTTTCTTCGGCTTTTGTTTTTCAAAGCCTCCGTTAAATGTCGGCAAAAGCCTCTAAGTTTATGCTTTATTTGCATCTAATATAATATGAACTTTCATAATATCATAATTTTAAAATAATATAAAAATTAATTAAAGAATTTACAAATGTTTATAATGTGGTTTTCAATGTTAGATTAGTTCAAATATGCATCGTAAAAATCGCATTCGCGGGGTTCGAGACAATTTTAAATTAGTGGGCGTGGTTAACTCGCTTCGATATAAATCTTGATGTGGATAAATTAAATACCTGTAATATGGCGCGTATGATTTGAATTTGAAATGGAAAAATATAAATATAAAAAGTAAATATATGATTGTTTCGGCCTTTACTTGATGAAATTCCATTATAACTATTAAGATAAAATAAAACAAATTTTATGAATTTCACTTTTTAATTATCACTGTAACGAGTCGTTTCGCACCAACCTGGGCTTCGTCAGACATATAACTAACTTATTTACAAAATATTTTTTATATTAAACACAAGTAAACGGTAACAAGCAAAAACACATGTTCTATTTTAAAAAATAGTCAGAGGGATGGGTGCTTTTTATTACGGGATGTCTATACAAAACTTTCGCTACGGTTTATAAAAAAATGTACTGTTCTTAAGTAATAAAACTAAAGGTTTACATTATATTACAGGGATAAAGAATTCTATGGAAAAATACAAAAATACTATACAATATGTAACTGTCTGCAAATCAAATAAATAGATTAAGTAAGGGTGAATTATTTGTTTCTAATTGATCATTTAAGATCTTGTCAGTTTTCTTTATTTTATTGATTTCCAGTGACTCTAATAAATTAAGTTTTTTGCCCTTATTTTCTATATGTAATATTTTAAATTCTTTGTTAAAATTGTGGTTCGTTGAATTGATATGAGACGCATATGAAGAGTCACTTTTATTATTTCTAAATGAAGAAAAATGTTCTTTGATGCGTACTTCAAACGATCTGCCTGTCTGTCCGATATAAGTCATAGGGCAACTACCGCAGGTTAACTCATAGACCCCTGACTTTTTATTGTTGTTTGTTAAATCCTTATTGTTTTTTTATAAATTTGGATAATTTGTTATTAGTTTTAAACGCTGTATTAATGTCAAACTTTCTTAAATATTTACAAATTTTTGTGCTTGAAGAGCCTATAAACGTGATCATTTTAAATTTTTGGGTGTTATTATTTAATATTGGGTAAACTTGTGATATGGCTTTTGTACGGAGTTTTTTATTTAAAATGTTATCTATTATATTACTTTTATATCCATTCTTGATAGCTATTTGTCTAATTAAATTTAACTCTTTCTCGAAATTTGTTTGGTTCAACGGAGTATTTATTAATCTATGTATAAGACTGTGATAAGCCGCTAATTTGTGTTGTATCGGATGGCAAGAAGTGTTATGTATAGTAATATCTGTAGTTGACGGTTTGTGGTAAATAGCAAAGTTACATTTATTGTTAATTCTAGTAATCGTTAAATCGAGAAAGTTAATACTATTATTTGTTTCCTGTTCCATTGTAAACTTAATATTTTGATGCAATGTATTAATATAATCAAATAATAAATTTAATTGTCTATTTGTTCCTATGAAACCTAGTAATATGTCATCTACGTATCTATACCAAAATAATACATTTTGAAAAAGAGGATTTTTTGAAATAGAATTTTCAAGATGATCCATAAAAATCTCAGCTAATAACGGGCTTAGGGGATTACCCATGATTAAACCTTCTTTACAAGTGTATATGTTTTCATTAAATTGAAAGTAATTTTGTTCTATGCATAAGTTTAGTAGATCAAGAATTTCATTAATAATTAACTGATTTACATTATTTTTATGGAGCAGATCTTTTACTAAAATAACCGTTTTTTCTGGAGGGATACTAGGGAATAAATTTTGAACGTCGAAGGAAATAAGTTTTGTGTTAGACGTTAAAGTAACGTCTTTGATTTTGTTTATTAGTGCATATGAGTTTTTTACGCTTAATTTAAGTTTAAAACCTGTATATTTAATAATTATATCTATAAGCCTTTTCGAGAGTTTGTAGGACGGAGCTGTCACATATGAAACAACCGGACGAATCGGGTGATATTCTTTATGTAATTTAATAAGGGAATATAATTTTGGCGGTTGAGGGTTCATAATAATTAAACTATTTTGTTCCTTTTCACTAAAAAGATTAGCAGAATTTCTTATAACTGTTTTTAGAGTGTGTTGAAAAACATCGAATTATGAGTAGATTTATTCTTTATATTCTTTACTCGAGCGGATAAAGGGAAAACGGTTGTAGCAATGAACAGAGCAGATTATTTGAATAAAACGAATGAGTTTTTAGTAATTAATAAATTTAAAATAATTAAGAGAGATCCTACAGAAAAATTTCAACACACTCTAAAAACAGTTATAAGAAATTCTGCTAATCTTTTTAGTGAAAAGGAACAAAATAGTTTAATTATTATGAACCCTCAACCGCCAAAATTATATTCCCTTATTAAATTACATAAAGAATATCACCCGATTCGTCCGGTTGTTTCATATGTGACAGCTCCGTCCTACAAACTCTCGAAAAGGCTTATAGATATAATTATTAAATATACAGGTTTTAAACTTAAATTAAGCGTAAAAAACTCATATGCACTAATAAACAAAATCAAAGACGTTACTTTAACGTCTAACACAAAACTTATTTCCTTCGACGTTCAAAATTTATTCCCTAGTATCCCTCCAGAAAAAACGGTTATTTTAGTAAAAGATCTGCTCCATAAAAATAATGTAAATCAGTTAATTATTAATGAAATTCTTGATCTACTAAACTTATGCATAGAACAAAATTACTTTCAATTTAATGAAAACATATACACTTGTAAAGAAGGTTTAATCATGGGTAATCCCCTAAGCCCGTTATTAGCTGAGATTTTTATGGATCATCTTGAAAATTCTATTTCAAAAAATCCTCTTTTTCAAAATGTATTATTTTGGTATAGATACGTAGATGACATATTACTAGGTTTCATAGGAACAAATAGACAATTAAATTTATTATTTGATTATATTAATACATTGCATCAAAATATTAAGTTTACAATGGAACAGGAAACAAATAATAGTATTAACTTTCTCGATTTAACGATTACTAGAATTAACAATAAATGTAACTTTGCTATTTACCACAAACCGTCAACTACAGATATTACTATACATAACACTTCTTGCCATCCGATACAACACAAATTAGCGGCTTATCACAGTCTTATACATAGATTAATAAATACTCCGTTGAACCAAACAAATTTCGAGAAAGAGTTAAATTTAATTAGACAAATAGCTATCAAGAATGGATATAAAAGTAATATAATAGATAACATTTTAAATAAAAAACTCCGTACAAAAGCCATATCACAAGTTTACCCAATATTAAATAATAACACCCAAAAATTTAAAATGATCACGTTTATAGGCTCTTCAAGCACAAAAATTTGTAAATATTTAAGAAAGTTTGACATTAATACAGCGTTTAAAACTAATAACAATTTATCCAAATTTATAAAAAACAATAAGGATTTAACAAACAACAATAAAAAGTCAGGGGTCTATGAGTTAACCTGCGGTAGTTGCCCTATGACTTATATCGGACAGACAGGCAGATCGTTTGAAGTACGCGTCAAAGAACATTTTTCTTCATTTAGAAATAATAAAAGTGACTCTTCATATGCGTCTCATATCAATTCAACGAACCACAATTTTAACAAAGAATTTAAAATATTACATATAGAAAATAAGGGCAAAAAACTTAATTTATTAGAGTCACTGGAAATCAATAAAATAAAGAAAACTGACAAGATCTTAAATGATCAATTAGAAACAAATAATTCACCCTTACTTAATCTATTTATTTGATTTGCAGACAGTTACATATTGTATAGTATTTTTGTATTTTTCCATAGAATTCTTTATCCCTGTAATATAATGTAAACCTTTAGTTTTATTACTTAAGAACAGTACATTTTTTTATAAACCGTAGCGAAAGTTTTGTATAGACATCCCGTAATAAAAAGCACCCATCCCTCTGACTATTTTTTAAAATAAAACATGTGTTTTTGCTTGTTACCGTTTACTTGTGTTTAATATAAAAAATATTTTGTAAATAAGTTAGTTATATGTCTGACGAAGCCCAGGTTGGTGCGAAACGACTCGTTACAGTGATAATTAAAAAGTGAAATTCATAAAATTTGTTTTATTTTATCTTAGTAGTTATAAAAAGTAAGTTTAAAAATCAAAATAAGTTAATTATCAATTTTAATGTTATCGTCGTATCAATTTATACACATCTCGAAACTAATTTCACAAATTACGTCCACTAATTAGATTTATACATGTGTTTATGATATGTAATAATCTGCATTTCTTTTTGTAGAGCTGGAATAAGTGTGCTGGTTGAACCATAACATTATATATATATATATATATATAGAGCTTTCCTTTATAACAATGTATATGTGTGTGTTCACAATTACTTATTTAAACACAAGATAATTTATTTATGCATGTAACAATTGACATAATAGATGTAATAGAAATTAATCGTTAATATGACAAGAAAATAACAACGAAATAGTATAAATAATTAATGTATCCATTATACGAAGTATTCAAGTGTTGAGTTGTATCACTCACGCAACGCAATTATCTAGGACATCGTCAAATTACTGAGCATATCATATTTTATTAAACACCCAAACTAATTTCTCTTCAATTCGCTATTAATCAGTAAATGAATTATTTGAATTAATAATAAAGTTAAAATGAATTTATTAATACGGAGAACTATTTATATTGTATGATTTACAGAGAATATATTTATACAGGATGCTTTACAGAAACGTTGCATTTGCAATAAAATGAATTTAGGCGTTTAAAAAAAATGTGCATAATTATCTTAATTTTTTCGATAAAATTGCTACTATATACAATGAGGAAAATATATTTTCTATAACACCGCATAAATTTAATATTTGTAGGAATCAACCCTAAAATATATAGATTACATAGATCAATAAAGTTACTCTAAACCAATTATACGTACTATACGGAGAGAAGTAAGTAAATAAATATTTTAAATATCACGAAATTTAAAGTACATATGCAATAATTAATATAATATTGCATATAATGAACGACTATCAATTACGAGAAACAGATATATTAATTAAGACGTCAAAAATTCATACACCACTATACCACTAAAATGATCCACAACACAAATAGAAAATGATGTTATCCAAATAATATTTAAATAAATAGGAAGGTATAAACGATTCAATAACATTATTTATACTCATGAGAAGAAATTATTTTAAATTCAAAACATGAATGCCTGATAGGTCTCCGCTAGTGTATTATTCCTTTCTTCTTCGACTTTTTTAAATAAATCATTTATATTTTTATAATGTACTTGCCACCAGTTCCTGGTCGTTTTCAGATCGAGAGAACAAGAAAGGGATAACTGTTAGAGCGTTTTATAAAAGCCATTTTTACGGCATTTGCATAATGCTTGGAGTCGTTAGCATTTTGAAACGGGGTAACAGGCAAATTGTCTTCAGCAAATAAAAGCATTACTGTTTTGAAAATGTTATATATTGGGTTTTTTCCATAATACTATTTATGCCAGCTTCGTGCTTGAATGTTCGGAGTTATTTTGAATTAAATGCTTGTCGTTCTGGATGCCGTATTATAATTTCTCCACAAATAATTTTTATTTTATTGATCACAAAATACTTTCCCACTAGTTTAGGCTTCAATAGGTATGAGCCTTTGCAACTCCAAGCGTCTCATTCAATTTGTTTCTGATATTAAAGGGTTTTGCCTAGTTGATTGTACATGAAATTTTATTTAATTGTATCACATCCTAATTGCTCTTGCAGACACACCTAAAGTTCCAACATAAATAGATAACATTAATTTCAACTGTCGTAGTGTAAGTTTCGCTTCGGACTTATACTAAAGCGGTTATCAGTCTGCGATGTTGTTTTTCGTATCCCATGCAGATGTAGTTTTAAAAATGCTTTTATCACCACTTTTCACAAGATTCCCACAAACAATTCAATGATATTTATTATTTTAAATTTTAAATATAAAGTTCTACTTTAGATCTGTCTATAATAGCATTTAAATTCAGAATTCCTTATGTATTCTATCGACTTTAATTTTCTTAATTATTTTTTTTAATCTTGAAAATTCCTGTTGTATGTCGATTATGTATTACTGTTATAAAATCATTGAATATTTATCAAATAAATAGTTTGGCTAGAATTATTTTTTTCCTACGCGTACTTTTTTTACTTATATTAATTACCAGAATTAAATATATTTTACTGGAAATCATAAAAGCGAATGAAATAATACAGTAATTAATTTTGCATATTACATACTTTTCATATTCTCTATCACACCAAAATTAGAAGCACTTTATATGATATAATACCAATAAACATATTTATAACTTATCCATTACTGCACTACTCGATGTTGAGCTGCTGAAATAATGTTTGCGTATAGACACAAATTCCAAATTACAGACATATAGTAAGCTAAGCCCGTTGTGCTTATATATGATCAAGTGGTATGTCTATTTTTATTGAATGCTTAACTTGCTACAGGCCTGCAATATGTGTTGTCTATACACACACACATAAAATGTCTGATTATTTTATTGGGTTAGTATACATAAAGTCAAAATACATACGTCAATAATAACAATATGTTAGACGCGCAGTCTGAAAGTTGAGTAGTTTGAAACCCTCGCAGTAAGTATGGCTGCATTTGTCGATATTTAGTTTATACAAAATATAAGTAACGAACTTATGTTGAATTCGTTCAATCCTGTTTGAATAACTTTCAACTCTCGAATATTTAATAAGAACCACACTTTCTAGTAAGACAGAGTATTTCATGCTTTCTTTTCTCTTTTTAGAAAAAGAGATAATTTTACATTTTTGAACATTTAATGACATATTGTTGTCTTTGCACCAAGACGAAATAAAGCTTTAGGTCATCAGCAAATAAAAGAAAATTGCTGAAGTTTACACCATGCTCAATGTCTTTGACAAAAAAAGTATCGAATGGTACTTTTTGCCGTCCATGTCCGACGGAAACTGAATAACGTGCCTCTACCATCAGTCGAACAACTTCGATAACGTACATAACAAAAACAATTTGAAACATACTTGAGTGGTAAAACCACATCATTATTGTATAAAACAGAAACATTTTTAATAATATCGAAATATTATTAAAATTCGATTGTGAAGATTACATCTTTTTTGGTAAGTTTTTATAGACTCGTAAGTGTATGATGCTGGGAAAGACTAAATTTTCTACAAAAACTTTCAAAAAACAGCATGGGAGAACTTGACATTAGTCAATAAGTGGTGTGTTTTTCCATGCCTTCTGTGTTCATGTGTTTGTTTTGTACACAACATGATGAGGTTTTGCCCACTTAAATATGTTTCAAATTGTTTTTGTTCTGTTTTGTTCTAAAACAGTACTGCACTTGTACAAACTTGTATATTTTAAGGTTAGGCTAACGGATGTTAAAATTAAATTTATAAATTATAAAAAATATTCAAACGATTAGAATATTTAAATAAACTCATTTCGAAATTTTAAAAATAGATTAAAAATTTCAAATATTGATATACGAATCAGAAGCGGTAAAAAGAAACAATGGATAGATAGCGTTACTTTTTGTAGAAAATTCTAAGAATCGTACGTGTCTATTTCGTTAAGCTCCAACAAATATTAAAAATTGTAATTAAAGCTTATAAAACCCATACATAAAGTCGCATAAATCAAACCACCAGTGTCAAAAGCACCAAATGTTACGACCAGTTCCTGTTTTGAAGGTTAGAAAGCTTCCTTTTGCGAGAGACGCTTACCTGCATATTATCCTTCCCAGCTGGCCAACTTATTGAAAAGTTCCTGATATCACATAGAAAAAACACAGGTCCCAACATTCCATTATTTGAGTTTTTTTTTATATATTAATAACACCAAAATTATTTCACAAATTTATTCTACTACAATCGTTTAGATATATTTTTTTATTTGATCATATTGATAATTATCTACAATAAGTTTAAAAAGGAATAATTCAGTTCCCTTGAGTTATTTATTAAAACAATTTGCTATTTTTGATGTGTACTGAATTCCAGATTACGTGACAACCGATTTTTGTAATTCATAAAACAAACACGTGACCATTCAGAGGATAATTAATTTGTAATATCATTGTAAACACTTACCTGACTCAACGTTTGATTAAACCATTTTTGTCATTCCAAATCTCTTTTATTTCTTTTGTAGTATTAAATATCCATGTATTGCATTAATTTGATTTACTAGTAACATGAACACATCAACATAAGTACCAGACTTACACGCATTTTAACTATTTATTGATAAGTTTTTTTTTAACTAATTGAGCTAGTCGGCGCCCTAAGATACCAAAGGTAAGAAATAGTGTACAAAAGATAAGCTAAGCGAGATAAGTACAATTTGAATTATATTTATTATTTAAGTACGTATATGCCATTATTCATAGCGGCATTTGTGAATTATTAGACCTGACAATCCCTATTGGGAAACGACGGAAACTCGTGCATTTACAGCCATATTTAAACACATCAACATTCACATCAACAAATTCAACATTATTTTCACTAATTTTATATGTATTTATATCTCGTACACAATTAATTATCAATTTAGAACCTCAACTGTATTGAGATACCTACCTAATTTACATCATTTAACGTTGGTTTTGTTTAAAAGGTATCGTGGGACTTGCGGTCGTGGGACTTGCGGTCAAGTAGATTTTTAATTACATGCAGTGGGACTTGCGGTCAATTTTATTTTCGCAGTGGGATTTGCGGTCACCTCATTGTATATGCACGTATAAATAATGATATACATTTGCACAATTATTATATAGTAGCAAAAAGTGAAAAATACAACTTTCCTTCATTCTTTGTAATGTAATAACAAAAAATTAATAGGTAAATTATGGTAAACACAAAATAACAAATGAGAAAAGAAATGAAAAGAGAAATCTGCAAATCGGATGAAATTGTAATCGCCCAGAAATTCTACTTATAACACTCAATTTCAATGTTAGGACAAGTTAGGTATAGGGATTAACCGTTTACAATTAAAAATGTTTTCGAATTTCTTTTCAGTGTAAACGTAACACTCGGTAATTAGGCGTATTACAGGGTATTAATTACGTACTTACATACCTCTTTTCAATGGTGCTCATTGGTTAAAATCTATGAGGGATATGAATTTGTGACCGATGTCACCCTATATCAGAACGCTAAGACTAGTCTGTATCAAGCAAGAAGAGAAGCACAAGGCGATAAGAAGGATCCAAAAGACACCACCGGAATTTCGTTCACGGAAGACATGCTTCAGTTGTACGACGGAACAAGTTTTCTACTCTCAAAATTTGAAGACAAAGATAAGCTATTGGTTTTTTGCAATACCGAAGCAAAGGAAGCATTAAAGTTACACAAGCGATTTTTTATGGATGGGAGTTTTAAAAGTTGTGCAAAGCAATATAAACAGCTGTACACCATCCACGTCGATCTTGGAAGCTCGTCGACCGAAATTAAAATTGTTCCTGTACTTTTTGCAGTTCTGTGCAATAAATCGTGCGCAACCTACACAAAACTATTTCTAATAATTAAAGAGGCAACATCCTGGAACCCTCGTACTGTATCAGTGGATTTCGAACAAGCAGCTATTACGTCTTTGAAAACAATCTATCCTACCGTCGCCATACAGGGGTGTAACCTCCACTTTAATCAGGCTTTACGGCGAAAAATCCAAGAATTGGGATTGGTTAAAGCCTACAAAGAAGCCGATGTAACCAGATAACATCTGCGTATGTGTGCAGCATTATCATATATTCCAATTGATAATATTGACGAATATTGCTATCCATTCAAGAAAGCACACCAATTGACGAAAAACTTACATTATTCTACGACTACTTTGTTGAACAGTGGCTCGAAAATCCCACAATAAAGCAAGAAGAATGGAACTGCTCCGAAGCTTTACACAGAACGAACAAAGCGGGTGAAGGGTGGAATCGAAGACTAAATTCGATTGTAAATCGACCACATCCAAACTTATACGCATTGATAAAAATATTAAAAACAGAAGCCAGCCATGGCTCGTTTTTAATGAAACGATGTGACTTACATTTACAAGCAATGAAACGGCGCAAGGTGTACGTAAAAGTGGATGAAAGAATTGGAAAGTGTTTGGAAGGCTTTAAACAGACAAGAGATATAAAAAAAATGTCTGTCAACATTGGCATACATCGCAAAATTCGAATAAACAAAAATTTGTAAATATTATCTATGTATATAGTAGTAAATAGTATAGTTTTCGTATGACAACGGCCAAAAACGCCAACTTTTAAACACGCCAGTATTCAACTGCCAGTCCTAAGCCTGGATTAAAGTGTGAAAGAAAGTTGTATTTTTCACTTTTTGCTAGTATATAATAATAATGCAAATGTATATAATTATTTAGACGTGCATATACAATGTGACCGCAAGTCCCACTGCGAAAATAAAATTGACCGCAAGTCCCACTGCATGTAATTAAAAATCTACTTGACCGCAAGTCCCACGACCGCAAGTCCCACTGACTCGTTTAAAAGGGGAAGCTGCATTTAATATGTAGCATTTCTTACCCGCCAATAACAATTATAATTTGGTATACATCCAATTTCATTTTATTTAGCATTTTGTGTATTACATATCATTTCAAAATATACATGGTAGATTTAATAAGTTGGCGATTTAAGGTCTGGTTTTACTTCAATATGTATATATTTAAAACAATCTTACATGTTCCGGCATATGATGCCTTTATCAAAGATATTCTAAATATAAATGACTGTATATGAATGTCATACAATATATCCATAGTTGTCATGGATGAAATTATTCAAAGATACATTCAAGTTTAATAATAATAAATCATGCCTTGGCATTCTTTTATCAGTTAGACAAAAAAAAACGGGGAATGGCAAGCCATGAGTTATTATTATGTCTACGCCCGTGGGGCGGCTTAAGATGTTAAGCTGTCGGCATTTACCTTGAACGAGAAGGGATAAGCAAATGTACAGATATTTAACATATATTATGATGGTAAATTGCAGATCGTTACATTATTAGGTTATAGTATATACTGCTTAGATTTTTATACCACTTCTGTTCTTAATTGAATTTTTCTCCTGTTTAATATTGATCATTTCTATAATTTCCCTTTTCATTGTGTGTTGTTCTTTATCGATTATCTGTGTGTTTTTAAAATCGAAATGGTGATCGCGTTGTAGTTTGTGTGTAAATAAAGTAGTTTTGTCTATTTTAGAGTATTTGTGAGGTTGTATTCTTTTGCATAAATATTGTATATATATTTTGTACCACCCTTCTCGCTTTGTTGAATAATTAAATATATAATATTTATATAAATTTAAGTATTCAACAAATTCAGAAAGATGCAGACAAATTTTGTGTCTTTGTATTTTAAAATTACTTTAGTAAGTGCTCCTTAAATAATTTTGTCTGCGACCCTTTATAAAAAAACATTTTTCGTCACCGAATACTCCAGCGAAAATTTGATTTCCGTCACTAGTGAGAGAAAACTTTTATCGTTTTATCGTTAACTTTCGTCCCTAGTGACGAAAATTACCTACTAATTTTCACCTGCGTCTAGTTGCCTGCTGTTGCTATATCGCGTCATTTTTAAATCACATCAGTTTATGCTGTTTGTAACTTTATCATGATTTTTGATTCAGAAAGTGATTTAGATATTCTCAATACACCACCAGAAATACTAAGTTGAGAAAACCTACGGGGGCTTATTACGAGAAAAACCTAGAAAGAGGTATGAAGAAGTCTATGTAAAATGCATTGAATAAAGGGTTGATAATAGCGTAAATTCATATTCGGGAATTGTGTCGAAATTATTTTTTTAATCTCGCGAACTGTTCTCTCACTTAAAAAAGTGTTACTTTCGTCACTCGTTACACAATATACTATTAATAGCATTAGATTACTTTATTTTGGATATAAAGTAGGAATTTTATATAGTGCAAATTGGTATGCTGCAGTTTGTTTCGATGTATTTCCTAGTAGTGTAAAATGTTTGTCTGATCTGGCATTGTAAAATACATAGTACAAAAGTTAAAAAATATTCAGAAAATAACATTAGTGATTTTATTGAAGTTATATCTGAAGTTATATCCTTCTTTATAAGCCTTCTTTCTCAATTTTGCTGTGCCCTATTTAAATACTACGGGTATTAGCTTTAATAAAAATGATTATAATTCGGAAATCTATTGTTATTCTTTAGATGTACATTGTGAAAATATCGGATGGGTTCCGCGTCCATCTAAATTATAAAGATGAGAGAAATTACATTATCCACGCATATGATATGGTAGGCGATCTTTAGCATTTCCTCATCGACTATTACGCTTACAATGTTACTAAGTTAGTCATAATTATAAACTGACTAAGTAGTTGCCGATTTTTTTCGTCAGACATTCCATGTTTAGATTATTTATGAGATAGGCATTAAAATAATTTTTGGAAAAAGTCATTATTTATTGCACGAACGACTTGGTTAAGCAGAAAACTGACATTAGGAGATTTTTCTAAATACTCCTTCACTTTATCTCTCAATTTTTTTTGGCCACATAACCGTCATTTTGACGTTTCAGGTAAGCACATTTTTATTTATTTGAATTTTTCAAAATCAGTGCTAATAAGTCTCATAAATAAAACAAACCTTTTAAAAAAGTACGCAATTAGAATATTTTTATTTGGCCATTGCACATTTTTTTCATTCCTCCAGCCACATAACTGGTTTTCGCGTACTTTGCTTTGGACTTGTTAGGTAATAAACTTGACTACTCTACCGATACCAATTGTAAAATTTCTTCATTATTCTCGTTTGATTGACTCATTTGAGATTAACGTGATTTCACAAATTATTTACTTGCTCATATGTTTTATTACTATGTCAACAAATGCTAGACATACCTTGATAACATATTATTATTCTTCGACACAGTCATAATTAATTTTTTTTTAAATTAGTATTATTTTCGTCAACTACACGAAAAAATAACATGATCTGCACGTTAGACAAGTAATTTACATGTTCGTGTAAACTTGATCCACTCGTAAGCTGCGCCCACTCGTGAATTTCTTGACACATTCAAATGGTTTTTGATGAAAAATATTAATTCTCAGTTTTCCCATAATATGTGAGCCAATTTACATGTCGCCAGCTGGTTTTATTCGCGCATACATAATATTATCCTTACAATTATTCTAAATAATTATTGTAATCCTTTCGTCTGTTATATAACTGTGAATTTAATCAATACATATTTAGTAGAATTAACGCAGTGGTCTAAATATTTTCTTTGGAATGTTTAAGGTAATTGCTAGTTAATAATAATAGTTTATTCCTCTGTACATATTATTAGAATCTAGGGTCGCTACCTGATATGATGATGATGTTTTATGAATTCCAGAGACCGAGACCAAATGATATTTTGGAATTTCCAAGGAACACACTCGAATTATTTGGTTTCCATTGTAGAGATCCTACGCGAGATCATACCTTTTGCAAAATTAAACGTACAACGCTTTCATTAATTTGGATATCATTCCCAATCTTGATGATTGCTGAAATTACTATCAATTTTTCAGTTTCAATCATTTTAAATGAAGCTATTGTTTTGTTTGCAGAATCCTGGTTTGTTATTAAGTTATTTTTTTATCTTCGTCAACTATCAAAACTCTATCTGTTAGAAGACTTATTAGAAACAGAAATTTTTAATATGCATACTAAACAACAAGACAAAATTGTTTTGAGAGCGGTGGAAATTAATGGAAAGTTTGCCAAATATTATTCTTTAGTCTGCTCGAGTGTATGTTTAAGTGCATCGCTTTTACCTTTTCTTGGAAATAAAGCTTTGATGGCATCAATTTGGATCCCAACTGATGTTAACAAAAACAAAATTTTTTGGAATGCATACGAAACCCTATGTTTGTTTACATCAGCAATCACTTTTATAGCAATTGAATTTATGGTTATCGGAATGATGGCCGTTATTGCTGTTCAATTTGAAATTCTAAAAGACAACTTAATAAATATAACCGAGAAGAACAGAACTGGAAATTATTCTGATCAAGAAAAGAAAATCCAGAACCGTTTAAAGCTATGTACAGTTCACCACATTGCTATATTGGAGTAAGTACATTAAGTTAAATTTTACCATTTTTAATGTTGCATGTTTTACTTTCTTCACAATAAGAATATATGATATATATATATATATATATATATATATATATATATATATATATATATATATATATATATATATAGTAGATTTAGATAGTCGGCAATTTAAGGTCTGTTTTACTTTAATATGTATATATTTAAAATAATCACTTACATGTTTCGGCAGAAAGATATTTAAACAATTTTTATCACGCCACTATACTATGGACTACACTATAAAAGACGATATCTTAAAGTTGAACCAAAATAACAAGCAGAATAGTTTTATTATTGTCCATCTCGCTTTAAACTTCATTCAGTTGTTGATCGTTGTGTACGTTCGATTAAATTTTTCGATTAAAGATAGATGTTACCAAACAGGACGTTAAATTCTCGTAGAGCATACATCTTGCATCTTATTTTAATACATCTACTTTAAAAAATTAACTGGCAAGGATAAATTTTTAAGGTTGACTTTTCGAATCAGGTTGTCGAATCCTTACCATACTCAAACACAATGGTATCTTATAAAGTTTTTATGAACATACACATTGTAATGTGTGTTTACAACAGCGATCTTTTTATATCCATATTCTCTCGTTCTCGTAACAAAAAAAAACATTCACAATACATATTTTTTAAATTTTTGACTGTGGTTGTTGACCTTAGCCTACAACAATCTAATAGTTTGTATAATATTGTCAGCTGTTACGTAAGTAAACATGGGCTGTGGCGTATGTGTGTGTCTGTAAAACATTGTAATGTGTGTTTACAATAGCGATCTTTTTATATCCATATTCTCTCGTTCTCGTAACAAAAAAAAACATTCACAATACATATTTTTTAAATTTTTGACTGTGGTTGTTGACCTTAGCCTACAACAATCTAATAGTTTGTATAATATTGTCAGCTGTTACGTAAGTAAACATGGGCTGTGGCGTATGTGTGTGTCTGTAAAACTTCAATAGAGGTATTTACATTCTGAATCTTTTGAATACATAGACGCCACGTAATACATTTTTCATACGGTTTTTAATTTTGAGGTTCGCGTCGTAATTGACTCACAATATTTTGGATTTATATTCTATATATACTGACTTAAAAAAAAATCCGAACACCCAATTGATCAATTTGAATAAAATTTATACATAATGTTGGTTTAATCAAACTTAAGAAATGATTTCATTTTCAAACTAAAATATTAAAAAATAACAATGTTATTTAATAATGAGTGGGTCCGCCGCGGTTTCTTATGCATTCGACAAGTTTTCGAGGCTTGCTTGAAATTAAATGATTTATGGTATCCTGGGGAATGTCATCGCAGGCTTCTTGAATTCGGTGACGAAGATCAAGTAGGTTATTTGGTGGTTGGGTCAAATTACCCAGGCGAGTACCAATCATATCCTACACATGTCCGTGCATTGTTGAATTAACCTTCGTAAGTATGGCAAAAACAGGAAAAAAGAATTGATGAATGCAGGAATAAAGGAGATGTAATATTTACAAGTATAAGAACATACAAACTGAGGAACGAAGAGGTAGCAAAAAAATATCAAAACATGGTAGAAAACAAGATGGAAGAACTGAAGATGGACAAGAATGATGGAATTGAAGAATATTGGAAAGCCTTTAAGGAAATACTATTAAGCTCGGCAAGGAATACCTGCGGGGAAATGAGAGGACGCGGTGGAACTAAGCAGACAGCCTGGTGGAACGTCGAAATTAAAAAAGAAGTTAAAATAAAGAAAGAAAAATGGAAACAATACCTGGGAAACAGAACAGAAATAAAATATGAGCTTTACAAAGAACAAAGGAAGAAAGTAAACAAGATGACAAAAGAGGCAATAGAGGAAAGCTGGACAGAACTCGGAAATAAGATAGAGCGCAGCAGCAAGGAAAACCAAAAATTATTCTACAAAATATTTAAAATATTTAGAGCAGGAAAAACGACAAAACATGCACCAATTATGGATAAGGAAGGAAATATAATAACAGATGATATACAGACAATGAGTAGATGGAAGGAGCATTTTGAGGAATTGCTAAATATAGATAGAAATGTAACTGAGACAAACAAAAGAGAAGAAAAACAACGAATAACTATTGAAGATGAGGAAAGATTGGGACCCATAACCAAAGACGAAATAATAGAGGCATTAAACACACTGAAAAATGGGAAAGCCCCAGGACACGACAGAGTAACCACTGAAATGTTGAAGAACGTAAAAGGAAAAGGAATAGAAATATTTTGGCAAATATGTAATATAGCATGGGAAGAAGGTAGAATACCGGAGGACTGGAAAATTGGACAAATAGTGCCAATATATAAGAAGGGAAATAATAGGAAGTGCAGCAACTATAGAGGAATAACGTTACTACGTACAGCAGCGAAAACCTATGAACGCATATTGGAAAGGAGATTGCAAAGATACGTGGAACCAACACTTGAGGAAACTCAAAGTGCATTCAGGAGAGGAAGAGGGGTTCACGACAACATATTTACTGTGAAGCAAATAATTGAAAAAACAATACTAAGCGCAACTAAAGCATACTTCGCATTTGTAGATCTAGAAAAAGCTTTTGATTGTATAGGAAGAAAATAAGTATGGAATAGCTTGGAGAAGAGAAATGTTGACAAAAAGCTAATAACAGCAGTAAAGAGCATGTATACAGAAAGTAAAAACCATGTAATCAGTAAAAATAGAAAGTCAGACATTTTTGAAATTAAAGACGGTTTGCGACAGGGAGGAGTACTCAGCTCGGTACTGTTTAATATTTTCATTGATGAAATAATTAAGAAATGCAAACCACACATGAAAAAACTCAACGTGGGATTCAGAAACCTAAAAGCAATAGAGCTAACGGAGTGTGTATTCGCAGATGATGTTGTCATTATGGCTAACACCGAAAAAGGGCTGCAAGACAATGTAAACATATGGAATAACATATTAAAGGAGAATGGAATGAAGATAAATATAACAAAGACAACTGTGATGGTAGTAACAAATGGGGAAAAGGAAGAATTGAATATAAAAATCGACAACCAAAGGATACAACAAGTTGAGCAATTTAAGTACTTGGGAGTAATACTGGAAAGAAATGGTAATCAAAACATTGACATAAGTGAACGTATCAAAAAAACAACAAATCTATACCATGCAATAAGATCAGCATTTATAAGGAAGAAAGAGATATCAAGAAAAACCAAGATGACGGTATACAGAACAATATTCAGACCAATATTAACATACGGAAGCGAATCAGGGGTACTATCAAACAGAAATAAAAGCAGAATACAGACGATTGAGATGAAATTTCTGAGGGGAGTGAAAGGCATAACAAGAAATGACAGAGTGAGAAATATTGACGTACGAGAAGAGCTACAAATAGAACCCATAATGGAATATATAGAAAAGAAACAATTAGGATGGTGGGGACACCTACAGCGTATGAGGGAATGTACACAAACTAAAAGAGTATGGACGTCAAAAATAATAGTCAAACGAAGACCTGGGAGGCCGAAGCAAACATGGGAAAAGGAGGTAGCCAAATTGATAGAGAACAGAGGAGAAACAGTACTGAATGCAAGAGAAATTGCCAAAGATAGAAAAAAGTGGAAAAACTTTGTACAAAATACTGACAATACACATTAGTTAAGAGATAAATATGTAAAATCCCTACACCGAAAGGTAGAAAGGGAACTTAGATTATATATATACATATATATATATATATATATATATATATATATATATATATATATATATATATAAGTATGGCAGTGCAACAGACTGCAATACGTTTCGTAAGTAATCATTTATGTATGTTATCGCACCTCATACCATCACCCCCAGTGCAAGGGCCGTATGCCTAAATTTCTGCGTTCTTAACGACATCGTCTTACTCTTCTGCGAACATCGTGGACCGACAGACAGAATCGGGACTCCTCAGAGGACACAGCACGATTCAATTCACCATCCCAATTTGATTTGGCTTTACACCACTCAATCCGAGCAGCACGATGTCGAGGTGTCAGTGGGAGACATAAAAATGGTCTATACGGCGAAGCTCAAAAGAGCGTATTCTGTGATATATCGTTGCAATAGAGACTCTTTGCTGTAATGCTTCCAATCAAGCATTACCAGTCGACCGGGTTGTGGAAACTCTGTCTTGTAAAGCCGCAATCCTCAAATGACGATCTTCCTGTGCGGCAGTTGCTCGAGATCATTCAGATCCATGACGACGGTTATGGATTCCTTCTTCAGACCACCTGGACCAACATTGTAACACTGCGTTCCATGCGATCGAAAATTCGTCTTATTGAAAAACCCGCTTCCGGCATACCAACAATGCGCCCACTTTCGAATTCACTTAAATAATTGTAATTGTTTCGTAAAGGGCGCCTAGGCATAATGATTTAATCAAATGAGAACAAATAGCTACGAAATATTGCTTCAATATGAAGGAAACGCAAATTTAAAAACCTAATTTTTTTATAAAACAACATAATAAAATTGTACACCTTATTGTACACCTATTGTTATCATTTCTTATCAGAGACAAAACGAAGTAGTATAAAGAATTTCATTGCAATTGGTCGATTCTTTTGGATGTTCAGATTTTTTTTTAAATCAGTATAATTACATCTTTACATTTTTCATGCGTTATCTTTTTATTTCAAAGAAAAGTCTGTATATTACAGGGTCCGGCAAATGTATAGAATAGTGCCATTATTAATTTAAATACTGTCCTAATCTAAATTTTCTTCAAATAAAAGTTCTCTAAATTATAATTTGCCGTGTTTTGGTCGTTTATTCGTGGCGTTATTTTTTACGGTGTCGTTGCTATGGCAACCAACTTTTGTTTTTTAAATATTAACGTGTTTTTTATATTATTTTTTGAATCAGTATATTTTTCTACGTACAAATAGTTTCATTTTATGCAGGAGTCACATAATAACATTTCCGAGAACAATCAAATTTTAATGTGATAGTCACTTATAACGAAATTGTCGTTACCTGTGCCTGTTGGCGATTTTCGATTCTTTATCAGGTATTATTTTTTGGCAATTAGCTTCGCTGTCGAAACTTTTTGTATTAGTTACATTTGAGTGTGTTAAAAATGGTTCACTTAACAGAAAAAGAAAAAATTAATATTCTTATATGGTAGGATATGGTGATCGAAAACGAACACAACAAGAAGTATGCATATTATTCATTAACGTCTATCATAGCCGTGCTCCTACTACTTAGTCTTATGTTTCCAAATTAATTTAATTAATTAAAACAATCCTACATGTAGGATTGTTTTAAATATATAGTTTTTGAAGTAAAACCAGACCTTAAATCGCCTACAATTTGAATTTACCATATATATATATATATATATATATATGGTAAACCTAATCAGTAGGCGCGACCGGAAAGCTTCCCAGTGTAAACATAATATCTGAAAGTAATATACAGACCTTTAATCGCCTACTGATTAGGTTTACCATATCATACCAAGGTCACGAAGTTATTATATATATATATATATATATAGGGTGAGTCGTGAGGAATCGACCAAACTCAAGGAGTGTATTCTACTGGTGAAAGTAATGTAAAAAAACTCAAATGTTGTTATCCAATTTTTATATGTTTTCGAGTTATAGCGTAATTAAAAATGTAGATTTAGTATACCATGTTTATGTATGTATTCGTAAAAACAGTGAAACCCCGGTAACAATTCATTATAGGGAAGTCTTCCTAGCTGAAGCGCTACCTGTTCGTGGTTTTCCGAACTAGCGGTAGTGACATTGAAAGCAGTCGAGAAATAGTGTAGAGTGGTTTGTATGCCTAATGCGTCTAATGTCACTACCTCTAGTTCATTGTTGATATAGTGAGGGCGCTGCCATCATAAAAAATGTTCCCTATACCTTGGAGTAAATTATAACATTGTGTTCGGGTATTGTGACATTGACTTGACGTTTGTACGACTATAGTGTAACAAACTAAAATGCCACACACTTATTCTAATTTAGAATATGCTAATATGGTGTTTGTTTATGGATTTTGTGATGGGAATGCTACAGCTGCTGCTAATGAATATCGTCAACGGTTTACACATCACAGACATCCTAATAAAACTGTATTTATTAGTGTATTCAACACATTGTGCGCGACCGGAAAGCTTCCCAGTGTAAACATAATATCTGAACGAGGCAGTCGACAACAATTACAAGAAGTAGAAGATATTCTGGATGTAGTAGAAGAAGACGCAACTACCAGCTCACGGAGAATTAGTATTCAATTGGGCATTCCACAAACAAGGGTGATAAAAACACTCCACGAGCATGGCTTACGTCGATACCATGTACAAAGAGTACAGAACCTAGAACGAGATGATAATCGTAGACGTATGGAATTTTGTCGATGGATACATGATAATCCTCGTTTTGTATCGCGTATACTGTTTACGGATGAAGCGACATGTACCCGTGACGGTATTAATAATTGTCATAACCAGCATGTATGGTAAGACGAAAATCCACGCGCAACAGTCGAAAGTAACTTTCAACATAAATTTTCGGTAAACGTGTGGTGTGGTATGATCGATGGTTTTTTAATTGGTCCTTACATTTTTGAGAATCGCCTCATGGGAGACACCTATTTACATTTTTTAGAAAATGAACTGCACGGACTGCTAGAGGATGTTCCCATAAACATCAGAATCCAAATCTTCTACCAGCACGATGGAGCGCCTGCACATTATGCTCGTGCAGTCAGGCCACATTTGGCTGAAAGGTTTCCAGGCAGTTGGATTGGACGTGGTAGTCACATTGGTTGGCCTCCTAGGTCTCCAGACCTCACGCCACTGGATTATTGTTTATGGGGCTGGTTAAAAAATGAAGTGTATCAAGTAAAAGTGGACACTCGTGAAGCGCTAATTCAACGGATTATGAATGCTCCTGACAATATCAAAGATCAACCTGACGCAATCAGGAACGCAACCAGCACCCTTGGTAGACGATGTAAAAAATGTTTTGAAATGAATGGCGATATTTTTGAAAATATATTATAAAGAACGATAATACCAATAAAATACAAAAACTTCAATGTATGAAATTTTGTTTATTTTTAATTACGCTATAACTCGAAAACAAATAAAAATCGGATAGCAACATTTTAGTTTTTTTTACATTACTTTCACCTGTAAAATACACTCCTACAGTTTGGTCGATTCTTCACGACTCACCCTGTGTATATATATATATATATATACACACATAGATATTTTATTCCTATATTTTATATTAAAACTATAAAAAAAATAATTACGTGAAGTCTCCCTCAGCTTTGTCAGCAGCGATTGTTTTTGTCGAATTTCTTATTCAACTCTAATAGTTAATAGTAACCATTGGCTAAATACATTATGTATGTCTATGTGTACAGATACAGATATGTTTTAACATATTTGTATATGTTTACACATCGATATGCTATTTTTTGGTATATTGAGCCATTTGGCTACGAGTTAATGGGCTACACAGTTATACGTGTTTTTTCTCCCCTATAATGGCGTAGCCATTCAAAAGAAAACATTCACACCGGCGAAACTCTTTTGTCCGTTAGGTATCACGAGATTTCTCTTGTCACCTGACGGGATAAGATTTTGCTTACTTGCGGGAGCGAACCGTAAGAACCGTAAGACCTTTCACTTCGTGAACACGCACTGATGAGATCGTTTAGATAAAAACGCATGTATTTGCAGTTGAAATGACTATTTGTTAAATACGTGCTGTATGTCCATGTGCACAGATACAGATACGTTTTAATATATTTGTATTAATTCGTAAACTCTAACAGATGTTTTCGAAATTTTTTTTTAGCTGTCTCTCACTGTGTTTGTTTTTGACTATGTAACATTATTATTCTGTGATATCCTCCAGGCATTCTTTCCATTATGAATATTTTAACACTACACAAATACGAAAACTTGAGAAATCGACACAAACAAATCAAATAAAACTAAAAGTAACAATTTGTTGAAAACGCAGTTTAAGATTTCAAGGTAGAAATTACACATGCACAAAATTATTCGTCAATCTCCTCTTCAACTAATTGTGTAAAAAGAAATCCTGAAATATTTATTTCATCCGGTACGTCAACAAATAAAAAGTTTCTTTACCTGGCCAAGATTATCCTATTATATTTTAAACAACTATTTAGTAACTGTTATAGAATGCTTTTTGGTGCCATATTACACAACCTGTAATGAAATTCTCTATCATGCATGCTAATTATATTCAAGTATTGTCTCTTTAAGGTATTCTGGATATCATTGTTAACTTTTCAAGGAAGCAATTCTTTTGCTTTTTTTACGGATTCGGTCACCAATAAAGGCTTTGTCATGTTCGTGTTTGGGTCTGTTCCTCCAGTATGATCTGTGCTTTCGTTCATTTCCGGATAATGTAAATACATTAGCTCTATATAGGATGACGCTGATTTGTCTCTATATACATAAACACACACATATGTTTCTGTGCAGAGGACCAGAAAGAGGTCGTAAGCAAGAACTGAAATCGCAGCTGGAGCCCTTTTGATGTCACATATTGCCCTCCTGTAGCTTTGGTGTCATTCCCGTATGACGACGTACCCTAAGGTCCTTATGTGAATAGTCTCCATTGAGAAAATCCCCATTGCTTGCGGTTCCTTAGCTTTTGAATTTTGCGCGTTCTTTGACTTGGTCACATAAGGGAAAAAAGGTGGAAGGAATAAAAATTTATTTATACCCTTGCTATATTTTATGGTATATTGATCCCATACTCTCTTAGCTTACCTGCTAACATTATTGAATAATATCACTTTATTCCATTTCCTTGCGTAACACCTTTTTTATATTTATTTCAGTAATTGCTCTTTCTTGTGTCATTACTAGTGTTGTTGATCCTTCTCTCGTTATTTAAATTACTTTTATCAGTTTCACGGTATTCTTATCTTTTCTTCAAATTTTATTATTATTGGTCTGGTTAAGTTATCAAATACTCCTTCAAAGTCTTCAAAACTACGCAATATCTTGTTCATAACATTCTTTCATATTATTTGTTTCATTTTGATGTTCACCTGCTGCGTCTTTTACATATCATTTTAGCCTCTTCAATATAAGCGATGTTAATATTTTATATTTTGCTTTAATAATGTTCAATTCCCCTGTAGTCTGTGCAAAATATTAAATCTGTTTGCTTTTGTATTAATGTAATTGTTTCAGTTTTCCATTTTTGTTTCCATATTCGTAGCATCAAACTCATATACTATTTTCTGGTCCTTCCTTTTTCTATTTTCTGTTACTGTGTAACAATAATCTTTTGTTGAGTTTTGATTGTGCTCTATTAGTGTGTAATTGTCATTTACCTCCCTGATTTAATTCCTTTTTTTTAATATTCATTTCAATCTCGTGTAATTTTCTAACACTTCTTTATGTATATAAAGTGTTAGTTTTTTCTTTCTGTCACTTTATATATTGATACAGTTTTCAATTGTTTCTTCTATTGCTCTTTTTTTCATTTCGTTTACTATTTCTTCTATCCTATTGTGCTTTTTTATTATTTTCGCACTTTGTACACCAAGAAACACAAAGCATACGCCGAACAATAAGGAAAATGGCTACAGTTCTGTTTTAATAAAGAAGTCACTATTATACTATTCTAATATATAATATAATATATATGATAAATATAATATACTATATCAATAAGTCACCATTTTTCTTAGTCTTCGGTGTATGATTTGTATTTATTCTTGCCTATGATCACCATTAAAAAACACAAAACGTACGCCGAACACTAAGAAAAAATGAGTATAGTTCTGCTTTAATAAATAAGTCACTACATGCGCAACAAAGAACTAGGGCAGAAGACCAAGAGGAACTGAAACCAGGAGCATTTCTACCCTACATAAAGAGTACAATGGAGCGTATCAGTAGGGTACTTAAGAAATGTAATGTAGATACAGTGATTACTACCTCACTAGAGTTAGGCGGGGCGTTTTGAAACTACAAAGACAGAATACTAAGATCAGGATGTTTATTGAAATACCATTCAGGGACTGTGCCCAGTTATAGGTAGGCCAGACGAACCGATAAATCAGGGCAAGAAGCGGTAAGCATAAATTAGTGGTACAGAAACGGAAAGCCACTTCATCATTAGCAGAACTCTTCATGATAACATGGCTTAAAATAGATTTTAACATCAAAACACTGGCTAAAAAATACCTACAAGGCACAGGCAAGAATAGTTATGGAAGTCAAGAAATAGAAAAGTGGTCAAATAAACGGGACGATAAACAGTGCCTTCCACCAACTTGGCGAACGTACTTAAGAATAAAGAAAGTAAATCGCAACGACAGATCCAAACAAGAACATACAGACCGAACACGAACGGCTCTGAGGGCGAACAGCAGACAAGACAGAGCCGGCAAGACATCAGCGCAACGCAGTCCGATTAACACACGCTCCAGTAGAATATGCCAGGGAGGGCATTGGAAATGTCGAGAAGTTAGCGATTCGTCTTCGCAGCAAACAATATAGTGAATGAGCTGAAAAATAGAATATAATACAGTTTAGTCCTACGAATATGGAAACATGAATGGAAATCTGAAACTATTATATCAATACAAAAGTAAACAGATTTAATATTGTGCAGAGACTACAGGAGAATTGAACATTATTAAACGCAAAAAATTAAATACTAACATTGCTGATATTGAAGAGGCTAAAATAATATAAAAGACGCAGACAGCAGGTGAACATAAAAATTAAACAAATAACATAAAAGAATGCCATGAACAAGATATTCACGTAGTTTTGGAAACTTTTAAGAAGCATTTGATAATTTAACCAAAGCAATGATAATAAAAGGCGAAGAAAAAATAAGAATACCAAGAAACTGACAAAAGCAATTAAAATAACGAGAGAAGGATCATCAACACTAGTAATGACACAAGAAAGAGCAACGGCTGCAATAAATATAAAAAAGGAGTAACGCAAGGAAATGGAATAAAGTGATATTATTCAATAATGTCAGCAGATAAAATACCACTTCCACTTTTTTCTCCCTTATGTGACCACGTCACAAAACGCGCAAAATTCAAAAGCTAAGGAACCGCCAGCAATAGAGATTTTCTCAATGGAGACTATCCACATCACGACCTTAGGGTACGTCGTCGTACGAGAATGACACAGGGGTGCAATATGTAACATCAAAAGGATTCCAGCTACTGTCAGGTCTTGCTTCCGGCCCTCTTTCTGGTCCTCTGCATAGCAACATATGTGTGTGTGCTTATGTATATAGAGACAAATCAGCTTCACCCTATTATAATGTTAAATTCTTCTTCAGGACGTGAGTTCTTTTGGAAAATAAAATGTATGGAGGTAAACAAAATTACTGACATAAACATATATTACAATTCCTTTTAATACTAATTAATACATATATCGAACAAAATTTAAAAAAAAAACTTGCGTGTATCAAAAAAGAATTTAGTGTTTAAATGATTGAATATGTACTAAAATAAGTTTCTTCTGCTCCAAAACGAGACGTATAACCTTATAACTCCTCTTTTCTATCACGTTAAAATCCAAAGATTTTCTTTATAAACAAATTCTCCCTGTTCTTGTTGCCTTGTTAACTTCTTCGATACTACACTGTTTTTTTTTTTAACAACTAATACAATTGCGTTTTTATAGTAAAACTTTTCTCTCTGACGTTTTCTTATTCTTCCTTTTTTTCCTCATCTCCATAGAA
Source organism: Melolontha melolontha (assembly GCA_935421215.2). Lineage (NCBI taxonomy): Eukaryota > Metazoa > Arthropoda > Insecta > Coleoptera > Scarabaeidae > Melolontha > Melolontha melolontha. The sequence continues at coordinate 79,011,378 of OW285241.1, forward strand.
ACTTCCTTAATTTTGTGAATATCTCCTAAATATCTCTCCAAATAGAGTTGCCCTTGGCATGACATCTTTATTACTTGATTCCTTAAATAGGTCTTCAACGATGGATTTTCCGAAATGATCTTTTGTGTATGTAGATCTCGGTTTCCTGACTGGAACCGCGTCAAGTTAGGCGTAATTGCCAACGTTTTGTCCACTGTTTCAAGGGACATCTTCAGGACTGTACGTAGATGTTCGTCGATTTGCAGTAGCTTGAATAATGCTAAGACGTCTCTATTGATATTTCGGGGATGTTCGCAAATTTCAATAGATTCACGGATTTTCTAGGGAAATAATGCGTTTCGCGGGACAGAAGCTTGACATCTTTGAATAGAATTTGATGACCGGAGTTGAGTTTGTGTTCTGCCAGCGCTGAACCGGCTATATTTAACAGTGTAGTACAATGTTCATGCTCGGACACACGCACACCGACTGGCCACTTACTTTCGCCAATTTACATACTGCCACACGAACACGGAATGTGATACACTCCTTGTGCTTGGAGCGGAGATATTTTATCTTTAACCGAGGATAAGAGATCAGAAACTTTAGAATGGGGTCTGAAGACGGTTTTGATTTTATTTCTATGTAGAACCTTTCCTATATGATCGGTAATACCTTGAATATACGGTAAGAAGGCGGTGCTGGTGTTAGGATCGAGTTCACTCCGAAGTTTGGGGTTACGATGTCTAACTATAGTGCGCTGTATATCGTGGGCGTTATAATTATTCTGGAGTAGGGTGTTAGAAACATGCTTAAGTTCAGAGGGTAGTGCCCTAGGTTCTGTTCGTAACCCCAAACCTCAGAGTGACCCCATCCTAACATCAACACCGTCTTGTTACCGTATATTCATGGTATTACCGATCATATAGGAAAGGTTCTACATAGAAATAAAAACAAAACCGTTTTCAGACCCCATTCTAAAGTTTCGGACCTCTTACCCTCGGTTAAAGACAAAATATCTCCGCTCCAAGCACAAGGAGTGTATCGCATTCCGTGCTCGTGTGGAAGTGTGTACATTTGCGAAACTAAACGGCCTGTCGGTGTGCGTGTGTCCGAAAATGAACATTGTACTAGACTGTTAAAATAGCCGGTTCAGCGCTGGCAGAACACAAACTCAACTCCGGTCATCAAAGATGTCAACCCGTGAAACGCATTATTTCCCTAGGAAAATCCGTGAATCTATTGAAATTTACAAACATCCCCGCAATCTCAATAGAGACGATGGCTATACGTTACATCAACGTGGCAAACTTTACTGAACTCTACTACGAAATACCACGCCCATACGACGCATGCGATTGGCTCATTGTCCCCAGCCAATAGCAGACCATCATTTGACCCAGTCCCCCCTATATAAGTTGTGCCAGTCTCTGTCTTAGCATTCTTCAAACTACTGCAAAACGACGGACATCTACGTACCGCTCTGAAGATGTTCCATGAAACGGTGGACAAAACGTTGGCAATTACGCCTAACTCGACGCGGTTCCAACCCAGAAACCGAGATCTACATCTAGAGAACGACCGCGGAAACCTACACCTACACTGATCTTTTATGTAATTTTGTCTACTGTTTAATGTTACAAATTTCTAAAATGGATTAATTTTGTTTTCCATACCATTATATACAAAATGCTTTCAACCTTATAAATACCACCAAAATTTGTTTTAATGAAAGTAAAAATAGTCTAGATTAGATTAGAATCGAGTGACACCAAACCTTGTATGAAACATCGTATAAATCGAAAAACTTACTATACATAAAGTAACAATAATAACATTACACTATATTGAACTATCTATATACTGGGAGTACTTAAATACATTATCCAGAAACGAATAGATACATGGACGAAAGCACAGATTATACTGGAGGAACAGACCCAAACACCAACATGGCAAAACATTTATTGGTGACCTAATCCGTAAAAAGACAGAAATTGCTTGCTCGAAAAGTTAATAATAATAACCAGAATACCTCAAAGGTCATGCGTCTGAGACAATTCTTGAATAAAATTAGCATATATGATGGCGAATTTGATTACTGGTTGTGTATAATGGCACCAAAAACGGTCGATCATGTCTTGCAAGAGTGTTAGGTAACGGATAACTAGAGACAAGCCATCTATGAGCAACTTAAAGTAAATCCGACAACATACAGCAGTCAACCTGCTCTGGGTTTATATAAATTAGTATAAGAGAAATATGTTAAATATCTACATGTCTATATGTTTATGCATAGATTGATAAATAGATAGAATTCAAAAATAATAAACAATAATAATAAAGTCCTCTTACATTTTCAGATTTGTTCATATGACAGAAGAAACATTTTCATTAATGTTATTTATTCAAGTTTCTGTATATATTCTCGGAATTTGTTTGGCTGGTATTCAGTTTCTTCTAGTAAGAAACGATTGTCTAAAATTAAAAATCATTATTTAATTATTATATTTGAAGGTATCTCCAGCACTCAGTATAAACTTCATATGTATTTGCACAAATCTTGGAGTTTTATTAGCTCAGATATACGTTTCTTGCTGGTATGGACAAGAAATTATAACACAGGTAAATTTTAAAATGTTTTCATGTTTTTTTACCAAGTATATAATCTTTGCAGAGTTCCTGTATTTTAGATTCATGTTATATGTCCAAATGGTACACTTGTTCAACAATTACAAAAAAAATGTTTGCTGTAATAATGGCAAACTCCAGAGAACCGGTAACATTAAAAGGACGACCTTTCTTTTCCTTTTCCGTAAACACCTTTTTAATGGTAAATTATAAGCATATTAACGAATATTTATTTAATCAGTGACAAGAGAACATAAAGAATTAAAATTTGATAGATCGCACGATTCTATAGTTCTCCCATAAAATAGCAAAATATTATTTCATCTGACTAAACAACTATTTTTCTAATTTCAAACTTTATCTGAAATGACACATTTTTTAATAATGAACTTGTTTTAAAGGTCATAACAGATTAAACAATTTTTAATATATTACAAACGCTTGTGTATGCAATTAATCGCGCATACCTACCCCTTAAATAAACAAACAAATAATTCTTTTTGTACATCGTAAAAAACTGCGTTTATTTTGAGAGCACTGGTACCTGACATTATTTAACAAGTAAAAAGAATTCAGTTTTAATTAAAAGAAAAAGAGACAATCTTATTTATAAAACAGTATGTTTATGTTCTGACACTCAAATGTGCGTAGTAAAACAACAAACCATTAATAGAACAAATAATGCCTTATGCATTACAATCAATATTCTCGAGCTCAATTTTAGATGTATGTATTCGTCCCATATATTTTAAACCACTGAAAATTCCCGTACATGAAGTATTTATGGGCTTTGGCAATGTCTTTATAACAACACTAGCATTCTCCGAAGTGTTTCTGAAAAACAAAATTATATATCGTGGATTTTAACGATAGAATGATAGAAATATCCATGCATTGTTTTAATGGAACTGAAAAAACTGGAAAAAACACGCTCTGGTTCGGTTGTGGCGGCCTGCTAACAATAAAGAAAATTACTTAAAATAATTAATTGGTGGTGCTGATGATGCGCATCAAAGGTCCAGAACGTGTGTAATGTGTGCTGATATAAATATATTACAAGTTATTAACTAAATAAAACAGAGCAACGTTGTCCTTAAAGTTTTTATTTTATATTTACAAGAAAGAAATTGAACGTTGGTATATTAAATAAATTAATTAAAAGTAATATATACAAGGAACTTTGCACAAGTAATTAAAAATTAATATGCAAAAATTACGCTGGAAAGAAATTAATTAATGCAGTAAATTAAATGTGAATTAATCAAAGAATAATATATATTGAACAATACATATTACCTTTGGGCTGCGAGCATGCCTCGATCGTACATGTCGAAAGCAAGGTCAAACGACGCTTAGGTGCTGGAACAGCACGTGTTGAGTTCGAACTATGTGTAACTTACAAGAGTTGAAAACAGAAGAAGGAATTTGTGTAGAAGGGAACACTGGTTGTCGAAAAAAGTTTGGTTTGTTTTATTGCCCCATGTGAAAAGGGATCGAAGTTGCCGATGTTTCGAATTAAGAACTAATCAAAAGCGCGAGCTAAAAACTTGTGATATCCATGAAACAAATATCATTAAAATATACCTTTGCGCAACAGTGATCTAACGATAATTTGTTGTCTCGTCTATATTAGTTTAACTACACTTCATTTATTTATATCTTTTTGAACAACCATTTTTATATTTTAACAATGTAAATATGTAATTGCATACACAGATATGACGTCTACAAAAGGAATTTTGACATAAAATAAAAGTAACATAACTGAAAAACACAGTTCACTGAAAAAGGAGCATTACTCCGAAACATGTACGAGAAATAAAAACATTTTAAGATAATCAATCGTTTATACTTGACCTACAAAACGCCGAAAAAACTTCACAGAGATTATATAGAATATAAGGTCACAAGAAATACATTATATATATACCCTTCACATTAATTAAGCATTTACACCCAGTAACATCAATAGCAGGAAACATACTAGAAATATTTCCTAAATCCAACAAATTGATAACTATGGAGCATCGAACAGCCAGCAACACACCTCAACGAGACAGTCGTGTTAAATCAAACCTTGGATCAGATCTGACGATATTATAAGTAGAAGGAAAATATTCATTACTTTATATAACTCAAGAGAACCAGGTTTCAGTCAAACTTATATTATCATATTCTCCCACACACAGATATAAAAAATTCGGTTTGTTTAGATCGTAATTCTCCGACGTTTTACTAATAGCACGTAAGATTAACCATACTGTTGGACAAGTTGTTTAGTTTTCCGAAATAATTTTTGGCATACCACGAATGTATTTTATGCACCCCCATTGATGCGATCATTAATTTCATGCTTCAAATTTCGATAGTATTCGATTTGGTTAAACCTCAATACTGACTTAGGGAACAGACACACTCCAAAAAGAAAAATATTCTCCCAAAATATCGTAACTACAAATCAGAATACTCTAAATTACGAAAAGTTCGAAAAATCTAAAAATAACTTCCAAATTACCAAAAGCTCAACGAATCTATAAAGATTAAAACTCCACAACGTGGTCTGTCCAAAAGTACCAAGAAATAAATTCGAGAAAGGAAAAATAAGAAGTTCGTAAAATGAAGATGGTCAAAATTAAATCGGAACGTGCGATGCCAAAAATATTCGTAATACACTAAAAGTATCTTTAAACCATTAGCGGACCTCAAATAATAAAAATAGAAGTGAAGGCAACACCAAAAATTATTTAATACCCCCCCACAAGTACGAGTAAGCAAAGTATATTTTTTTTAAATAAAAGAAAAGCTCCACGCATGAGGCGCGAAATATTTGCTACACTCTTGCGACCGAAATGTATTTAGCAAGTAATATCGGGATTGCGAGATGTTCTGCAGGACCTCCCTCTCTGGCCCGAACCTACCTGATGGTGGTCGTCCCGTGGAAAATACTCTGCCGGCTAGCTCAATTGAATTTGGAGAGTGACGCGAGTTCCTAGGTCGCTAGTTGGTGGATATGGCGCCACCGCATTCAACCCGCAAAGTACCCTCGAATACTGAAGCGGGTGGGACTCCGGTAGCTTCAATAGGATCCAAAGAGTAAGCCCCCTTTATTACTTGCTTCCGTTAGAATAAAATCTTTGCTACACACAAACACTTGTGGGAAAGGTAACAAACAAACACAAGTAGTCAACAATAACAAGTTTTAAGTCAAAGTAGGCTTAAATTGTAAATTCAACAAAAATAACAGAAGTCGCATGAAAAGTTAACGTAGTAAAGATACAAAGTTTAAATATCAAGTCAAAGTAGGTTTAAATTGAAAATACAACAAAAATAACAGAAGTCGCATGAAAAGTTAACGTAGTAAAGATACAAAGTTTTAGATAGCAGTTCTACTAAATATTTGAGTAACGCCTAAAATAAGTGCGCCAAGGCTAATAAAGGCTTAGTTTAAATATGAAAAATAATTCCAAAATCTCCCAGTCATATTCCCCAAATCACATAAGTATCGCTCTAGGCGCAATACAGAGTTTACAATAAGACAGGTACACCTGTCAAGACAACAACACCCTGTATACTCAGGTGGTAAAACTATGATTAATAAAGTTAAAATCGAATTAAGATCTAAACATGAGTTAAGCAGAACACAAATTAGGTATGCGTAATAGGTGGTTCTTTACAAATAGTTTACAGAGTATATTAGAAAGTAATATAGAACTACAACGTACCCCAAGTTAATTATTAATCTGTACGGAGGCCCGTCTGAGGGTTCTAAGCCTCGTACAATAAACTAATCTAACTACTGGCTGGTGGTGAAGCTAGACAACCAGTTTAATATTGAAATTAAAAGCAATTGCTTGAATTCAGTCGTTCTAAAGCCTAATTGTTAAAGTTAATTGATAATGCCTTGTTTGCTATCTAAGTTTTACGAGCAAAATAATTTGGTTGCACAGAGAAGTGAATAGCCTCTCTAGTGCATATTTATGATTAAACATTCAGTAAATTAGATAAAATTTTGAAAAGGATAGTAACAGGTTAAGAAATATCCAACATCAAGAAATAAAATATCAGCACTTACTTTAGCTTGCCCCCCTACAACGACCAGTTTCCTAACTTATCTTGAGTAAGCCTTCACAGAAGTAGTACAGGTAAGTCAGTTCCAAAGATTTAACGAAATACAGCCGCCATTATGCCTGAGAACGCCATCACGCTTGAGGACGCCATTTTGGGACGCCGTGAAAATTTGATTCAAAATTCCAGAAAAAGGAAGCCTCGCCGATTCCAATTACACCCTCGAGAGTGGATTGTGGATTTTTGCCCGGATCTCCTCCAAAAGATCGATATTCTAAGAGGCACCGCTGCGTGGAAAATTGCGTATGCCAAATCAGCCTTCCACGTGGTGTGGTCCTCGAAGAGATACCGAAGTAAAATTGGTTTAATTCCTTAATTAATTGGGCGGTACACAATATAAGAATTGATTAAAGAGAAACAAAAATTGAATTAATAGTAAAAATAAACGCAGCATGACAACGCATAAATATTCCAAAATGTCGTCCTGCGTCGAGGTATAGGAAAATAACCGGAAAAGGAATACGGATATAGCGACATCCAAAATATTTGAACATAAGTAAATTTTATGAAAATAACAAAGTTTGAAGATGCCTAAGTAGATTGATAATTAATAACAAAAATAAATAAAATTGTAATAAACGAAAATGTTGAATTATGAAAAGCCTAAGATGTCTTAACGTAAGCCAATAATGAAATAAATTCATTAAAAATTCCCAATAGGTCTCAGGATAATTTTCGAGCGTAACAATCTGTTTTATTTTCTTTATGGCTTCTCTCGTGTTCCTTCATCCTAATTTTGAATGTCCTCCCCGTTTGTCCTATGTATACCTTTTTTAAATCTTCGCATGTTGACTTATATACACCAGAGTTTGATTATTTGTCTATTTTATCTTTGTTGTTTTTGATAATATTCTGTATAGTATTGTCTGTTTTAAATGATATATGTTCGTTATTAAGTTTTTTAATGAATGTACCAATTTTTTCCGAAATTTTTCCTAAGTGATTGAGAAATATATAAGTATAGCAAAAAACGGATCACCGACACAAATAAAGTACAAAGAGATTTACACTTACATGCAATTTCTGCGGAAGTTACAAAATAAATTTGCTAACAAACACCACTACAATAATCAGCACAAAAAAATACAAAATAATAATACGAAGATTCTAACAACAAACAAGTAAATATTTGCAAAAATATAATACTTTAAGTTCGACTGTGTCTTCTCTTATATATCTCACACATAGTATTACAAACGGCGGCTTTGTTGGTTATGGGGATGTAGATGTGCCATGCTAATAATAATGAAATTATTTGATAATAAAATAATTAGTGGTGCTGGTGAAGTTTCTTCAAAGTTCCAGGACGTGTGTGATAATGGTTAATTCAAATAAATATACAACAACTTACTTACTAAATAAAACACAGGAGCGTTGTCCTTAAAGTTTGTATTTATATTTACATAAGAAGGAAATTGAAATTGATATATTCAAAAGTAATATTGTTACGTATAGAAAATCACTCTGCGTTTTGCTAGTATATTCTTGTTCCTTTTACTCTTATTCTAAGCTCTTCAACTCATCGTGATCCGCTTATTTTTCAATATGTACAATTTATTCTATTTTATATTATTAGTTTGTTTATTATCATGTCTTTTAAGCTTTTCAAAACGTTAATTCCTCCTAATTTTTGTTTCGGGTTCGATTATTTTGACCGACCCTATATTTCCGTTATATAATTTTGGGTCTATGTTTTGCTTGCGCCATCTACTAAATTCCAGATATATCTGTGGTTGTTTTATTTAACGCAGCGCGCTTCTTTAAACATATATTTTGCCGCTTAAATCATTCTGTCAGTATTTCCCGTTTATCTCGAATTATGTGGCTCCGTTATCTAATTTTGCATTGTGCTTAATTCTTGTTTTGAATTGTAAGACCGACTCGACGCATTTTCTTTAGTCTTGAGTTACGGTTTTATATTATTATTTGATAATTCTTTCGTTAGAGCGCCCTCTGTTCGGCATTTTGGTTTTCTTCAATTACAGAGTTCTGTAAATGTGAGTTTGATTATTTTATTTTGGTAATTGCCGATTTCTGTTAATTAATTAATTGTCGAAATGTGTTCTGTCGGACTCTTAAGGCGATCTTTAATCGTTTGGGAGATTTTGAGCTTTATTTTCTTTCGTTTATGTTTCCGAATATTGTGGGTGACGTATGACGGCTATTGAATGATACACGAGGTATTCGTCGAACACTTCTTCTTTAGACATCCATGCGCTAACTTGTCTTCTTTTATTCGAAGAAGCTTATTCTGCGGTAAGAAATATTTTTATTATATTGAGTTTTACTTATTTCGTATTTTCTTCCTTAGGATTGTTTGGTAATTAGTGCTTATTCCGAAGGAATAGCATGTATTGTTTGATTTGACAAATACTGTCAGGAAGTTATTTTCCACGTGGCTAGCTAAGGCCATTTTGGGACCAAGTATCCTTGGTGGAGATTCAGACACTTCCGAGCAGCTTATTGGATGTATTAACCAGGAGGACAGACTCCAGGGAAGCTATACTACGGAATTTTTGGTGCAAGCTAAGTGTGCATTAATTTCTTTTTGGTGTCTTTAAGGGGTTTTTGGAGACGAGATATATTCTGAATTTTTGAATCGTCGATAGGGTCTCTGTATTCATTTTCAATCTCTTTAAAACTTCAGAGAGGGGCTTCACCTTTCTCTGAGGAATACTTGTTTAAAACCTGATATTTGTAGAAGACAGAATAAGGGCTTCACCCACCAGTTTAATAAGAAAGGTAAAAAAAAAATACGTTTATACTCACTTATTTTATCTTAAATAAAAGGTCTGTTGAATCCAGCAACCGTAGCAATAGTCTTTATAATATTCACGAGGCTCGAACCATCAGTGGAGCTTCTGTTTAAATTGTGGTTACGTCAAACTTTACCTTAGTTTAAATTATTTGTAATCGTTTCTGTAAGGAACTACTGTTTGAATTCGCACTGCTGTTCTAATTAATTTCATTATTGTTAATTTGACGTATAGGTTTTGTTGTGCATTTATTATTAACCTGTGATACAGGGTGACGCTAACATATTAGGTGTACCTGTGCTTTGTTTAATTTACGTACACTTTAGTTTATTTTCATTATCAGTTAAAGCGTTATCTCTGTTAATTTTTCCATTTATATAGATAGATACATTTTGTAAATATACCCGGTGGCTATTTAAATTGTGGGTATATACTTTTGTTTCTAGCCACTTTGTTGCTTCTTTAGTTAATTTGTCACTTTATACAGAGAGGCTTAACCTCGTTTGAATAACGATTTAGTATTTGACTTAACCTTTCTTATGATATTTTGATTTGTAGATTTTAATTATAAACCTTCTTTACTTACTGTATATCTCGTTCTCAAGTTGGAATTTGTTCTATTTAATTACTGTTGTTAGATTCCTAATTTATTGACTTCTGATTTGACCTGTTGAATCGATAATAATTTTTGAATTGTTTTAATTAAAGTTATATGTTGATTTTGACTTGTGTGTTTGATTTCTTTCCCTGCGGGTGCTGAGGAGAACACAGTTTCACGTTTTTGGCAGCAACAAGGTGTGGGGGAATACATCTCTCTCTTGCGATTGAGGCCACCTAAGTCCCACCCGCAGCCGTGTATACGGGGTGCGCCTGCCGTGGACTTATATGCGGTGGCGCCTTTATTTTCCATCGAGCGATCTTTTGATCCCACACGCTCTCCATTCGTATGAGCTAGTCGGTAGGGGTATTTTTTTGGAGCGTCCACCTTCAGGTGGGTCAGCCCGGGAGAGAGAGGTATTCGCTAAACACCGAGCGTCAGCCTTGTTGCGAGCGTGCTGCTACTATTTTGGATCGCGTAGGTAGCAATATATACACGAGGAGCGGTAAATAAGTAATTGAAAATTAACACAAAGTACACTGAAAACGAACGTTAACTTGAGTAGTAAATTAAATGTTAATTAATTACGATTAATATAAAATAATCTCTGTATCGAACAATACAGAGTTACCTTTGATTGGCGGAGATGGTCACGTGGCCTTCGAAGATATACCTAGTGAAGTATATGTAGAGCGATTCTTAGAAACGAAAGACGCGGGCGGCGTGGCATTGTGGACTTGAACAGCACGATGAGAGATGTTTAACCTTCGAAGGGTCTAAAGAGAAGATAGACTGATAGTTTGTCGATAGAACACTGGTTTTTGAAAACGGTCTGTTTTGTGACCTAAGTCGAAGAGAGGGTCGATATCTTGAATAATAATTAATAAGAAGCGCGACCTGAAGAGATGTTCTATCGATGGCATAAATATTATTAAAATAACCCTTGTGAAATAAGCTTTCTAATGATATGAAACACCATAGGTATGTATAATTGAATTAAAACAATCTAAATTGAAATGTATATAGAAATAAATTCCACAGTAACATTAGGTCAGGTAGAAAACTAAGGGTTAAGGATATAACAAAAGAAATGCTTTCTCTTTGTAAACGAATATATACAGAAGAAAAATGTCTTAAGTTAAATATTTTAAAACGAGATATTTAAAGAAGAAATATATTATTTAAAAATAAATTAAAATATTCTTATATGCGGAGCGTAACAATTCGCCCACCCTTTGAAAGGCATTTTTATGTCTATGAGTGTTTTGCATAAGAAATTGTGAATTAATTTTAAAGTTTGATTTTTAAGGACAAAATATTTAAAAAAAGCGCACCAGGAGCGGCTTGTGCATACTGTACCTACATCATGTTACGTATGGCGTATGGGGAAACCTGGAAACCCGTATTAGGCACGTTTGCGTTTCTTAAGAATCAGAGATACAGTTTGAATTAATTGACTTGACTAATTAATCAGAGTTCGATTAATTAAATGCAAAAGAAAAAACTGGTCTGATTAGTAAGTCGCTTAGTTGTTAGTCGCGATACAATGCAGTATAAATATGTAATATCGAAACGAAAAAGGTGAATGGGCCCTAATCTATCATTACATATCTAGCTAACTTGATTAAATTATTAGTTCTAATATTTAATTGAAATACCCGCTCGCGCACTAATCATACTGTAGCGGCGATCTTGCTGTTGATATTTGGCGTCGGTTCTTGGGTTTTCGATGGCGGCTTCTGTCCGTTGTCGGCCGGTTGGTGTTGACTGTCCCCGGTCTTGCAAATCGACGGCGTTCAAGAGAGGTATGTAGCGGCGGCGTCGCTCGAACCTGACCGTTTCTACCTGCTCCGCGTCCCTTCGTTAATGCATTGGATTTCGAAGTCGATTCTGAGAATTTCTTCGCTGTAGCTGCGTTGACCTAGTTAACTTAGGCGATTTGGATTTCTGTAAAAAACAAACAGACTCGATTGTGCGTGGAGGTGGGATAGGGTTAATTGTAGGATTACATTTGGTTTCATGGTAAGATTCGGGAGCTGTAAAGAATTTAATTGTATTACGATTTTTCTTACCAAAATATAAACAACGTCGTCCTATATTTAATACCGCTTCTTGCGTTTCGAAGAATGGCATTCCCAAGATTAGATTCTCTCGCAAATCCGGTGCAATTAGAAGAGGGACTTCTATTAGTTGATTCTGGATGCGTGCACTTACGATTCCAGTTCCGGTAATAGTCATGTTTGAAAACTTGTGTCCTAATGATGCTGTACTGACCTTGTATGATGTTATGCGTTGAACTATTGCAGGAGGGCAAAGTTGTGCGTCGCTGCGGTGTCCAAGATGGCGTCGACAGAGCGTTCTGTGACTTTCACACATATACGAGGTGTTTTCGATGATGAATTATGCTGTATATAATTCAATGACGGTTTTTGTTTGTTTCGCAGAACTGGGCAGTTCCGATGCCAGTGATTATCAGAACAGTAATCACATGGCGGTAGTCCTTTCGTCGTTAATTCATTCCCTTTGTTGCCTGAAATTTAATTAGATGATAAAGATGATATCTTACTTGCGTAAATGTCTGCTGGATCGCCATGGATGTGGTTGTCAATTTCCATGCATGCTTCTCTTAACGCTTTCGATGTTTCTAGAGGTTTCGGTCCTAATATCACTTTGTATTCGGATCGTAATTTGATTAACGCTGCGATCTTCTTATCGTCCCAATTCGGATATAAGCGATTGCACAATCGTTTTTTCTTTTAGAGAAAAGGAACTGCGCGTTCATTCTCTTGCTGAAAATGTCCATATAAAATTTCATGAAGTTTGTCCTTACGTTCGTAGGACTTGTAACGTTCAAGAAATAATTCGCTAAAACATTCAAAAGAATCAATTTGATTATCGATTTCCTCAAACTATAATGCTGTTTCTCCGTGAAGATATATTGCGATTTCAATTATCGTTCGTACAGGGCTTAGCGTTTCTGCTTTCAGATGTGCTTCTAGTTGTTGGAGGAATACTTCAGGGTCCTGGAAAATATATCCACTAAAAACATCCGGCTTTGGAGGTGATACACGTGGTGTTGCAACTGATCTACAAAATTCCTGTAAAACATTTATTAAAGATTGTATATCTGATGAGTTTTCGTTAGGCGCCACCAAATCATTCGATTTGGAATTAGAAGAGTTTTTCTGTTGTTCCTTTGACTTCACCATGTTGTTGTGGATTCGTTGATTACACTTAATCAAATTTTGCCTCACGTTCTGGGCGACAGTTATTACAAACGGCGGCTTTGTTGGTTATGGGGATGTAGATGTGCCGTGCTAATAATAATGAAATTATTTGATAATAAAATAATTAGTGGTGCTGGTGAAGTTTCTTCAAAGTTCCAGGACGTGTGTGATAATGGTTAATTAAGATAAATATACAACAACTTACTTACTAAATAAAACACAGGAGCGTTGTCCTTAAAGTTTGTATTTATATTTACATAAGAAGGAAATTGAAATTGATATATTTAAAAGTAATTAAACAAAAGTAATATAAACACGAGGAGCGGTAGATAAGTAATTGAAAATGAACACAAAATACACTGAAAACTAACGTTAACTTGAGTAGTAAATTAAATGTTAATTAATTACGATTAATATAAAATAATCTCTGTATCGAACAATACAGAGTTACCTTTAATTGGCGGAGATGGTCACGTGGCCTTCGAAGATATACCTAGTGAAGTATAAGTAGAGCGATTCTTAGAAGCGAAAGACGCCGGGCGGCGTGACATCGTGGACTTGAACAGCATGATGAGAGATGTTTAACCTTCGAAGGTTCTAAAGAGAAGATAGACTGATAGTTTGTCGATAGAACACTGGTTTTTGAAAACGGTCTGTTTTATGACCTAAGTCGAAGAGAGGGTCGATATCTTGAATAATAATTAATAAAAAGCGCGACCTGAAAAGATGTTCTATCGATGGCATAAATATTATTAAAATAACACTTGTGAAATAAGCTTTCTAATGATATGAAACACCATAGGGATGTATAATTGAATTAAAACAATCTAAAATGAAATGTATATAGAAATAAATTCCACAGTAACGTTAGGTCAGGTAGAAATCTAAGAGTGAAGGATATAACAAAAGAAATGCTTTCTCTTTGTAAACGAATATATACAGAAGAAAAATGTCTTAAGTTAAATATTTTAAAAAGAGATATTTAAAGAAGAAATATATTATTTAAAAATAAATAAAATATTCTTATATGCGGAGCGTAACAATAGTTATGGAAAACTCCCAAAAAGCTTAAACGTCTACAAATGACTATGACGTGTTTAATAACTAAATATGGTAAATGGGCAATAATTGCAGAATATTTCGCAGATACTTTTAGCTCTAACTAACTAAATTCTCCTATTGAAAGCTTCAAAATATCAGAAACAAGAGTTGCAATAACAAACTAATTAAATATTAAAAGTACGGAGTATGATCCGATAACGATAACAGGAAAAATTTTAAAGGAGCTGCCAAATATTGGAATAAGATTTATTGTTTAAATATTTAATGCCATTTTAAGGACTAGGTATCCTAGGTATCTTTGAGAAGAAAGGCAAATTATACCGAGTTACCAGTTTCCCATAACAAGTACAGTTTTAAATAACTGCTAAATATCGGAATAAGATTTATTGTTTAAATATTTAATGTCGTTTTAAACACTGGGCATTTTTCAAGTCAGTAGGTTTCTGTCATTATCACCATCCCAAAACCAGGCAACCCAGCGGGAGAAATTAAATCGTGCAGACCTATTAGTTTACTTTCAAGTCTTTTGAAAGTTTTCTAAATGTTAATGGCAAAAATTTAAGCAATCCCAGAAGAAAGGCAAATGGTACCAACTGGTTACCACCAGTTTAAGTTTAAACAAAAGCATGCTAGAATCGAACAAGTCCACCACATGTTATCAACGAAGCACTGGAAGGTAAAAAATAAAATCGGAAAAATAATTCTTGATACCTTATACCTTAAAATCACAGTAGAAATAATATGCGATATTAAGATGAAGTTTGGCATAAGCTAATGCAAAACACTACATATTGAAAAGGGAAAATGGAAACAGCCTATTATATTCTTTATAGAAGAACAAGACACTTACAAAAGCTTTGCCTTTCACCAAAATAAAAACATAAACCACACACCTATAAAGACAGAATTAAAACAACAATATACCCGTAGACTAATCGCCATCCTCAAATCATATCTAAATTCTAAAAATCTAAAAAGAGCAATTAACACCTTCGCGATATCAACTTTAACATACTCATTTGAAATAATTTGATGGACACAAAAAAAACTTAATAATTTAATTCCACAACAACCATGCTTATTCAAATATATAGAACTTCACCCAAACTCCTGCGTTGAAAGAATAACAGTAAGTAGAAAACTAGGAGGAAGAGAAATATTTAATATATATGCATTTCATACGAAACAAATACATACAAAAATCACGATAACCTACACATTACAATAACAAAAGCTAACCAAAACTAAACATCGTTAAGAAAAATTAAAAAACCACATACACGAATCATATGATGATTTAATGTACATGCAAATTACTAAAAAGAAATGGAAACAGAAAAACTGCATGGCAAACATTACTGCAATATGATGAAAGAAAACATGAGTGATGCTGATATTTACAAGTAACTAGAAAGTGGACAACTTATCCCAGAGACCGAAGGTTTCATATCAACAATACAAGATCACGTAATACAGTCAATAAAGACATTCAGAATAATAACTGAAAGAGTGAAACCATACGCCATATTACTGCAGGATGTAAAAGACGAGTAGGAACAGAATATACCAGTAAACATAATAATGCAGTTAAAATGCTACACCAAGCAATAGCACAAAAATACAAC
The DNA here is from genome assembly GCA_935421215.2 of Melolontha melolontha. NCBI lineage: Eukaryota > Metazoa > Arthropoda > Insecta > Coleoptera > Scarabaeidae > Melolontha > Melolontha melolontha. The sequence continues at coordinate 79,027,381 of OW285241.1, forward strand.
CGCATTACACCCTCTTACAAATATACACCTACAACATTTATTGAAATCCAGAGTTACAAGCTCTACTGGGATATCACAATACATACAGACAAATGAATTTCAGAAAATAACCAAACATCGTACTTCAAGATAAACTGGAACACATCACATACTTAATCGACATAGCTGTACAAGCATACAATAACATAACAATTTAAAAAAGGTATATAACCCCTTACCACAATTATTAGTCGTATCCTAAATACGTATTTCGACAACTAAGTTGTCATCATCAGTAGGTAAAAACTACTAATTAAAAGTCGCACATGGGGCACAGTTATACAAGAGAAACGCTTCCGCACAACTATTATACACTGCAACCCTGTATAGACTAAATTTAACAAGTCAATCTAAAACTACGAGACAAACGCGTACCTACTTTTGGAAAAGGTCTAAACATATGTTAAATTGTCGGACAAAGGAACGGCAGACATCCTCTCTAAGGGGGGCGGCACTTCGAGTTTTAAAAACTACGATGACCCACTATTAAACTTAGATCAACCACCTTTTATTTTCACAAAACAATAGTATATTTAAACGTATTATCTCGAGTACATGTATAGCAAAAATATCTATTTTGGGTAGGGGTGTAAAAATATTTCCAATTACAAATGGTTAAAAAATGCTAAAATCGGAAAGTATGGTCGTATATTGTAAAAACTGTGCTCTATTGAAAATTCTAAGAAGGACAAAATTTTGAAGGAACCGTTACATATGAAAAAACAAGACATCTGACTGTGTTGACTTATATTAAATAACGTGAAAAGGTTCTATGAATTATTAGATATTGTTGGTATATAATTTAAAAGTTAATTATAAATAGGTGACATGTCATTGTTAAGGAGGTAATATTTGTGTTTTTTCATATGTATGGCTTCTCACATGTCTAAATTTCTGCTGTTACCTACCCACCCTTTTATGTTAATAAAAATGTGAATAAACAGCTGAACGGTATAGGTGATTTATCGCTATTCAAGGAGGTATGTTTATTTTTCGCGATAAATATACTTTCATAGCATCTAGTTCGTGGGGTTTATTAATTCCTTTGATCAACTTCAAACCTGTAATCGACACATTGTGCAGTGTGCTCAAAGCGTGATTTGCGACATTTGATTTATCCGGTCTATTGTATTTGATATGTGATATGTGTTCTTTAAAACGGGTTAATATAGGTCGTTTAGTTTGGCCTATATATTTCAAATTACAATCCGCGCAACTAATTTCATATATCCCTGATTTCGAATTGGAATTAATTCTATCTTTAGTATTCCCTAGCAGACTTTTGATGGTGTTTTCGGACCGAAAGGCTACCTGGAGACCACTTTCTTTCACAACTTTATTAATGTTTTTCGTGACGGGGTGGTATGGTAGACATATTGCAGTGGATTTTGCTTTGAAATTGCTTATTAATTTTAATTCACACTACAGCTTATATTGCCGGCTATTCAGTCTAGTAGAATCCACGAACTCCCATCTCATGAATCGTTCCTTGCGGAATAGGTCCAAGTTTTTTAATTTGAAAGTAAAACAAAGAATGTCAATGAAAGATCTTAATTAGTTGATTTAGAAAATTTTATTAAAAAAAATAAAAAAAAATCCCTTTACCGAGTGTATAGGGTGCTAAAGCATCATTAACAGTAGCAATGGGGAAACACTCTTTGTGAATAATGACTCGCACATAGAGAAAAACCCCTTGTGACACTCGAACAAAATTAAAACTAATAAATACTAGTGAAATTTGTCAAGTTTGACCTCTACTTTAACCCCTACAATCAAATGTCAAAAACAACCAAGTTTTCACAACCCGCGAAAATTGAATTTTAGTCTTGCGCAAAAATAGCACAACAAGGTCAACCCACAATAAAGAAAACTCCAACCTTGAATTCAAAACGTTCTAGAATATTATTTTTAAGAAAAAACTCCCCTTACAAAAAACATGACAATTTTCTCTAATACCCATATACTACCTTCAAATATATAAATTATTACAAAATACATGAAATTATAATAATGATAATAATCGCAATATAAATATATATAAATAAAATATTTTTATCGAACTTACATAGATCTATGCACCATTAATAAAAACTGCGTGAGAGATATCTTATTTATAAGAACATTTTATAATCACCAAAACTCTCGCAAAAATCGAATTAAGATTTACATGCACCTCACACAAATGCATAAACAAAATACAACCCGATTTTATAAAACAAAGAATAAAATTGAGTATTTTATTCTTTAATAATCCGATCACTTCAAACGTCAAGATATCTCTAACAAAAATAAAATTTTTAACATCCGCCTGGATATCCCTACCAACTATAAAATCAAAAATATATACAGACAATACACATTTTTATAATAATACAATATCCGGGAAAGCGGCAACTTCAATCCTCTGATCGACCTAAATATACGAGGATGGATCAAAATTTCAAACATAATAACATTTATCACTTATAAAATAAAATATATTTATAACGATCCCCGTCTGAAATAAATAAACATAAAAATTGAAATAGATAATTTTAATAAATGTACTACATAAAAATTTTAATATCGTTCAATCATTTTCCTTTCTTGTCCAAGGAAAAATCCACGACAATATGTACTTTTTCTCTTGGTTACTTTGGGATATCAAACTCGTGGATTCGCGGATTGTATTTTTAATTTTTGTTTTTCTAATTAATTTATTGATTATTTCTATGTCAAAGCCATTGTATGTCGCAATATCTTTAATGAAATCTAGTTCTGTTTCATATCTCTCTTTTGTTAACGGAAAATTTAGTAACCGATTGACTAAGAAGTTAAAGGAAGCTGTCTTATGTTGATAACTATGATTAGAATCCGCGGTGATGAATCTGTTGACATTGGTTTCTTTCCGGAAAATATCGATTTCTATTTTATGTTTATTTCTAATCAGTAAAGTATCTAAAAATGGTATCTTGCCATATTGTTCCTTTTCCACTGTAAATTTAATAGTCGGAAATTTCAAATTTAATTGATTAACAAACATGTCTAATTCGCTTATCCGTGTGTCAAAAATCGCGAGAATGTCATCTACATACCTAATCCAGAATCTAGGGAAATATTTAGCGTTGTTTTTGAATTCTACTTCAAATTGACTCATGAATAAATTGGCTATGAAAGGAGATAGGCAGTTGCCCATTGTTGTGCCTTGTTTCTGTTCATAAAATTTTTCTCCTACTTGGAAACAATTTTGCGTCATGCACAGTGTTGTCAATCTCAGGTATTCTTTTATTTTTGAAGGTTCAATGTTATTCTTGTGGAGAAAGCTTTCTAAATATTTCATAGTCTCTGGAATAGGTACCGAGGGGAATAACGACGTCACGTCGAATGAAACTAAAATTTCCCCGGTTTCCAGTTCACAATCTTTAATTAATTTGACAAATTCTAAAGAATTACTGACTGACAAATTTTCTGGTTTAACGAGTAGGTTTTTAAATTCATTCACTAACCATTTGGAAATCAAATAAGTCGGTGAGTTAATACCTGAAACTATAGGTCTCATCGAGTTACCTGGTTTATGTATCTTCGGTAAACAACACATTCTTGGTACTACAGGATTACTAACATTCAATTTATACTTTTGGGTAGAAGTTATTAAAATTGGACATTTCTTAATCGCGTCTTTTGTGTCACTAATCATTCTAGGTAACGGATTTCTCTTGATTTCTACATACGGACCTTCGGCAATTAAATTTTTGACTCTTTGAAAATAGTCGGTTTTGTCCATAATTACTAACTTGTTCCCTTTATCTGCTTTTAGGTAAAAGCAGTCCTTCGATCTAAGAGTTTTAATGATATTCCATTCTTTATTGACCGACTTCTGTTTGTGCTGCTGCAAATTCGTATCGATTTGGGTTTTACAAGCTTCTCGAATAAAGTTTTTTGGCCCTTGTTCAAAATATTTAATCGAAGTTTCGATGCTTGCAATCACCTGTTCCATAGAAATCTGACGGCAAACAGTATTTTAACCCTTTGTTTAACAAGTCTATTTCTAAATCACTAAAATTCTCGGATGATTGATTGATCACTAGTGTTTCTTTTATAGGAATTCTATTAGTATCCTTTTTAGGTGGACATAACTTTCTGAATTTCTTATTAAGTTTTAAACATTTCTTTTTCAATTTATGGTCTTTAATTTCTGTAATTTTCCTATAAAAGTTACACCAATCTTCGAATTCATTATTGTTCATGCTTTTAGTTAATTTTAAGTGTAAATTATATAGTTCTAATTCTAATTTACTACGTTTATTGTACAGATATTTCATTTCTAGGTTCAACCATTTCATTTTTGCATATGAAATGACCTTATCGTTATTTCTACAATTAGTCGTTACATTTACGTTCATGAATTTAGGAAAAACATTGTTAATTTTACACCGTTTCAGAAAATTGATATCTGTACTTATAAGTTTAATTTTAATATATAACTTATGAAATCTATTGAAGTCCTTTGACCGGGAAGTCATTGTGAAAATTCTTTCAATGGAGACTGTGGTTAAATAAAAATTTACAAAAGGTATATAACCCCTTACCACAATTATTAGTCGTATCCTAAATACGTATTTCGACAACTAAGTTGTCATCATCAGTAGGTAAAAACTACTAATTAAAAGTCGCACATGGGGCACAGTTAAACAAGAGAAACGCTTCCGCACAACTATTATACACTGCAACCCTATATAGACTAAATTTAACAAGTCAATCTAAAACTACGAGACAAACGCGTACCTACTTTTGGAAAAGGTCTAAACATATGTTAAATTGTCGGACAAAGGAACGGCAGACATCCTCTCTAAGGGGGGCGGCACTTCGATTTTTAAAAACTACGATGACCCACTATTAAACTTAGATAAACCACCTTTTATTTTCACAAAACAATAGTATAGTGAGAAGCCATACATATGAAAAAACACAAATATTACCTCCTTAACAATGACATGTCACCTATTTATAAGTAACTTTTAAATTATATACCAACAATATCTAATAATTCATAGAACCTTTTCACGTTATTTAATATGTCAACACAGTCAGATGTCTTGTTTTTTTATATGTAACGGTTCCTTCAAAATTTTGTCCTTCTTAGAATTTTCAATAGAGCACAGTTTTTACAATATACGACCATTCTTTCCGATTTTAGCATTTTTTAACCATTTGTAATTGGAAATATTTTTACACCCCTACCCAAAATAGATATTTTTACTATACATGTACTCGAGATAATACGTTTAAATATACTATTTTTTTGTGAAAATAAAAGGTGGTTTATCTAAGTTTAATAGTGGGTCATCGTAGTTTTTAAAAATCGAAGTGCCGCCCCCCTTAGAGAGGATGTCTGCCGTTCCTTTGTCCGACAATTTAACATATGTTTAGACCTTTTCCAAAAGTAGGTACGCGTTTGTCTCGTAGTTTTAGATTGACTTGTTAAATTTAGTCTATACAGGGTTGCAGTGTATAATAGTTGTGCGGAAGCGTTTCTCTTGTTTAACTGTGCCCCATGTGCGACTTTTAATTAGTAGTTTTTACCTACTGATGATGACAACTTAGTTGTCGAAATACGTATTTAGGATACGACTAATAATTGTGGTAAGGGGTTATATACCTTTTTTAAATTTTTATTTAACCACAGTCTCCATTGAAAGAATTTTCACAATGACTTCCCGGTCAAAGGACTTCAATAGATTTCATAAGTTATATATTAAAATTAAACTTATAAGTACACATATCAATTTTCTGAAACGGTGTAAAATTAACAATGTTTTTCCTAAATTCATGAACGTAAATGTAACGACTAATTGTAGAAATAACGATAAGGTCATTTCATATGCAAAAATGAAATGGTTGAACCTAGAAATGAAATATCTGTACAATAAACGTAGTAAATTAGAATTAGAACTATATAATTTACACTTAAAATTAACTAAAAGCATGAACAATAATGAATTCGAAGATTGGTGTAACTTTTATAGGAAAATTACAGAAATTAAAGACCATAAATTGAAAAAGAAATGTTTAAAACTTAATAAGAAATTCAGAAAGTTATGTCCACCTAAAAAGGATACTAATAGAATTTCTATAAAAGAAACACTAGTGATCAATCAATCATCCGAGAATTTTAGTGATTTAGAAATAGACTTGTTAAACAAAGGGTTAAAATACTGTTTGCCGTCAGATTTCTATGGAACAGGTGATTGCAAGCATCGAAACTTCGATTAAATATTTTGAACAAGGGCCAAAAAACTTTATTCGAGAAGCTTGTAAAACCCAAATCGATAAGAATTTGCAGCAGCACAAATAGAAGTCGGTCAATAAAGAATGGAATATCATTAAAACTCTTAGATCGAAGGACTGCTTTTACCTAAAAGCAGATAAAGGGAACAAGTTAGTAATTATGGACAAAACCGACTATTTTCAAAGAGTCAAAAATTTAATTGCCGAAGGTCCGTATGTAGAAATCAAGAGAAATCCGTTACCTAGAATGATTAGTGACACAAAAGACGCGATTAAGAAATGTCCAATTTTAATAACTTCTACCCAAAAGTATAAATTGAATGTTAGTAATCCTGTAGTACCAAGAATGTGTTGTTTACCGAAGATACATAAACCAGGTAACTCGATGAGACCTATAGTTTCAGGTATTAACTCACCGACTTATTTGATTTCCAAATGGTTGGTGAATGAATTTAAAAACCTACTCGTTAAACCAGAAAATTTGTCAGTCAGTAATTCTTTAGAATTTGTCAAATTAATTAAAGATTGTGAACTGGAAACCGGGGAAATTTTAGTTTCATTGGACGTGACGTCGTTATTCCCCTCGGTACCTATTCCAGAGACTATGAAATATTTAGAAAGCTTTCTCCACAAGAATAACATTGAACCTTCAAAAATAAAAGAATACCTGAGATTGACAACACTGTGCATGACGCAAAATTGTTTCCAAGTAGGAGAAAAATTTTATGAACAGAAACAAGGCACAACAATGGGCAACTGCCTATCTCCTTTCATAGCCAATTTATTCATGAGCCAATTTGAAGTAGAATTCAAAAACAACGCTAAATATTTCCCTAGATTCTGGATTAGGTATGTAGATGACATTCTCGCGATTTTTGACACACGGATAAGCGAATTAGACATGTTTGTTAATCAATTAAATTTGAAATTTCCGACTATTAAATTTACAGTGGAAAAGGAACAATATGGCAAGATACCATTTTTAGATACTTTACTGTCCGTTATCCGTTAACAAAAGAGAGATATGAAACAGAACTAGATTTCATTAAAGATATTGCGACATACAATGGGTTTGACATAGAAATAATCAATAAATTAATTAGAAAAACAAAAATTAAAAATACAATCCGCGAATCCACGAGTTTGATATCCCAAAGTAACCAAGAGAAAAAGTACATATGTCTACCATACCACCCCGTCACGAAAAACATTAATAAAGTTGTGAAAGAAAGAGGTCTCCAGGTAGCCTTTCGGTCCGAAAACACCATCAAAAGTCTGCTAGGGAATACTAAAGATAGAATTAATTCCAATTCGAAATCAGGGATATATGAAATTAGTTGCGCGGATTGTAATTTGAAATATATAGGCCAAACTAAACAACCTATATTAACCCGTTTTAAAGAACACATATCACATATCAAATACAATAGACCGGATAAATCAAATGTCGCAAATCACGCTTTGAGCACACTGCACAATGTGTCGATTACAGGTTTGAAGTTGATCAAAGGAATTAATAAACCCCACGAACTAGATGCTTATGAAAGTATATTTATCGCGAAAAATAAACATACCTCCTTGAATAGCGATAAATCACCTATACCGTTCAGCTGTTTATTCACATTTTTATTAACATAAAAGGGTGTGTGGGTAACAGCAGAAATTTAGACATGTGAGAAGCCATACATATGAAAAAACACAAATATTACTTCCTTAACAATGACATGTCACCTATTTATAATTAACTTTTAAATTATATACCAACAATATCTAATAATTCATAGAACCTTTTCACGTTATTTAATATAAGTCAACACAGTCAGATGTCTTATTTTTTCATATGTAACGGTTCCTTCAAAATTTTGTCCTTCTTAGAATTTTCAATAGAGCACAGTTTTTACATTATACGACCATACTTTCCGATTTTAGCATTTTTTAACCATTTGTAATTGGAAATATTTTTACACCCCTACCCAAAATAGATATTTTTACTATACATGTACTCGAGATAATACGTTTAAATATACTATTGTTTTGTGAAAATAAGTGGTTTATCTAAGTTTAATAGTGGGTCATCGTAGTTTTTAAAAATCGAAGTGCCGCCCCCCTTAGAGAGGATGTCTGCCGTTCCTTTGTCCGACAATTTAACATATGTTTAGACCTTTTCCAAAAGTAGGTACGCGTTTGTCTCGTAGTTTTAGATTGACTTGTTAAATTTAGTCTATACAGGGTTGCAGTGTATAATAGTTGTGCGGAAGCGTTTCTCTTGTATAACTGTGCCCCATGTGCGACTTTTAATTAGTAGTTTTTACCTACTGATCATGACAACTTAGTTGTCGAAATACGTATTTAGGATACGACTAATAATTGTGGTAAGGGGTTATATACCTTTTTTAAATTTTTATTTAACCACAGTCTCCATTGAAAGAATAACATAACAGTAAACATTCAAAGAAAATTAAAAAATACACACCATTAAACAAAGAACTTCAACGTATCTGTAAATAGAAATACATATACCAGGTGATTCAGTTTGGTATTCGCCCACTTGTAACTTTTTTACCGTTAGAAAAAAGTATAATAAACCATATATATTCGTAAATCCGATGGTAAAACCTATCGGATAGGATGATCAATTTATCTTTACGATGACATCTGTCAAAAAAGTGACTGTCAACTTTTTTTTTTCAAATGACACCCTGTATATTTTTTTGCAACATTTTATAGGTATTTTATTTCTAATTCCAAATATGTATCACACTCTTTACTTTTGGATAGAGTAACAGAATTAATCACTAAAATCGGGGAGATATTGTAAGTTCTAAGAAAAAAAATATTTACCCATGAAAATAATTTCAATTCACTTTTAACTGTCAACAACAAATATCACGGCGCGTCACTTATTTGTAATTTCTTTAAAAAATGGCTGTGTATTCATACCAAGAGAAGTTGGATATGATTTTAATCTATGGGGAATGCCAAAAAAATAGTAAGGTCGCTAGACGAATATACCAACAACGGTATCCAGAGAGAGATCATTGCCATCTGACAAATTATTTGCAAAACTAGCAAGAAATTTGGGTGCATTTGGGAGTTTCAAGAAGAAGAGAAGTGCTTTTAGACTAAGGACTACAAGAAATGAAGACAATGCATTTGCAGTTTTAGCTCGAGTAAGTGTTGATCCCCATATATCCATTCGGCAAATAGTCGATGAAACTGATATTTCTTTTTCGTCAATTCAACGGATTTTGAAAGATAATAAACTACATCCATTTAAAATTCACGTACATCAAGCTTTGCTTCCTCGAGATTACGGCGAACGGGTAAACTTTATAGCCTGGCTGAACTATGCCCACGAAGTTGGGATTTTACATCTTATCATGTGGTCAGACGAATCTCGATTTCATAACAATGGAAAAGTGAATCGCCACAATTGCCACTATTGGTCAGAACATAATCCTTACTGGCTTCGAGAAACCAATTTTCAAAATGTTTGGGGAATAAATGTGTTGTGTGGCATCCTTAATGGAAAAATTATTGGACTAAAATTTTATGAAGGCACACTCATGGCGGAAAGGTATCTACAATTTTTAAGGGAGGAATTATACGAATATATGGACGATGTTCCGTTACAAATACGGTCAAATCTGATATTACAACAAGACGGCGCACCAGCTCATGGCGGTAGAATTGTCACCAATTATTTAAATGAAGTTTATACTGGGAGATGGATTGGAAATCGTAGTGTGGAAGTAAAGTGGCCCCCCCAGATCTCCGGATCTCACGCCACTTGATTTCTTTCTGTGGCCATATCTTAAGGGGAGGGTTTATACAATACCTCTAGTTGATTTGGAAGATCTGCAGAATAGAATAAAACATGAATGTCGTCAATTGACTCAAGAAGTTCTTTTGCGTGTCTGTACTCAGGAGGTATTACATAGGGCTGAAATGTGTCTTGAATGAACGGTGCACACTTCGAGCATTTGATGAACTAAGTTTTTTTACTAAAATTATTAAATAAATTTTTCTAACAATTGTTTTCATCGTCATCTACTTGTTACGCATCTGAATAAACTTTTATTATTTTTGTGATTGTTTTTTATTATTTTATCATAGTGATACATATTTGGAATTAGAAATAAAATACCTATTAAATGGTGCAAAAAAATATACAGGGTGTCATTTGAAAAAAAAAAGTTGACAGTCACTTTTTTGACAGATGTCATTGCAAAGATAAATTGTTGATCCCATCCAATAGGCTTTGCCATCGGATTTACAAATATATATGGTTTAATATACTTTTTTCTAAAGGTAAAAGAGTTACAGGTGGGCGAATACCAAACTGAATCACCTGGTATATAATATCCTTCATTATATCAGTTAGTTCTGAAATGGTCTTAAATCTTTATAATTACCATCCAAAGTCCGCGAATTAATGCAGTGATCAATAATACTCAAAATATGTATTTTTTACAGAGCAAATCGGAATCGTTGTACAAACCCCACTACAGACGTCTAAAAACCCGACGTAGTTCGAGAACATAAAAAAGCAATAAATTAAATAATCATTGAACTTGTAGTAAATACCGTTACATAATGTATACCAATACTGTAATATACCGCATACAACGGAGCTGATACTCGTAGATATACGAGTTGAGTAAAATATTTTCGGCTAGGCTGAGGAAGTGCGAGATAATTAGACGAATGAAACGAACATAATAGAACTCGACAGAGAGGAGATAGAGCAAGAACAAGTAGAAACAGTCAAATATTTGGGAGTGGTGGTTATATATAAGGATGTAAAAATACATGCAGAGATCAACAATAGAATAGAAAATACAACAAAATCGTTTCATATACTTAAAAAACAAGTTTATAACAAAAGAGATATCGAAGAAAACAAAAACGACAGTTTAAAACAGAATATATAAACCAACTCTGACTTATGGATGTTAAAGTTGGGTATTAGGCAATCAAACAAAGAACAAAGTACAAGCACTAGAGATTAAGTACTTTAGAAGCGTGAAAGTCACGCAAAGAGACGAAACGAGGCGGTTAAAGCAAAAGTTAATATAGAATCGGTTTTGAAAAGTATCGAGAAACATCTAAAATGGTTTGGGTACACAGTAAGGATGGAGGAAAAAAGCAGACGAAAAATATATGGTTACTTAAATCAATGCAGAAAAGATAAAGAGGAAAGTCAAGAAAAGCATCGGACCGAGTAGTGGCAAACTATCTGAAGGAACCAGGGGCGTCTTGGAATAAGGGAATGAAGATGGCAAAGAACAAAAAGTAATGGGCAATATTTATCTATACATGAAATATTACATATCTTCATATTGTATAGTAGCTGAATTTATAACGACAGCTTAGGTAATTTTATTACGGTAGTAGAATGCTTTCTTTTATTTATAGCAACAGCATTCCATCACCTGCAAAATAATAAAGAAAATACAATCATGATTTAAGAAGCAGCATATAAAAGCAAACGAAGAAAAGGCTGTTCAAGTCAAAATCACAATGAAAAAAAGTCACGTGTTCTTATGTTGAACTAAAATTGACTCAATCTGAAAACGTGAAATACTTAGATTTTCATTTACACCGTAAACTGTCTTGGTATAAACATATACTTACAAAAAGAAAACAACTAGGTCTTTAATTAAGGAAACTGTACTGGGTTGTTGGAAGAAAATCCCAATTCTAAAACTTTTTGGACTTATGGTGTGTAGTTATAGGCTTCAGCATCAAATTCGAACATCGACATCTTGAAAAGATTCTAGTTAATAGTACTTCAGATGATCGTTAACGCACCCTTGTTTGTGCCAAGTAAAGTGATAAGGCGTGATTCGCTAGTGAAATCAGTTAAAGAAGAAGTGCGAAACTATAGTATGAAGTACTAACAGAGACTCGACATTCATTTGAACAAGCTGTCACATTCATTATTTTCAAGTAACAATAGTAATTGTAGGGATATTATCCCGACAAGCTTATGATTAGATTTTAAGTATTAACTAAAAAACAATTCACAACAACCAACAATCCATACTGAATGGATTTTATAGAAGACGGGTTATTGGACATTCTCCTACATGTCAATAGTACTAAATTGCCATTACTAAGTGCTAATTGCACTTGAACAAAAAAATACCCATCGTCTCATTTTAATACTAAAAGTTTACATATGCAATATAGATTTATGAACTAATCAAAAATATAAAATAGAAGTTTATGTACACAAAATATATACATATATACGCACAATAAAATACCAAATATAAATTTCTTGTTTTAAAATTACTTTCATAATTTATAATATCCAACAAGGATATCCTTTTTCACAAAATTACATTATATTTGGCTAAATATATATAGTAAATTTATATCACATAATGTAATAAATTATTATATTTCGGACTTGGTGAACCTAATAGATCTAATTTTTGGTTTCAAGTTAACAGTTTAGGTCCTTTACGTTATTAAACTAAAAACCGCCATTCTCGGTCGGTTCACAAAGGCGCGGACAAGCGAGAGGTTCAAGAGACTCACTTCACCAGCGCTTTGCGTATGTAGTGCATGAACATCTATACTAATGTGAATTTGTTTATAGACGTTGAGACATATTTACGAATTCATGTAGGTATAATTAGAACGTAAAGCATTTTTCTAAATAACCCGCACTTTTATTTCAGTAAAGCAAACGCACTAACGACGCTGCTTGCCTACCTAAGTGGCTATGTTCAGTTATTATATATTATAAATAAATATGTTACTACAGACAACATCAAAGTCAAAAAGTCTGAGTTATCTGCTTTGTTGTTGTTTCATTCCTTATACAAATTAAATACAATCTTTTTTCTTACTTTATTGTTTTCGATCGCTCATAACACTCTTTTGGGTCTGTATGATGGTAGATAATCTTTGTTACCAAAATTTTCTGTTATACATGCATTCAAAGTCGCTCCCCTTTTGGAAGCAAACGTTTAAAACTGAAGTGTCGAACACAATAATTATCAAAACATCGTTTAAATGTGTTTTTTCACATTTCTCTTAAACTGTATGCAAATAATACCATGATTTTTTTTTCAGATAGTTAGGAACGCCTACTCTTACTTCACTATTTCAAGGCAACTCTATCAGAAGTAATAGTACAATTACGTTCAGAAATCACAATTATTGAGGTGAAGAGGTATTGTTTTATAAGTACACCTATTGGTTATATGTGTAGTGAATATTATGAACAAAAATAAACACCCTTTCAAAATCCCCAGCAATTTAAATTATATACACTATTGAGAAATAATATTTCTTATTTATTGTAGAAAAAAATACAATAAATACGAAAATACTAAATAGATGTATATATATATATATATATATATATATATATATATATATATCTATAAATATATATATTGTAATAATACGGAGGAGCTGAATAGTAATGAATGTAAAATAAAAATGAAGTGACAGAAAGACTAGCTCAGAAATGAAAATAAAGAATTTAATATAATAATTAGCAGAAAACTTCTTAATCTCAGGGTCTAAAAAGCAAGTTCCGAATACTCAGACAGTAACACAAAAATACATAAAATAAAACGATAAAGTCAAAGATTGTAATAAATATATTCAAAAAATATTCTATTATTATTCGTACAAGATACAATGTATAATTAAAAACTCAATATGACCTTATTCGGACAAAAGTTTAAGAAAATGAGTATGTTACCTTCTATTTTACAAACAACAATGTGTTGCCTATACAATTTTAAGTCAAATTGTAATAATGTTATGGTTGTATCAAAACCTTGTTAAATTTAATAATAATATTACAAATGCTAATATAAATATGCAGTGAAATATGAATTTTGAAAAAAAAACGAGAGTAATCAATTTTAAAATATGTGTCTGCAAGAATTGTTATATCTTTAATAAATATATAGGAATCAATTTTCTTAAGAATACCTGGTGCTTATGACAGATATGGTAATATCTATAACAACTTGTTCTTTGGATGTTCTAAACTCTGAAGAATCCTAACAGGTACAGCAAGGTAGAATTCGATATAGTAGTTTGGATCGTCAGGTAAATATTCTAACCACAAATCCGCAAATGTTCCTTAATATGTAGAAAACTGCTAGGTTATGTCCAAATTTGATGTCCGGGAGAAATTGTAATTTAACCAAATATAACCAATGAAAGGTTCCAGTAGCTTCTTAATTAAAGCTGCTTAAACGTAAATCGTTATTAGCATAATTGGAAATACATAAATGTAGATGATAAGGTTTCCTGTACTTCCACACTCGAAGTAACTTTCTTGACAGATAATTATAATATGTAAAATAATAAATTCACTTTCTTGTTATTAAAAATGTAGCCGTAGATTATTTTATTTAAATAATTTCTAAGAAGAAATTGAAAATCATCCTTTTCTTTTTAACTGTATGCAAAAATCTTCTCAATCAATAACATTGTTTTTCATTGTCAAGACTCCCATAAGAAATTTTGTATTCCCATAAATCAGATTTTCTTAGAAAATTGTACAATGAATTTGAAAAGTATAATTAAGATAATTCTGACAAATTAATAAGGAATAAATTTAAATGTTACTTTAAAGAAAATCTTTCATGAACCAGAGATAAAAATAACTCTGACAGATTAATCAGAATATTCATTAACATCACTCACGTAATCACAAATACAGATTTTGAAATTGAAGTTTACCAGAGACATAATAAATAATAACGTAAATAGAAATATGATTACATATAAAATAATTAGAAATAGATTTAGAAAACCAAGATCCTCACGAGAAAATTTAATTTAAGAGCAAGAAATTAAAACAAAATGAATACAAATAACAATATTAATCGATATCAATATTTCTAAATCCAATTATAATTTTACATATATAATACAGAAATTTGGCTATTAAATAATATATTTAAAAATCATTATATTGCAGATATAACATTTCTTTAACATTAACATTTCTATACACGAAAACATATAAATGAAAGAAATTAAAAGAGCATCAGATGAACCACATCAATATATATATATATATATATATATATATATATATAGACTATAAAGTATTATCGACCGTACTGTATAAGTAAAAATTTCATTAACGGGTGAGCGGTCTGTCAAGTAAAAATAAAACTACTTTATTCCACTCTATATTTCATAACGCATTGGTTACTTCATCAGGAGTGTAATTCAGAGTTAAAATTTAGCAAATAACGGCACTAAACATGTTAAAATACGTCAACTTTAAAACATAAATGTTTTAAAGTTGACGTATTTGGCACTTATTTCGTAAGTGACATCTTACGGACGAAAAGTCGGCAAAGTCTCTTCCGTCCGTAAGATGTCACTTGAAATAAGTGCCACCTTATAGCATGAAATTTGCTTTATCTTTTAGGCGATTTCAATGAAATGTATATACAGATACAAATCTATTCATAAAGATTTGTTTCATTTGTATCACATTGCTTCACTAGCTAGATTGATGACGCCTAGATGGCAGAAACATATGTATTAAGCAGAAGTAAATCCTGAAAATACGAGATGTATTGTCCATGTGTAGAGTTACAGATATGTAATTTTTTTACATGTCTGTTTAATATTGTAACAAATGCTTTATACGTGCATAACGTATTGTTATACACAACCTTTTCGTATATTTAACGCCATCTGGCACGTGATAAAGGACTACACCTATACGTATTGTTTCGCTTATGTAATAGCTTAGCTATTCAAGCGAAAGGTCGCCTTTTTCGGCAAAGTCTCTTTCGTCCGTAAGATGTCACTTATGAAATAAGTGCCACCTTATAGGATGAAATTTGCTTTATCTTTTAGGCGATTTCAATGAAATGTATATACAGATACAAATCTATTCATAAAGATTTGTTTCATTTGTATCACATTGCTTCACTAGCTTGACTGATGACGCCTAGATGGCAGAAACATATGTATTAAGCAGAAGTAAATGCTGAAAATACGAGATGTATTGTCCATGTGTACAGTTACAGATATGTAAATTTTTTTACATGTCTGTTTCATATTGTAATACAGTTTACCTTAGAAGCGAAGAGACACCGGACGGCGTGGCATCGTGAACTTGGACAGCACGATGAGCGATGTGGAACCTTCGAAGGTACTAAAGAGAAGAAGACTGATAGTTCGTATCGAAACATCGAACATTGGTTTTGAAAACGGTCTGTTTTATGACCTATCGAAGAGAGGGGTCGATAACTTGAATAATAATTATAAGAAGCGCGACCTGAAGAAGTGGTCTATCGATGGCATAATTATTATTGAAATAACTCTTGTGACATAAGCTTTCTAATAATATGAAACACCATATATAAAGGAAGATGTATAATTGAATTAAACAATTTAAAATGAAATGTAAATAGAAAGAAATTCCACAGAGTCTGGTAGAAACTAAGGGTCTCGTCGGTCAGGAATATAACAATAGAAAAACACTTTCTCTTTGTACGAATATGTACAGTTGTACAAATGTATAAATGTCTTACGTTAAAATATTTTAAAACGAGATATTTAAAGAAGAAATATAATTTAAAAATATATAAAATATTCTATATGCTAAGCGTAACAATGGTAACGATAGGAAGTTCGGAAACAGTAATGAAATATGATATTTTCGTGATTTAGTTTAGCTAGTTGTCAGGTATTTTCGCTATTTATCACATAATTTTACTTTTTGCTTATAACTAACAGAAAATAATTTAAAAAGCAATGGATGAGTAACCGTAATAAATTACGGCAAAATAACAGAAAGTTTCAATAAACGGTCATCAAAAAACTGCAAATCACAATGTAATAGAATATGATTCTACATATTTAAAGCGCAGGTGACGTGACTCGAAATGCATTACGAGACAGGGATTGAGCAATCCTATTAGACGTTTACTACCCTTGTATATGACTGTGCACGTATAGAACAGCCTGAAATAACCAAGACTAGATTATTCCCGAATACCCCGTGGACTATATACAGCGCTCAAGAAGGAGGAAAAGTATTCAACCAGCAACCACCATGAACTTGATATTGTAGGATTAAATGTTTATATAAATAAATATAAATATTGTTATTATAGTTAAGTGTTATTTAATGTATTTTATTATTAATATAATTAGCATTAATTTTCTTTAAACGAACCGAATAGAAGTTTTATCACAATATAATAAAATTAAATTTTGTATATCGCATAAAAAGATAAAAGAAGGATTCAGTAATTATATAGGTATATATTTAATATAATATGTAATATACAAGAAAGTGCGCACTTAGAGTAACATATCTACATGACAATTGTAAATATATAAAACGTCAGATGCATACGCAGAACCAAAACTAAGATATTTCAGTTCGACTCCATATGTACCAGTCCACCCAACAACCACATTTTCGTCCAATTTTACTTCGATGTGATCATCTGAAATAGAATAAGAACAATATATAGAAACATGGAATTTTAATTTTTACATCTAAAAATTAGTTTTATTGTAGTTGGTACTGTAACTGTGTATTTTTCTATTTTGCATTTCTTTTACCTTTATACAGTTAAATGATCTCATTTAAAACTTTGCAGATTTATTTTTTTATGAAATAGTTTCATTGGCACTTGAAAATTTGAAATACAAATACTATTAACCGCGAATTATTTTTAGCTTTCTTTAAAATTCCTTACTTATATTTTCTTTGAAAATATAAAAATAAGTAATATAGGAACAAATATTAATATTCGTATTCTATATACATACATATTTCGATCACTAAGGTGTCATCTTCAATAGGAAAAAATAACACTGTTAGTACAGTAAAGCTAACAGAAAAATCGCGAATCACTTTACTAGACGTCGACGTATACACTTAATTTTAAGAAATGTAAATTTAGGTCACTTGCCCTCTTTAAAAAATAACACTCATGTCTTCTTACGCATCCATTCTAGGAAGTCACAAACAGGTATATGGAATTGAAATTGTTTCACGATCTTTGTGTGTTAGCTTTACTGTGTCCATGTTCAACACGTTATTTTTTGCCACTGAATATGACTCATCAGCTGTCGAAATACGAATATTAATGTAGCAATGGCTTTTACACCTTTAAAATTTAATTTGCTTTATAATATCATATTTGTTCATATATTACTCATTTTTATATTTTTAAGGGAACCTGTATCCCGAACTTTGAAATTGCAGACTAAAACCGAATCTCCTGAATCCACACATATCCAAACTTGAGTATTATTAATTTATATCCTAGAATTTTGAATTTTTTTAATCAATTTTTACTCAGGAACAGGATTGTAAGTCAATATTTACAAAGGGTAGTTGTTTTTATAATTGACTCTGAAATAAAAAGTCAAGAATCAAAACAAATACAATATTTCAAGATAACCATTTATTTATACAACATTAACTTAAAATATAATAATAATCCTATAATATAAATATTTGCAATTATAATAACAAAATGGATAAACGCACCAGGAGCAAATCAAGGGAAAACATTGAAGGTAGAGGGGAAGAAACAGAGCAGGGTGATACTATCACAGTTACTACACAACCAGAAGCACCGAAAGAAGAAATGACCAGGAATTTTAATACTTTAACAGCTATTTTGACCAATTTAACTCAAAAAATAGAATCAATAGAAACTAGTAACAAAACAAATAACGAAAAATTAGAAACAAGCATAAACCAAAAATTCGAGGAAAATAACGAAAAATTAGATGCTAACAACAAAAAAATAGAAACTATAGAAACTAATTTAACACAAAAATTAGAAACAAATATAAGCCAAATAGAAACTAATTTAACACAAAAATTAGAAACAAATATAAGCCAAATAGAAACGAATTTAGCACTAAAATTAGAAATGAATAATGAAAACTTAAACAAAAAATTAGACCAATTAAAGCAGGATAAAGAGGAAACTAAAGGGGAAATAAAATTATTAAAGGAGAGCCAGACGAAAATGGAAGAAAAGATTATACAGAAATTAGACGCTTTTAATGAAAATTTAAGAACAAATTTAACACAAAAAGGAGATACTTTTCATGAAAAATTAACAACAAGCATAACTCAAAAAATTCGAGATTATTAATGACATAAAAATAGATCAACTTAGGCCGGAACACAAAGAGATGTTGGGAAAAACAAGTACTAATAATGTATGTAACAAAAACACAATCAAACCATTATCTACTCAAATGCCTTACGAATCGCTTAGATGCAAAAATAAAATTAATTCACACAGTCAATCTCTAATAAATGAAATAGAATATCAAAATTTTCTAGCAAACAGCAATAAAGAAAATGACAATCTTATAACACTAATAATGGGGAGAAATGAAATAAACATAAACCCATTTGCAACCAAAAATATACCTTACAATTATGCAACCAACAACACACAAATCAAATCTTATACCCCAACCTATATAAAAATTGAAGCTACAAATATACTGATTATTAAAAACATGCATATAACACTAGGTAGAGGTAATATGTTCCATTCATATAATAATAACAGTATTAACACACCTAAGGTGCGTCGAAGATAAATTAATATATAAATAAAGACAATAGAGTCTCGGTGTTCTAAAATTATAAAGACGATCCAAGCAAAAATTGGGACACGATTTATTAATGACTAATAACTAAACTAAATAGACTGATAAAACATAAATAATGATATGCAAAATACAAGTTAATAAAAAAAAAAAAAGATCACATTATAAAACTATAATACTATCAATGAACGAATAACAAGTAAAATAATTTATATAAAAACAAAAGAAACTTAACATAACTGGAGCTTACATGGTAACATCTATCAAACAATTATCAAGATACTCACTATTCTGCGACATAAAATGGTAAAGATGAACTTAGAAAGAATAATAATTTACTAATATGATCTGATATAACAAATATAAAACTTATTAATTGGGGATACAAAACACTTATAAACATGCTAAAAGTTAAATAAAATGAAAGTCGTAAGTGTAGTATATTTTAAAGAAATAGTATGACAAGAATAAATAAAAGGTATGATGAAATGTTATAGAATTGGAAAAGGTTTAGACTAATAAAGGTAGAAGGAATTAATATATGATATGGGGATGTAAAGTATATATAAATAAATGAATTATTATTATTAATATGAATATATTGAAATATAGACAAGTATCTTATTATAGGGAATTTAAATATATGTTAAGGAATGGATATAATAATGGTTAGAGTAGAAATTGTAAAGGAATGACTTGTATTTAAAACGAAAGTATTATTTATTATGAAAACTAAAACTTATATTAATATATAAATTATGAACAAAGATTAAGAATAACAGGTTATATATAGAATATTAAGCATGAAACCATCAACATAAGATATAAATAAAATAAACCCCAAGCAAAACAACTTTACCAACAGAATATTTTTACAAACTATTACCAGAATAAAAAAAAAAGAAGTTTTTAATACAGACAACAGTCCAGTTAAACAGGTAGTTAACAGATCGAAAAAACTTAACAACAATATAATTAAAGAAGAAGATTAAACGACTGTATACTAAAATAATGAGCATCACAAGACAAGATAAAACAACAAGATACACACCTAATACACACCTAAAATAGATTAAGATCCTATACAATTTATTAAATTAAAAAAAAAACACATCTAAGTAGTATGATGTTAAAAATTAAATACAGAACATTTACAAACAGGACATAAACACAGAAACAAAGAAACTTAGACAAATAATAGAGTTAACAATCTCTAACAAGTTAATTTTGTATATAAATATTATTTTGAGTTTCAGAATTTATATTACTAGAGCTTAATGTAGGAATAATTAGATAAGCCTTCTTATTGCCTTAAATACGCCTTATCTAATGATTAGGGAATTTATGGTAGGTCAAGCCTACACATAAGAATTCCTGGTATTCATTAAATACAGACCGTTAACGATAGTATGTTAATATTAGGAATTAAGAAATATTCGGAACTGCACTTTTCACTTGTCATATCAATAAAGTTAATTTCGCGTTTTAATTACTCAAAGTTATATCTTATATTTATTTATTTTCATGTAAAAATTCTTTCAATGGAGACTGTGGTTAAATAAAAATTTAAAAAAGGTATAACCCCTTACCACAATTATTAGTCGTATCCTAAATACGTATTTCGACAACTAAGTTGTCATCATCAGTAGATAAAAACTACTAATTAAAAGTCGCACATGGGGCACAGTTAAACAAGAGAAACGCTTCCGCTGTATAGACTATCAGTCTATACAGGGTTGCAGTGTATAATAGTTGTGCGGAAGCGTTTCTCTTGTTTAACTGTGCCCCATGTGCGACTTTTAATTAGTAGTTTTTACCTACTGATGATGACAACGTAGTTGTCGAAATACGTATTTAGGATACGACTAATAATTGTGGTAAGGGGTTATATACCTTTTTTAAATATTTTCATGTATTCATTTTCCTTAGTCATTTTTCATCTATATTTAATTGTACCGAAGATTTTTAACTTAATTGATTGATAATAAATAGCACACATATTTTAGGTAAAACTGTACTAATTTGAATATAGTACAGCGGGAAATATCCCTATTGGAAACTAACATAAATATGAAACATTGAACATTCAAAATATAATTATTTATATATTAAAAATTAAATTTATAATTTTGTAAAATATCATGACGATTAGTGTGTATAATTTATTACTTTTTGCATAAAATAACAACGAGATTAAATACATTCATATAACAAGAACGAATGAGAAGCCAGCATTAAAAACAAAGGATAGTTGGCGTCGCCTTGGTAAAAATTCAACGAACAAGTCGACGTATTTTGAAAGTACTACTCTGAAATTAAATAAAAATTATAAAATAAAGTGTTAAATCAATTCCAAAAGTATATCCAAAGTATTCCAAACTTACCAAGCAACATTCGACGAAGTTAACAAATCCAGAAACCATCCTATCCGTTTTTATACGAATTTGAAATTTTCCCGGAGTCGCTGTACACGCTAACCCACGCTAAGGGAACGCTACCTGGATTTTGTCCGAAGCCCAAGTCCTGTATCCCGAACTTTGAAATTGCAGACTAAAACCGAATCTCCTGAATCCGCACGTATCCAAACTTGAGTATTATTAATTTATATCCTAGAATTTTGAATTTTTTTAATCAATTTCATGTTTTATAAAATTAAAGAAACACAATCGTAGATATTATCCAATGTATGTGTTATATGTTCATTTAAATATTAGAATACATTTAAAGTTACAGAAAAGTACAGTTCTTCTAAATCTTGTTTTCAAATTTTAATTAAATAGATTGATTTTCACACGTTATCAGATAATATCGTCACTTAACCTATAACTATATATTTTTACTGATCACTTGACTTAATTGTATGTTTAATCTAATATTATTATGTTTACCACTTACCTGAATTACAAAAACAACAATTAAACCATTTACTATTGCTTGTTAATCTCTTGTTTTATTTAATAGATTATTTATCCAAAATCAACAAATCGTATATAACGAGTTTAACATAGTTATTTTTGTTCACTATTTTCCATGTGATCTATTGAGGCACCGAACCTACACAGAAATTGTATTTATCATTCACCACTAAGAGTCTCATTGCTCCCCTAGTCGGAAGAACATCAATAATATTACTCTTTAGATAAATAATAAGAGTTGCACGAGGGAAACGCTGGATATGGTTAAGTACAATTTGTTTACCCACCGTTATTTACGAACTAAGTATACGCCAGTTGACAACTATAATAATTTTAATATTACTCCATCTACAAGGCAATTTCATAACTACTCTTGTATATTTGTGAATTACTTTTAATTTACTTAATCAATGAATTTACAACTTGTCGTTTATTTTTAACGTAATATTCATTTGCATAGAAATTTGTACCAGTTGTCAGCAACATATTATTTGTCGATCCAATACAGGGCAATTATAAGTACATCTTTAAGCACAATTCAATATATTTTATTTGTTAATTTGATTCTACATACAGCTTCACTGTATTTTGTCATTTCTTTCTAGTTTATTTATTAGCCCTTTCAGCATCTCTTCTATTGTCCCGAACCTACGTGGGACTGTTACTATCAGCTTTTCTTCAATTGACGAACCAACGTGAGGCCTATTTTACATTACAGCTTCACTGTAATTTCAGCTTTTCTTCAATATATATATATATATATATATATATATATATATATATATATATATATATATTGTTGTGGGGCAGAATTACTCCTTCATTCCAGCTAACTGCGAAAGGAAAGACAGAAATAAAATGCAATAGAATGGTTAAAATTGGCGAAAATAGTTTGCAAAATTAGTATCGAAGTGTAAATAATTAATGTTACGTTAACTTTGTATATTTCAAATCAATTTACATTTATTTCAAAATTTACTTTTTAATATTTATTTAATTGTCATTTTTATAATTTAAATCATTAGCGCGAAATTACAGATATCTAATTTATCTACATTAAAAAATTGTATCGATACTAGTTAGACACGCCCACATTTCAAATGTAAACTAACCCGCGAAACGGTTATTTTCCTGTCACTCATAACACATAACCCTACATTTAAAAACCCAGGTCAACCATTTGAAAATTATTATTTTAATGTTGTTCATAAGTTGGAAACAATACATTATTTATATTTATATTATTATAATATGTAATTTGAAGTAAAATTCGAGGCTATTTCACAAAAGTAAAATAGGCTTTGAATGAAATAATTGCCATCGAGCGTCGGTTATAAAATTTTATTAAAATTAAATTAAAGCAGAAATACCTGAGTTAAAAATTTATAAGTGACCACAAAAGTTAAACAATAATTTGGGGCTACTTTTGAGATATATTTGAAGGCGATACCAGCAAAGTACGGTCAGAAATAGTTCTTAGCATTTTTCGATCGAACACCGGTCCGAGGGATGATCCCACGCCGTAGGAGCACGCTCATAGCCGGTCAAGAAAACTTGAAATCTCCGCACTCTGAAAGCACGACGAATCGACCAATCTTCATCCATATCATCAAGATTCCTGGCTTAGACGATAAAAAACAGGTCTTATTATTAAAAATTATTTCAAATAAAGACTCTTTTGAAACGATTTACATTTAAAATATTTTTCTTAATAACCAAATAAAAATCCTCATAATCTTACTTGAAAATTACATTCCAACATTATTGATAATTGTGAAAGAACTCTTATTTGATACAAACTGTAGTACTTACCTAGATATATTTGTTCTTTAATTTATAACGTAACTCACTTGATAACATTCTAACCACTAAAACATTACCCTATTTATTTTCTTGATTCACACGTGTACGCAATTATAATTTTATTATTTGTCGTTAGGCACGTTACATGTTATTGTGTACAGAAACCTTATTTAAAATAAACTTTTATATACATTTCTTTAAATCAAATCTTTTATTTATCTATGCTTAGCTGGAGAAAACTAAGTTATTTTGTTATACAATTCACCACCATACACTTAGGGGAAACATATCGACGAAGATCCTAGACAGTCAACTTTGTTATAAATTTAGTGCTCTCCGACGACCTAGCCGCTAGTACTGAAAGCATATGAGGGGAGCGCTGTGAATGTGTGTAATAGGTTTTTAAGAAAAGTATACATATTTAAAACAACCCTACATGTTTCGGCAATGATATTTTTTATTCCCTTGACAAAGGCATCATTGCCGAAACATGTAGGGTTGTTTTAAATATATATACTTTGAAGTAATGAACCAGACCTTTAATCGCCGACTTATTGAGTTTACCTTATATATATATATATATATATATAGTATTTTCGTGACCTTGGTATGATAAGGCAAACTTAATTAGTCGGCGATTAAAGGTCTGGTTATTACTTCAAAGTGTATATATTTAAAATAATCCTGGATTATAATAATAATGGATTATTTTAAATATATACACTTTGAAGTAATAACCAGACCTTTAATCGCCGACTAATTAAGTTTACCTTATATATATATATATATATATATATATATATATATATATATATATATATTGATATAATGCTGAATGGCTATGCAGAGAAAAAGCTATATGAAATTTAATAAAATATAACTGAATAGCTAGCTCAAATTCGATAATTTTAAAGATAGACTAAAATCAGCAAAAACACTTCTTAATCTCAGGTCTCAAGGTAGGTTCTAGATCCTTAGACAGAGCACATACATACATAAAATAAAACGATATTATAGAAAAATATATATATATTATATATTGAATGATAATTTGTCGTTGATTATACAAGATACAAATAATGAAATTTCAACATGCACCTTATATGCTAAAATATACACAAGACAATATAGGGTTGCATGTAAACCCCTTCTTTCAAGTTATATTGGGTTGCCTATTCAGAACACATATAGTACATAAAGTAAATACATCGAATTAAGTTTATCCAAGAGATTAATATTGAAAATTTATAAAGACTGATATTAGAAAATGGTATTATGCCCCTTGAAATTACGTGAGTTAATATCTTTAAAATATGTATCAACAAGAGAAGTTATATCTTTTAAGAAAATACTAGTATCTATTTCACTTGGGTACCTGTTGTGTTTGTAGAAAATGGAAATTTCAGGCCCTGAGTATTTACTAGATGATAAAAGTTCGGTGTATATCCAACAGGAACTGGATGGTTAGGTGTTGTGTTGCGCTTCTTGTACGGCTGGATAATATCCTCTTCATAGAGCTGTTTATGGGCCAAGTCCTCGAGGTTTTCCTCTAGATTATGTAAATTCTATTCTATTGAAATGTTTTCTTTAATATACCAAAAAGGATCTAGGATCTTCTTTTAAGTCGTTGCTTGATAATTAACCAATTTAGATACGATGAAAAATTTAGTTATGATCGTTATAATGAAAAACAGTACTTTTTCTATCGAAGACTAATAACAAGGTAAATATACTTTCCAATATTTATAACACCACTTTTGAATACTAATAGGTTTTTATAATAAATTTTGAGTAATATTTTAAAGAATGAGTTCAAAAATTGTCGATTCTCTATCACCACATGCAAAAAATCTCTATTAATAATCAATTTTGTTTTTGTCGTCGTGACTACTATAGAAAGTTGTTGAAAAATTAATTATATTTTCATTCTAATAATACCCTCTCACGTGATCTCAATTGCCTATTTTAAACAAGGTTCAGCCAATAGTCATATTTATAATGATGTTTACAAAAATTTGTACAAAGATATTTTAATCATAATTAGTTTTAAAATTCTTGATTTCTCGCGACATTAAGTTAAGATAAATAAATAAATGACCGAATAAAATAAATAAACAAATAAAAATTTTCAAAATAGTTCGGCATTGTGATTTAAAAAACTACTTTTGATCTTACATCGATAATACATACTTTTTAATTAACTAATAGCATTATTCAAACCATTATATTTCAGATATAACAATCTTGGGACAAATACTTTATTATGTGATGAATATACTAAGGATGTAAGCTGTACTATGTCAATATCCCCATTGTTAAACGTAAAAATTCGTCGATGAAGTAATTTTTCCGGCATATTAAGTGTTATCATTGTAAAAGAAAATATGATTGATCGATTTTTGTATCTTGTATATATTTTTGAAGTTCTTGTCTTGTAAAATTGATAAAAATTGTTTTATAAATTAATTGAAACTGGTCAAACTTATTCTTTTATAATGTGAAATCTAAACTTTATTAAAATCAACTTATAACAAATATTATTGCCATGTAACTAAAAAAATAATAAATTAGCTCTTCCTCTTTTTTTTTAAATAACTTTAAATAATTTTATTATTAATAAAGAGATCTCAAATTATCTAAACATTTATTATTCAATTAGAGAAAATGTATCTATGTTTTTTTTTAAACTAATCATTAATCATTTAGTAATAGAAAATGTATTTTAACTTTATTTTTATCTCTGATCAATAATTATTTAGTTTAGGAAAATGTTTTTTAATTATTATTTTTTAACTAGTCATTAATTATTTAGTTAAGGTAGATGTATATTTCGAGCTGTAACATACCAATACGTTTGAATCTTATCTTTCCCCTTTTCTTTTTAACCCATATGCATAAGATTATATTCATTAGTAGCAAATAGATAACTGGCTTGTTTTTTTTTTGTAAAAATTTAAATTATAGATTAGACTTATTTCTTGTTGAATATTGTGATATTATAAAATTCATTCCTCCTTTGCTAGGTGGTCTTGCAGCATTGATATGTGGTATCTTCCTTTAATAAAATTTGTTTCGTTTTCAATTAATTCGTAAGTATTATTACCAAAGATACGATTAATTTTGTATGGACCTTGATATGGTCTTAACAATTTTCCCATGATCTTATTTTTACGGTCTGTTACTCGTAATCTTTTGACTATAACATAATCACCTATTTGATACGTTTTATATTTCCGTTGGACTAGCATCCTTTTACGTTCCCACTTCTCTTTCCTTTTCTTAAGTCTACCTCTAATATCCTGTAAACGTTCTGTTAAATCAATAAGTTCCTTGTTTTCCCATGATCTTTCTGGAAGTTCTTCCGTAAATACTGTTATTGGTAAGTAATTATGTACTGTGCTAGGTGTGTTATTCATTACGAATTCGATTTGACGTAGATGTTTAGCCCATCTGTTATGTCAATCATTTAATAAGATTCTTAAATATTTAAGTGTTTCTCGAATATATCTTTCGGTAGGATTACCTGTGGATATCTGATAGATGTATAAAATGTTTTTACATTACGACTATGAAGAAAATCTTGATATCTTTCATTTGTAAAATAAGTAGCATGATCTGACAATATTGCTCTATGTGTACCATATCGAGTAAAGTAATCTTGTAATGCTTGCAATACAGATTCGGTGTTACAGCGCTGAGTTGGTATTAACTTAATAAATTTTGAGAAAATATCTATATCCTTTAGTACTTGGAATTAAGTTTGACAAGAAATCTATAGAAATTAATTCAAGTCTTTCATACGTTATTATATTATGACTTATGTTTTTGTGAGTTATGTTTTTGTCCTTTGCTAATTCGCATACTTGGCAATTCCTTACTACACTCTTAATTATACGCTCGTCATTGATACAATAAAATGCTTCTCGAAATATCAGCCAACATTTTCGTGCTCCTATATGAGTATACCAGTTATGTAAATAATACGCAATTTTCCTCGTATGACATTCGTTTAAAACATATACCTCATTTTTGCCTATCAATTTTACTATATAACCGTCCTTAATTTTCATCCCTTTGTAATTGTCCACTTCTTTTAATAACTCTTTAATTTCTATGAATTCCTTAGATGTTTGTATTTGCTTTATTTGCTTAAAAGAAAATATTCCTTGTTTTTGTAATTCTAACAGGTTAATGCTAATATTTTGTTTCTTAATTTCACCATCTTTTCTTGTTAATACGTCTGCAGTAATCATCTCCCTACCTGGTCTATATTTAATATCTATTTCGTAAGCTTGTATGAGGAGTGTCCATCTGTAGATTCGGTTGTTGTTAAGCTTTGTGCTCATGATGTTGATAAGTGCCTTATGATCAGTTTCTAACGTGAATCATTTTCCAATTAAATAATACTTTAATTTCGTTAGGGCAAACACAATCGCTAACATCTCCTTTTCTGATATAGTGTATCTAATTTCACATGGTTTCAGCGTTCTAGATATGAAGTATATCGGTGTTTCCTGCTCCTCTTTTACCTGTACCAGTTCTGCAGCTATGGTCTGATGAGATGCGTCCGTACGTACAATAAATGGTAGGTTGAAATCGTGACGATGTAACTTTAAATTTTCCACAAAATTTTCTTTCAGCTTAATAAAACATGTTTCGCATTCTGGAGTGGTAGTCTTGGGAACGGTGTTGCTTGTGATCCAGGATTGTGGGTGCATTGAACTCGAGAAGCGGGACATCAGCCATCCCCGCCGGAGCCCTTGAGCCACCGGTCGCCTTTGTAGCGAATAGCCGGTAGGGGACCCGGTCCCTGACACCTTGGGCCAATGGTGACATTCGAAGTCATAGTAAGTGGTTCTTTGTCATTTCCTTAGTCGGGGGCTGGAGCTATACCTGGGAGCGTGGGTTCTGTCCTGTCCTATCCTGTAACGATTGATTCGAGGTGCTCCTTCCCGAAGGCTAAGCCTGCTGGGGAAGTGCCTTGCCTGGGAGAAATTCTGTAGGGCCTTGGAGGGCTTACATTCGGGGTGCGCTTCTTCTGGTGGGGTACGCGGCAGAGACGCTGTGACCGCTTCCGACGCTCTCGACTCTGGACGTGAGCGCGACTTTGAGCGCCGTTGGGCCCGGTCAAGCCCTGGGTTGTGGTGAGCCACTCCCAGCTGCGCGACTACCCTTCCGACTTCGCTCCGCTGCGCTCCGCTCAGTCCTCGGGCCGGCGGTAGTAACTATGACTCTCTTGAACTAGCCAAATGCCTCGTCATCTAAACTAAATGAAAAAAAAAAAAATGAAATGTCCCTACCTAAGGCAGAGACTGGGTGGTGCTCAGAGGGGAGTGCTGATAAGGCTGATGGGGGCCTATAGAACAACCTCGACGGACGCCTTGCAGGTCGTGGCAGGGGTGCCGCCCATGGACCTGGAGGTGCTGAGGGAGGCGGCGGAGTACTGGTTCCGCAGAGGGGAGCTACAAGAGATAGACGCTCTCCTTGGAATCAGACCGGCAAGCATTTATCAGATTCGAAGCCACATCACATCTTTGTGGCAGAGACGCTGGGACGCCTCCACGAAGGGCCGTAGGGTATACGAACTACTGCCAGACATAACGGAGGGACTGCAGATGGAGTTCTTCTCCCCATCCCCAGGACTGGTCCACTTCATCACCGGCCACGGCCCGTACGCGACCTACCTGCACGACAGGGGGCTAGCCTTGAGCGATCAGTGTGCCTGCGGCAATCCGGGCACACCTGAGCACGTACTTTTCGAGTGCCATGAACTGGGGGACGTCGCTCCAGAGGCCAGGGTCCGACTGAGAGGACGAACCATACACCAGCTATTGCGAAGCGAGGAGGGCTTCCAGGAGATTGACCTCCTCGCCGGAAGAATTAGCAAACACATCCATGCCCAACACGCGAACGGGGTCCACATAGGACCCTGAGACATTATCTCGGATTAGACGAAACAACCAAATGCACAACAACCATCAAAGTGCTTAAACGACAAAAACAAGTGAGTTTCATACTTGCGGTTCCGATGGATGCCGGGGGCCTGGAGTCCCAGAAGCGACAGCTTCTGATGTCCGGTCCTCGATGTGTTTTCCGGAGCCATGAAGTTGTGATAAACTGGCATGCTTGGACACGCCTCAGCTTTAGGGCGTGTTATGCATGAGCATGAACTTTCCTTAGTTTTTAAGTTGTAGTTTGCAGTTTTTCTTTTTAGTAGTAGTAGTAGTTTCATTCTTAGTAGTAGTTTTTTACAAAATATTTTTCTTTCATTTTCAAAATAACATTAAACCGGCAGCATGCTCTTTTATTGTAAAATTCTTCTTCTACAGTAATCATAGATGTACCTCTACAAATTTGTTTCGTAAAACCACTAGGAAGTGGATGCATGCTGCATGTCAATCCTACATAACAGATGAGGGGGGCGACGAGAGGGATGGACGGCCCGCCACCTACAAAACACCTTAGCCAGCCGATCTAAAAAACATCTAGAGCCACCGCCTCCACGTGGTTAGGGACGGTAACGAAGCCCAGGTAACTGCGCAAGCAGAAATAAAAATCCTGGGTACGGCCAAAGGCCTTCGCCGATCGAGGCGATCGGCGAAGGCAAAACCGCTTTCAAAACGATTTCAATTGCAAGGACGGGAGTCCGCTTTCTTCGCCCTCACCACACCAACCTTCAATTGGCAAAACAGGCCTATTTTAAAAGCATTCAGGCAATAGGCTATATTAATTGCTTAAAAAAAAAAAAAAATGTCCCTACCGGACCCCGGGAGGGCAGTGCTCGCAGAGGAGCCTGCAACGCAAAAACCTGAAACAATGACGGATGTAGTGCTTCGGCACTACACCGAACTAATGAGCTTCGTCGACAAAGATCTCGACAAGCCAAGTAGACTTTCAAAGGCAACAACCTCGGCTTTGCGGGCGAAGCTAACTGAGTGGACCATGGCTCAAGCTGAGTTAGTGGGATACGCAAAGCGAATTGAAATGGAAAACAAGACTCTAAGAGAGGAAAGGGACAAAAGACAGGTGCCGGCACTTACCTTCGCCCAGGTCGCCCAGGGTGGTAGTGCGAGTCCAAAAACGACAACGGCAAAGATGCAAAGTCTCGTGAATAACACTCAAAATACTCCTACCATCTTCGTAAGTGGAAGGGAAAACGAAACGACTAAGGAAATTCAAACTGCCCTAACAACATTAATAAATCCAGTCAAGGACAAAATACGGATAAAGTCCATAAGATCCGCTGGTAAAATGGTAGTGGTTGAGACGGCCGAAGGCGACGACCTTCGAAAACTTAAAAGCAATGTGGAACTAAACAAGAAGCTTAATATGGAGGAACTGCGAAAGCGGAACCCCATGTTAATAATCTATGATGCGCCGACGGACATGAGCGACGGCGACATCAAGAATGCTGTGTACAGCCAAAATTTCTCGGCTAACATTGACGAGGAAAATTTTAAGAAGAACTTCAACATTCGATTCAGGACGGGCCCTAGGGGCAAGCAAACCGTGCACCTGGTGGCAGACATGTCGAATGATATTAGAAAGACAATACTCCGACAGGGTAGGATTTACATCGGCTTCAGAGCGGTCGGTGTGAAAGACTACATTGTCGTAACAAAGTGCAACAAGTGCCGAGACATAGGTCATGTTTCAAAGAACTGTGCAAAAGACGAGTCCTGCGACCATTGCGGCAACGCTGGTCACAGGAAAGACACCTGTCCAACGAAGGACAAACCCGCCGCCTGCATCCCCTGCCTACGCAGAGGGAAAAAGTGTGTGGCGAAAACAAAATCTGACTGCCTGACGCAAAAAATTATGGTGGAAAGACTCATTCAAAACACCAATTGTGAATAATGAATGATATAATGAAGTCCAATTCCATTTAATTGCTTTCTTTAATAAATTTAACAATGGTAATGTTGGTTGACTGTAATTAGATACGAATTTTCTATAATAATTCAAAATACCTAAGAATCCTCTTAAAGTTCTTAACTTCTTCGGTCGGGGAAAATTTCTGATTTCATCTAGACGTTGAGGGTCTAATAAGATGTTCTTTTCGTTGATTATATATCCTAAATAATTCACTTCCTCTCTGAAAAATTAACATTTGGCTAAGTTTAATTTCATTCCTTCTTTTAATGTATTTAAAATAATTGTTAGATGTTGTAAATGTTCTTGAATGCTGTCAGAAAATATAATAATGTCATCAAGGTAGTGTAAAGCGAAGTCCTCGTACTTATCTAGTATTTGATGCAAGAATTTTATCAATGCGGCAGGTGATGTCTTTAGTCCAAAAGGGCAAACCCGAAATTGGTAAACTACTCCGTTTATACAAAAAGGTGTTGTTATATCAAAGAACAAACAAGTTGTTTGGTAACAAGATCCTATTTTACCTCATCACGGAAGACAACCACAATAAGTATGACAATACGTTAAGCACGTATAAAGCGTTTGTACAATATGAAACAAACATGTAAATAATTTACATATCTGTAACTATGCACATGGACAATACACCTCGTATTTTCAGCATTTACTTCTGCTTAATACATATGTTACTGCCATCTAGGCGTCCTCAGTTAAGCTAGTGAAGCAATGTATACAAATTAATACAAACCTGTTATAAACAACTGGTTTGTATCTGTATTTAAATTTACTGAAATAGCCCGCATAGATCAAGCAAGTTCCGTCCTATAAGAAGACAACTATTTAATAATTGACATCTTACGGGCGAAAGAGACTTTGTCTGGAGGGCTACCTATCGTTCGAACAGCTAAGCTGCTACGGGAAACTATAAAATACGTATGTAGATGAAGTCCATTAACAACCAGCAAGATGGCGGTAAATATACAAAAAGGTTTTGTTTAAGTATGACAATACGTTAAGCACGTATAAAGTTACACGTATAAAGTTACAGATATGTAAATTATTTACATGTTTGTTTCATATTGTACAAACGCTTTATACGTGCTTAACGTATTGTCATACTTAAACAAAACCTTTTTGTATATTTACCGCCATCTGGCTGGTTGTTAATGGACTACATCTACATACGTATTTTATCGTTTCCCGTAGCAGCTTAGCTGTTCGAACGATAGGTAGCCCTCCAGACAAAGTCTCTTTCGCCCATAAGATGTCAATTATTAAATAGTTGTCTTCTTATAGGACGGAACTTGCTTGATCTATGCGGGCTATTTCAGTAAATTTAAATACAGATACAAACCAGTTGTTTATAACAGGTTTGTATTAATTTGTATACATTGCTTCACTAGCTTAACTGAGGACGCCTAGATGGCAGAAACATATGTATTACGCAGAAGTAAATGCTGAAAATACGAGGTGTATTGTCCATGTGCATAGTTACAGATATGTAAACTATTTACATGTTTGTTTCATATTGTACTCCGTTTATAATAAAACCACAATATTTGCGTGAATTCTTATCTAAATTTATGAGCCAAAATGCGCTTTTTAAGTCTAATTTACTGTATATTCTTTTATTTCCACATTTTGTTAAAAGAACGTCAATATTCTGTGGCATCTCAAATTCCGGCTTAATTCTTTGATTTAAGGCGCGTGCATCTAAACATATTCTTAAAGAATCATCTTTCTTTTTCACAATAACGTTTGGATTTATAAAATAGGTATTAGATCTCTCTATTATTCCAGTGTTCTCTAAACGTTTTAATTCCATTTTTATTCTTTCTTGATAATAATAGGGTATCGGATAGTTTTTGTTCCGATCATCTTTGTCGATTCTTATTTTATGTTCGTAATTCTTAGCAAATACAATAGGTATCATTGTTTATCAATTGTATGTTCTTGTATAAAATATCTATTAATCTTTGGGAAACGTATTTATCTGCAATCTTTTGCATTTTTATTAATACTTCAATCTCTTCTACATTATTAACTGAGTTACCTACTTTTACTTCTTCTCTTTCCTCCAATACATTATCTTCTTTATAATTATACATTCCTAAACCTGCTATCCTATTTTCCACTCCATAATATACATCATTAATATTTATATAATCATTATTTAAGCCTACTTCCTTTTTATAACATACATTTGCCTTCTCCTTATCCTTATTTATCCTATTCATAACACTATTAATTACCTCATTTAACTTATTTTCTTTATATCTAATATAATCTTCTTTTTCCTCCTCGGTTAACGTTTTATCTAAATTAATTTCATTATCTTTAATTATTATTTTGCCTTCCTTGAAATTCATTATCATTCCTAAAGCTCTGATGTTATCGATCCCAATTATGGCATCATATTGTAATTTCTCAATGATTTAAAATGGTATAATATATTTATGATTGTTAATATAAATATCCGTTGAAATTCTTTGATTTATTGTTCCTATCCTTTTCTTGTTTGCAGCAATAATATCGGTGCCTTTTATTTTAATGATCTTATCCTTATAATTGTTTATTAATTTTGCCTTACTCTCCTGTATTAGCGAAATTTCAGCTCCGGTGTCTATCAAACAATTATATATGCCTTCTTCTATTCTTATACTAATTATGGGTAAGTTATATGAATCTAGTATTTTATTCTCATTATCGTTGATTGTTATGAACTCTTCGGGGTTTTGGTAAAATAAAATATTATTTGCGTTGTATGGTATGTCACAGTCGATTTTGTTTAATTGTTTGTTGTGCTGGTGCTGGGCCTGGGATTTTCGTATGGATCCTGTTTTTCCATCGAAGTCTTTTTTGGGTAAATTCTGGTTCTTGTAAAGTTGGTGACAAAGATCTGTCTTCGTTGGTAATTATTTATATGACCACGTCCTCTTGAATTAAAATTGTTCCTGTTCATAGTCCTTCGAGAAAAATGATTGTTGTTGGAGTTGTTTGCGAAATTGTTGTGATTATTGGGTAAACGGTTGAAATTATTGTTACTATTATAATATGGTCCGTTACTTGTCAGTTGCGGATAACTAGAATTTTGACGAAAATTATTATTATACATATTTTGGGGACGTGAGTTAAAATATCTGTTGTTATTGCTATTTGACGCGTTATAGTTGTTTCGTTGTTGATTATCCGTATTGTGATTATTAATTGGATTGTAAGACGGATTATTATGATGAATAGGGTGGTTATATGTCCGGTTTAGTTTCAAAGGATTATTATTATTGTTATTTCTGTTAAGCATGTTCCTATAATTATTATATCCACCTATATTTTGATTATTCTCTGAATAGTCATCCAATCTTCTTAAAATGTCTATCAACGAGTTCATGTCATTTACTCTCAGGCAAATGATTGTATGCGTAGCAGTGTGAATATAATGATTTAATAGCTGGCGTGTTATTGTAGCTTCATCCAGGTCATGTACATATTTACAGTTATTATATATCTTTGATGCGTAGGCTTCTCGCGTAGTAAGTCCCATCCTGTATTTACCTGTTAATAAACGAATCTTTGCGCGATTTTGTTGTCTCGTCCCAGAAATTTTTCTTAAGTAAGTTTACAAATTTATCAAGATCGGTGCAGTGCTCCTCTATTCTCATGAACCATTCTTGTGCGCTATTTTTCAAGGTGGCTCTTAATATGTACATCCGCTGTTTGTGGTCGGGTATATCTTCCAGATGTCTTACTATTAATGTTAAATAGGTCATCGGGTGTACCATGTTGTTATCGCCATTATACGTAATGAAATTTTCCACTCTTAACTGCGGAAGTCCGTATGGTTGATAACTTGTTATAGCTAATTTCTGGTTGATGGTATCCTTCATATTTTTGATATCAGTATCTATTAAATCTTTATTAAAGCGCTGATCCTTCAACAAATCCTGTAAATTAATTTTCATCGTGTTAATTCCTCTATTATATATATCCTCGTATTCCATCGATCTTTGATTAGTAGTATTATAGTTCTGCGTACATTTCTCTTGATGAATACTTATCTGCTCCTCCACGTTAACTTTATTAGTTTATTAATGTTTTAATTTCCTCTTTTTGTAAGGTTAATTTTTCTTCTACATTTATCTGTACACGTTCCTCAGTGTCCTTTAAGAGTAATCCCCATTGGCTGTTTTGTATTTTTATTGTATCTTCTAATTTAGTATTAATATTTTGTTCCATTTTCTCATTTATCTTTTTCATTTCTTCTTTCAGATTTTGTTCGATCTTCTCATTCATCTTCTTCATTTCTTGTTGATTTTCTTCATTCATATTTCTTATTCCCTCTGTTTGATTTTTCATAGCTTGTTGACTTTCTTCATTCATCCTCTTCATTTCTCGTTGATTTTCTTCATTCATACTTCTTATTCCCATTATCGCTTCAAACATAATCTTCATCTGATCTACTGGCGACTCTACTTGTGCAACTTGAGTTTCTGGTATAGTTGACCTCTCTCCTTCTCCTTTTTCCTGACCATCTTCTGATTTTTCCATTCTTGAACCAGACTGAGAACGAGTTTCCATGATAAATGATAGGTATTGGTGTGTATGTAAGTTGTAAATATTTTATTATTAGGTTATTAATTAGAAATATATTATATATTATTCTGTATTAGATGATTATAATTTTGTTTTTATTATACAATTTTTTTTAAATATCTACGTTCTTTATTTACCTTATTTATTATTATATTACACCTCTTACCATTCTATTACCTTTGTATACTTAATCGCAGGTGCTCTCTCGCTTTTTGGGCCAATGTATACTTTGTAACTAATATAGGAAAGACACAAGTCACAAATAAGTCCTCCAGATAATAATATCCTCCAAACAATAAACGTCTTTGTATTTATTTAAATGATTTACTCTTTTATTTTATCTATTACGTATTCACTGTCTGGGTACCTATTAATTTGCCCTCAGTTGCTGGCGCCAAAATGATATAATGCTGAATGGCTATGCATAGAAAAAGCTATATGAAATTTAATAAAATATAACTGAATAGCTAGCTCAAATTCAAAAATTTTAAAGATAGACTAAAATCAGCAAAAACACTTCTTAATCTCAGGTCTCAAGGCAGGTTCTAGATTCTCAGACAGAGCACATACATACATAAAATAAAACGATATTATAGAAAAATAAATATATATATATATATATATATATATATATATATATATATATATATATATATTGAATGATAATTTGTCGTTGATTATACAAGATACAAATAATGAAATTTCAACATGCACCTAATATGCTAAAATATACACAAGACAATATAGGGTTGCATGTAAACCCCTTCTTTCAAGTTATATTGGGTTGCCTATTCAGAACACATATAGTACATAAAGTAAATACATCGAATTAAGTTTATCCAAGAGATTAATATTAAAAATTTATAAAGACTGATATTAGAAAATGATATTATGCCCCTTGAAATTACGTGAGTTAATATCTTTAAAATATGTATCAACAAGAGATGTTATATCTTTTAAGAAAATACTACACTACTACACTTGGGTACCTGTTGTGTTTGTAGAAAATGGAAATTTCAGGCCCTGAGTATTTACTAGATGATAAAAGTTCGGTGTATATCCAACAGGAACTGGATGGTTAGGTGTTGTGTTGCGCTTCTTATACGGCTGGATAATATCCTCTTCGTAGAGCTTTTTATGGACCAAGTCCTCGAGGTTTTCCTCTAGGTTATGTAAATTCTATTCTATTCTTCTATTCTATTGAAATGTATTCTTTAATATACCAAAAAGGATCTAGGATCTTTTTTTAAGTCGTTGCTTGATAATTAACCAATTTAGATACGATAAAAAATTTAGTTATGATAGTTATAATGAAAAATAGTACTTTTTCTATCGAAGACAGCCTAATAACAAGGTAAATATGCTTTCCAATATTTATAACACCACCTTTGAATACTAATAGGTTTTTATAATAAATTTTGTGTAATATTTTAAAGAATGAGTTCAAAAATTGTCGATTCTCTATCACCACATGCAAAAATCTCTATTAATAATCACTTTTGTTTTTGTCGTCGTGACTACCATAGAAAGTTGTTGAAAAATTAATTATATTTTCATTCTAATAATACCCTCTCACGTGATCTCAATTGCCTATTTTAAACAAGGTTCAGCAAATAGTTATATTTATAATGATGTTTACAAAAATTTGTACAAAGATATTTTAATCATAATTAGTTTTAAAATTCTTGATTTCTCGCAACATTAAGTTAAGATAAATAAATAAATGACCGAATGAAATAAATAAACAAATAAAAATATTCAAATTAGTTCGGCATCGTGATTTAAAACACTAATTTTGATCTTACATCGATAATACATACTTTTAATTAACTAATAGCATTTTTCAAACCATTATATTTCAGATATAACAATCTTGGGACAAATATTTTATTATGTGATGAATATACTAAGGATGTAAACTGTACTATATCAATATATATATATATATATATATATATATATATATATATATATATATATTATAGAATTATTCGAGCCAAACGTTGGAGCACCAAAAATATAATATAATATATAATTGTTTCAGCCTTTACTTGATGAAATTCCATTATAAATATAATCAGGATAAAATAAAACAAATTTTAATGAATTTCACTTTTTAATTAACACTGCAACGATCGTTTCGCTCCAACCTGAGCTTCATCAGACATATAACTAACTTATTTACAAATTTTTTAACACAAGTATACGGTAACAAACACATGTTTTATTTTAAATAGTTGAAGAATTGGGTACTTTTTATTATGTACTAGAATGTCTATTCACAAAACTTTCACTACGGTTTATACAATACGGTTCTTAAGTAATAAAACTAGGGGTTTACATTATATTACAGGGAGGTAAAGATATTCTATGGAAAAATACAATATGTGACTGTCTAAATATCAGATAAATAAATTGAGTAAGGGTGAATTATTTGTTTCTAATTGATCATTTAGGATCTTGTCGGTTTTCTTTAATATATTAATTTCAAGTGACTCTAATAAATTAAGTTTTTTGCCCTTATTTTCTACGTGTAATATTTTAAATTCTTTGTTAAAATTGTGGTTCGTTGAATTAATATGAGACGCATATGAAGAGTCACTTTTATTATTTCTAAATGAAGGAAAATGTTCTTTGATGCGTATTTCAAACGATCTGCCTGTCTATCCGATATACGTCATAGGGCAACTACCGCAGGTTAACTCATAGACTCCTGACTTTTTATTGTTGTTTATATTCATAACACTTCTTGCCATCCGATACAACACAAATTAGCGGCTTATCACAGTCTTATACATAGATTAATCAATACTCCGTTGAACCAAACAAATTTCGAGAAAAAGTTAAATTTAATTAAACAAATAGCTATCAACAATGGATATAAAAGTAATATAATAGATAACATTTTAAATAAAAAACTTCTTACAAAAGCCATATCACAAGTTTACCCAATATTAAATAATAACACCCAAAACTTTAAAATGATCACGTTTATAGGCTTCAAGCACAAAAATTTGTAA
Source organism: Melolontha melolontha (assembly GCA_935421215.2). Lineage (NCBI taxonomy): Eukaryota > Metazoa > Arthropoda > Insecta > Coleoptera > Scarabaeidae > Melolontha > Melolontha melolontha. Next base: position 79,067,498 of record OW285241.1, read on the forward strand.
ATATTTAAGAAAGTTTGACATTAATACAGCGTATAGAACTAACAACAATTTATCCAAATTTATAAAAAACAATAAAGATTTAACAAACAACAATAAAAAGTCAGGAGTCAATGAGTTAACCTGCGGTAGTTGCCCTATGACGTATATCGGACAGACAGGCAAATCGTTTGAAATACGCATCAAAGAACATTTTTCTTCATTTAGAAATAATAAAAGTGACTCTTCATATGCGTCTCATATTAATTCAACGAACCACAATTTTAACAAGGAATTTAAAATATTACACGTAGAAAATAAGGGCAAACAACTTAATTTATTAGAGTCACTTGAAATTAATAAATTAAAGAAACTAATTCACCCTTACTCAATTTATTTATTTGATATTCAGACAGTCACATATTGTATTTTTCCATAGAATTTCTTTACCTCCCTGTAATATAATGTAAACCCCTAGTTTTATTAGTTAAGAACAGTATTGTATAAACCGTAGTGAAAGTTTTGTGAATAGACATTCTAGTAATAAAAAGTACCCATTCCTTTTCAACTATTTAAAATAAAACATGTGTTTGTTACCGTATATTTGTGTTAAAAAATTTGTAAATAAGTTAGTTATATGTCTGATGAAGCTCAGGTTGGAGCGAAACGATCGTTGCAGTGTTAATTAAAAAATGAAATTCATTAAAATTTGTTTTATTTTATCCTGATAATAATATAATATAATATGCTCCACGGTGGAAACTAATTAAATATATAATTTGTAAATATAATTGCTTTTTGAATCACCACCTAGAACTTATCAGGTGTTTATTAACGTTCTCTATTTATATAATCCTTAAATTCGATCTATTTATCTCTTTAATATCTATTAAAAAAAGTTTTATGGTAAAACGTTTAACTTGAAGATATAAAATGAATTTAAATTCGAATTTAGGCGCGCATTAATACATATATTTCTGCGCAGAATCAATAATAAATTGAAAACATTCGAAGTTAACGATCACAAAACTTGTAGAACCAAAATAGTATCTCGTTCTAAATAATAGCTGGTGATTAATGAATTTAATAGAAATAATGAATATTGTCGCACTTTGTATGTTGAAATCCCGGCTAGGTTTAGTGCTTCAATAAATGATAACAAATATTTCGTAAATGGTGATCGATACACGAAACACAAGGCGTCGTTGTTAAAATTGTATAATACAGGTGTAATATGATTAGTATGAAATAAATGAATAATAAAAGAGCAGAGGTGTCCTTAAAGGGCTTTATTTAATAATAACAAACAATATTAAACATTACACCATAAATATAAAAACAAATAACAATTATAATACGCCACGTGCAGAGTTAACTTCCGGTTAAAGTTAATCTACACAAACACGTTAAATTCTAGTGAAAGCTCACCTCTGTCTGAGTTATTTAATGATTAATAAATAACGAACGATAAAAGAAAAGAATTAAAGTAAGTAAAGTGTACTTAGCGTGTAATTGCTGTTGTTGGCGTTCCGTGGATGGGCACGAAAGCGTCGAGAGTGTTGAATGAACACGTGAGGTCGAAGAAACTAAAAGATCGAGAGCGTATCAGCGGAAACCGGCGTTTATATATGTCAGTGCGGGGAGTGAATCTCTACGGAAACCGTGAACCAATGGGAGGCTGCAGACAGAGTCAGAATTAATAAGATTCGCGATACGCTCGCGGAATCGCGGAATCGATGAAAATAAATATATTCGCGAGGTTCGTCATAGAAAGCGGATTAGAAAGATACCTCACAGCAGGTAATTCGAGGCGTGTATAACGAAGTTAGAATGGCCAGGTAAACTACAATTATACTAAAGGCAGGTAGACGTAGGTTTACCTGAAGATGGGTCTAAATGACTTACAGTAACCCTATGTACTATAAACTACAGGTGTCGTTTGAAATCAAGGTTTATAACGACTAATCTATTAAGTTATTGAAAATGGCGGAGAAAAGAAAGAAATAACTCTAGACAAACTATTAATTATCTCGCTTCAGCTATAAGTTAGACGTATGAGATTTTGATTGAAGAATGGGGTTAGATTATCCTAAAGAATCGTACCTCGCTTATAACTGAATATTAATTAGAAGGCGAGTAATCTCATAATGAATAAAAAAACACGCTAACTCATTTTCGCGCGTAAACTTAGAGGGTAGGTAGCTTTTCCTAGAATTACGGTTAACCCGATGCTTGTGTCAACCGAACTTTCTCTTTAGGAATGCGACGGGCAGGTTGTATACAGAGTTTTTGAAAAACATTGCGCGTACAAAAGAAAAGCGATGATTTAATGAAACTAATTTATTTAATATACGCGAAGTGTAACAATATGAGCTCTCTAAATATCTCAATGGCCGTGAAAAATTCTTATTTGGCAAGAAAGGTAAGTTAATTGTATATATCGTGATTAATGTACGTTAGTATCGTTATATTTTATTAACTTATCGTACACACAAACAACTTGTTTTAGTATCTTAAACTCTATTTATTAAGTAAATCATCATTTGATTTCAATATTTAGCTTGATAATAAATTATTAAGTGCAATCAATGGATTAACTATTCTTATTGAAACATAGTTTGTAATGTTTATAGGTTATATGTAGATTTCTTTTTATAGGTGGGGAATTAAATGAATCATCAGTTGATATATAACAAATATTTGGATATTTAAACTAAATAGGCTCTGGTAAATCAAACCACACTTAAAATTAGTTTATAACTTCCCTATTTACATATTTTAAAGTGATTATTATTGGAATTTTAATCTACTTTCGGTAAGCTTATAAAAGTCTGTTTATTTATTTAGTTAAATTTTGGAAGTGAATCATATAATGCAAACTTAGCTCAACATTTCCTTTCTAACTTTATGATTTTCGTCTAAAGACACCTAATCGCTGGTGCACCTGACATACAGCTTGAATATTGTCCGAAACAGGAAAAACTGGTCACGAACCTAACAAATCCTTCAGGCGTTGAGTTCTCCAGAAAAGCAAGTTAAATTGTTTCCTTCTTAATAATGGATAATCTTAATTTTAGATAATATAGCTTCTAGAGATTATCCCATTTAAACTTATGTTGATCCAGGGTGATCCGTTACCATTAGATTAAGAACGGGTAAATGTTTTCACTCAGAATAAAAATGTGAAATTATAACATTAATACCACAGAATTTGTGAACACATATGATAGATGGTAAGAAGGATTATAACGACCTTCTTTAAGGGTTATCTTCTGAGATTCTCCCCGTACCCCAAATATTTGTTGTATTAATATTTTTCCAGTTAATTATATGATTTTATAAGAAAGTAAGTAGATTTTACCATTTGTAATATTAATTTTTCAGATTTTAAACTTTTTCAAAAAAAACTATTTAAATCCAAAAATTATTCTCTTATTTTTATAAATAAGAAACCATAGCGACCCAACAGCTTTTCCTCTTTTGAAAATCATTGGTAGCTTTAGTTATAAAAAACTTCTAAAATATTTGACATTTCAAATATAATTTTGATCTTTGATTAATATTATAACTTATTGATTTACAAATAATTTTCCCTTCTCATATAACTTTTTACATTAGCAAATGTATCTAAAATTAACTAAATTTACATTGTCCAATTATTTTGGAAAATACATAGGAAAGTCATATACTTTTAAAATTTAATAATAGACTTGACACTCCATGTTAGTAAATATTCAATATAAATATAATCGTCTTCCACCTTCTAAGAAATCTCATACTATTGTTGCGCTACGCATATAAAAATATTTTAATCTATTTTTAATCCTATATTTCTTCTTTAAATATCTAAATATTTAACTTAGACATTTTTCTGTGTATTCGTGTACAAAGAGAAAGTTTTTCTTTTGTTATATATCTTAACCCAGACCCTTAGTTTTCTACCTGACTCAGCAACCCTAACGTTATTGTGGAATTTCTTTCTATTTACATTTCATTAAATTGTTTTAATTGAATTATACATCTTCCTTTATATGTTGTGTTTCATATTATTAGAAAGCTTATGTCACAAGCGTTATCTTAATAATATTTATGCCATCGATAGAACACATCTTCAGGTCCCGCTTCTTAATTAATTAGAATTCAAGATATCGACCCCTCTCTTCGACAAGTCATAAAACAGACCGTTTTCAAAACCAGTGTTCTATCGACAAAGCTATCAGTCCGGATCTTCTCGTTAGAACTCTCGAAAGTGCAACATCACCCGCCGTACTGGTCAAGTACCGGTGGCATGATTCCATGTGCCCCTGCATCTCACTGCAATTAAAAGGTAATCCTGTATTGTTCTATATATATTATTCTTTTAAGCGAATCCATATTAATTAAACTAATTAATTTCTTGTTCCTCCGGCCAAACATCGCTCTGAATATCTGTCCAGCTATACGACGCACCACGTGGCCGCCCATCGTCACACAAAGGTAACTTTGTATTGTTCGATACAGAGATTATTTTATATTAATCGTATTCAATTAACCCATAATTTACGGCTCAATTAAACGTTCGTTTCAGAGTATTTTTGTGTTAATTTTCAGTTACTTAGTTACCGCCCCTCGTGTACATATTACTTTGATTAATTACTTTTAAATATATCAATTTCAATTTCTTCTTATGTAAATATAAATACAAACTTTAAGGACATGTGTTTTATTTATTTAGTAAGTAAGTTGTAGTATATTTAAAATTAACATACCACGCACGTCCTGGACCTTTGAAGGAACTTCACCAGCACCATCTAATTATTTTATTACCAAATAATTTCATTATTGTTAGCGCGGCCCATCTACATACCGATATCCACCACGAGCCGCCGTTTGTAACACTATATATAGCAATAATAGAAATATACCTAATTAAAGTGAGTGCTTTCCATAAGCTAATTAGCATTTATTATAATATATATATATATATATATATATATATTGTGGTGGTTCCCAAGGTCAAGAACTGGAAGAAATAAACATAAATTACTTAGAAATAAGCTGTTAAATAAATAAAAGGAACCGAACCATGCACATACAATGTAAATTATTAGATAAGTTAATACCGCGTTTTTTATTAGAAGATTTCTTTCTAATTTTTATTATATTTATGTAGGCCATTTCACTTTCAAAATTCATTAATTTATTTGTAAAACCGAAAATAATTAACTTGTTTGATAAGAATTAATGACATATGGAAACCTATTTTACCGACCCGTATTTAGTTTGAATTTGAATTAGTTTTACCGCGAAAGTCACTTATTATGTACTAGAACCATATGACCTTAATAAACATTTAAAAACATAATTTAAGATATTCGTAACTAATAATGTAATTTTTCCTACTGTATAACGTAATTTCGGATATAAAAACAACCTATTTATATAAATAATCCGTACAGAAGACGGGATTAACAAAAACCTCCGAACAGAGAAAAGAGAATCCCTGAAAGAAAAAAATTAACGACGATATAGAAAGCACGCGCAAAAATTCTCCGAAAACTAATATTAAAATCTTAATGGTATATTCAATATTGACTCACCTGAAAACACTAGTTATTTGTAGAAAGTGTTTTTTTAACGATCATCAAATAAAAACCTGCAACCTCGAAGATTTATTAGAAGGAAAACCGCAAGATTTCTGATCTATCCCTATCCGATACGAATCCCAGAGCACCGTTGAACATCACGTACCATACCACAGGAAGACAAGTAAATACCTAATATAGGATTGTTTCAACCTTTACTTGATGAAATTCCATTATAACTATTATCGGGATAAAATAAAACAAATTTTGAAATTCCTTAAAATTTGTTTTATTTTATCCCAATAATAAATACCTAATGTAAATTTATATTTTATATCCAAAAATACGAACATAACCCAACTTTACATTTATACAATTTAATTTATATTTAGCTTAAAATGATCAATTATATAACCTTACCTTGCTATTGAATGGTCGTTCCTATAATTTAGTACTTAAACCAAGCATATAATCATCACAATTTATTTAATGATAATAATAATAATAATAATAATAATAATAATAATAATAATAATAATAATAATAATAATATATGCCGCGTATATGACATAGTCGTATGTGCTGTCGTATATTTACGAATTTCTAATATTTTGTGCTTTGGTGGTGTTATTTATTAATGGAACTTTGATTAGCTGTTGGTTTCATACTAGGTGAAGTGTGGGTTTGGCTTTTCTGCAAGTTTTCGGTAAGAAAATAGAAAGATATTGAATGAAAAGATAGCTGTCAAAGTTGACATTGTAAATAATACATCTTATACTAGATTATATCTTACAATTTGCTTTTTCCTTTTAGGTTGATATTATAATGTTGATTTCTTAGCTTATTAGATTGTTATTTGTAGTGTTTTACCTTCTTTTTGGTAAAAATTGTACTTTTTGATTAGATGTCAAAGTGACATTTTAGTTGAAAATTTTTTCTTTCATTTGAATTCGTTTAATTTTCTTAATTTGTTGCTTTAATCTGTTGTTTTAATAATTATGGTTAGAACACGGTCTCATTACCTAGATGTATCATTACAAGACACAGCTAATGAGACCGCTAGTATAGCATCTTTTAATGAAACGTTAGCAAGCACTAGTACAGGCCCAGATGTTGCTGAAATGCTCACATCTCAGCCCACTAGGTCTGGTCAACATCGAAGAAGGAGAATTTTATGGACAAACGAAATGAATGAGTTCTTAGTTCGATGTTATTTCTTGCTAACGAAAATAAACACACTGAATGTGCCATATGGGACTGAATTACATAGAAAAGTAATTGAAAAGTTCCCAGAACTCAGAAATAAAACCATACAAAATGTATTGGATCAGCGTAGATCTATATTCGTCAATAATAGATTACCTCCAGAAGTCATTGATGGAATAAGAAATGAGGTTTCTGTAGAATTGGAGATTGAGAATATAAATGATAATCAACAAACGCTGATCCAAGAAGAGGGAAATAATGTAGACGTGAATATAGATAAAGATATTGAAGAAATAGTCAATTCACAATCTATTATAGCGGACGAACATCAAAGGAAAAGAACTTCTTGGACGTTAGAAATGAAGAAGTTTATGCTCAGATGTTATTACACAATAACAAAACTGGGAACAGTTAAAATACCGTATGGAGCAGAGTTACATAGACAGGTAACTGAAAAGTTCCCAGAGTTGGCGGATAAAACCATTCAAAATATCTTAGATCAAAGACGATCTATATTCATTAACAATAGATTGTCAGCGGAAATAATTAATCAAGTGAGACAAGAGGTTTCCTTAGAAATTGGTATGGGTAGTAATGATGAAGTGGAGGTTGAAGAACAGATTAACCCGTTTTTAGATGAATTAATAGTCTTGCCCGTATTGCAGGCATTATACACAGGTAAATAATTTACGAGAGTACTTTCTGCAAAAGTCGAAAGAAAGTAGATTGCATAATGCGATTGCTCAAATGGACAACTTTACGCCACTCAAACTGGCTAACAATGAATTCAATCCATCCACGAGAATCTTAAGTATACCCCAACAGAAAGAGAGATGGAAAAATAAATCTTTGCATGGCAAGTATCCGTTAACAATTGGATCTGAAAATTTTGACACCTCAGCGTCGCAGGCATGGCTGTATACAGGTAACCTGTTTGCAGAAACAGAGGGATTCATAGCCGCCATCCAAGATCAAGTAATTCCAACACGTTCCTATAGGAAAAAAATTCTTAAGGAGAATTTATCTGACATTAAATGTCGTGTATGCGCAGATAAGGAAGAAACAATTGATCATTTGATGGCAGGATGCTCTGTACTTGCCCCCAAACAATATCTCGAGAGGCACAACAGGGTTGCAAAAATATTACACCAACTGCTCAGACAGAAGCACTTGTCGTATTCTGAAAATGTCCCGTATTATGAATATGAAGCACCTTCAGTTTGCGAGGACGAAAATTCTCGATTATATTGGAATCGCCAAATAATCACAGATAAAACAATTCCCAACAATATTCCAGATATAATACTGACACTGAAAAAGGACAAGATAACGTACATCATTGACATTGCTGTTCCGTTGGCAAAAAACACTGCAAGGAACTATAGTGAGAAGGTAAATAAATATTTACCTCTCAGCGACGAAATCAAGAGTATGTGGAAGATGGACAAGGTCCTAATAGTCCCAATTGTGATTGGCGCAACTGGAGAAATTCCACAGAAATTACACAAGTCCATAAATACGTTGGATCTCTACCAAAAACTTTATTTAAAAATGCAAAAAAGTGTCTTGTTAGACACGGCTGCAATAATACGTCGCGTGCTGAACTGAAATTGCAGCGCGCGAACGCGGGCAACGTGGCCGGGAGGCGAAATGACGGAACGGGTGGGGTGCTGATGTGGTCCTCTACTGGGTGGTAGCCTAGCATATGCGCTACCAAACTCTAGGGGGGTCTGCCCGTTGGGCAGGCAGGTGCCATTCCGCCTTTCCAGCAGGGGAGAGAGGAACCAAGCTACGCGGCGCAAAACACGGCGCCGCGCAATGCACACACCACTGGGGTCGGTCCCGGGCGGCAACCTTGCCAGGCTGGCGTGAACAGCACACACACGCTCGACGTGTGTGCAGTGCCCCCGCAATGGCGGAAAACGTTAAGATGGCACAAAGTGTGACCGTCGTCGACCAAAGTAGCCGCTAAGAGTGTTCCTTTGGTTGGCGATGAGCAACCCCGTGCAGGCTGCGCTTCGCGGATCTGGGCCTTGCCTCGATGGGGCGAGGGTCGGGCCGTCGAAGTACTGCATGGAAAAGTAAAGAAGTTGCCGGGAAAGGGTTGGCGGCCCTGCGCAACGGCTGGTTCTCCGATCTCTCAAAATTAGCGCGACCGGACACTAAACACATGCACGAGTGCGCTAAAATACAACATCCCTACACTTGCGCGCTCGCACAAACACAAAACCACACACCCAGAGAGAGAAGCAAGCTGTCAGCAGCGGACAACACGTAAGTTGACACCCTGAAAGTACTGGTAAGTATCTACTATAATCAATATTCATATAAAAATAATGAATGCTAGATAACTATGCCACCCATCTTGTTCGAATGAACCGATGGGGTAAGATAATGGCAACCAAGAGCGAATAGTTCTTGTGAGTGGAAGAGATAATAATAATAATAATAATAATAATAATAATAATAATTTTATGTGAAACTCATTTATACGCTGATTTTACGTATGTTTAGTATTACATTTGGTTTTTATATAACGTTTATGTATGTGTTCTGCGCATAGTAAGAACAGCTGATTTGGTTTGCTACAAGATAATGATAAATTCTGTTTATGTTAACTTTTAAGCCTGTTAGACACTCATTTCGGAACCAAACTTTTAGTTATGCATTACTTCATATTAATATCTTGTTTGTTATTGTTAATTTTGAATCCTTTAATTAAATATTTAAAACATTGAAAACACATATGATTATACAAAAGGACCGGCTCTCTGAAATAGGATCTCCAGCTTCCGCACATAGCCGCAGGCAATTAACTAATTTGATTATAGCACCTTTGGTCTATAATCTGGCGCCCAATTAATTACGGTAAATTAAATTCAATTTGTTGTAAATCGATTCGCTCAAGCACTACTGAGAGCGACATCTGCCTTTTATAGAAATAAATAAGCATAACCGAAGGTAGCTGGATTTCTATCTTATTGTCTTCGTATATTTAATTACACTATTATATTAATATCTCTACAACTTGGCAAGCAAAAAGAGACAACAACTATACCCCGGTTAACGTTATATCAATATATATATATATATATATATATATATATATATATATATATTGAAGTATACCCTGAATGGGGTTATAATTATAAATGCATAAGTAAATGATTAAATATAAGGAAGCTGATAAGGTAATTTTCATAAAAATGTAATATAAATATCTATTTAAATATGGTTTCCAAATATTACATACAGATGGAGTTGTTTAATATATTGTATCTGTAACATGCGTATGATTCAAATAATAAATAATCGTTTTAAAAACGAGCTGGATAAACAGGTGATATTTTTATATGATCGTAGTATAGTTTTTCTAATTTATTTAATGCTTTTTCTTCTTATTTGCAGAGCGGCACTTAAAAAACGTCGATGTGTTTTCGGAATTTTTACAACATATTGACGCTAACTTTCGTTTGTTCCGAATGCTAGCTTCTTATTCGTCTTATTTGTATGTATTAATATAATCTCGCTTATAATTTTAGTGAAAATGATAATTTAATTACTCTGACCATATAGATACTTTACAAAAATTATATATTTTATTTTCGCAAATAAATAATTGTCATGAGAATGTTAGTAATTTTATATTATGCTAATTTTTGATTGGGATATTTCCCGCTGTATTTATTTCAAATAAGTACAGTTTTCCCTAAAAAATACGTGTCATTTATTATTGATCAATTAAGTTGAAATGTCTTCGGAAATACAAGATATTGAAATAAAATGACTAAGGTAAATGAAAAGATAAAAATATATAAATATGATAATTAATTTTGAACAATTAAAAACGCGAAATCAACTTTATTGATAGACAGATGAAGAATTCAGTTACAATAATTTCTTATTTTCTAATATTTACATACAAACGTTAACGATCTGTATCTTACAAAACTAAGGCATTCTTATGTGTAGGCTTGACCTACCACAATATATATATATAAGGTAAACTTAATAAGTCGGCGATTAAAGGTCTGGTCTATTACTTCAAAGTATATATATTTAAAACAACCCTACAAGTTATATATATTATATATATATTGTAATGATGCAAGGCATACACATTGAGCTGCATCTGAAATGGGAAAAATAAGATATACAAAGTAAGAAAAGGGTAATAAAAGGTTATGTAAGTGATATTATTAAGTATTAGTAGTGTCGAAGTGCATACGAATTTTAATAACGATAACATTATTTTCCTAAATTTCTATATTTATATTTCTTTCATTAATTTCTTACTTATTATTTCTTATTCAAATTTCAAATATTAGCGCGAAAAACACATATTCAAATTCATATGCATCTTTAATTTTATATCGACACTAGTAAGCCACGCCTACAAATTGACATCTCGCAAATGTAAATATTTATCGTGCGCAGTACTCAATTTGTAATATTAAGTTTTACATTAACCTAACTTGTTAATTTATTAAATAATTTTTAAAATCTGTAAGAATAGTAAAATTAGTCAAATTCCTTCTATTTAAATATGTTAATAAGGTAAAACATCGAGACTTTTTGGGCATCATATTTTGAAATTTATAAAATAGTAGACGCATTTTTTTGACCGATCCTTAGAAATTTTTATATATCATCAATTAAAATCGCTAATTTAGTATAAAGTAATTAAAAGTATCCTGCCGTTAAATAAACCCAATCGACGAGAGAAATTCTTCAAGAAATTTCGTTTTTTAACGTATTTACGTACAACCAAGCGTCATAGACGTAATATCACGATAATCGCAAGAAATTCTAAAGAAATATTGTCAAGAAACAGTCACCGAACATCTACGGAATTGATTATCGTTCATCTACATCGATACCTGTAATCCAACAGCTAGATAAGAACGCAGGGAGAAATTAGGCATCAGAGACCAAGACCGAAGAAAATCTTCGAAAGCGTCATTGGAAACAGCCACCCACGCCGTCAACAATTCGAACAGCAATCGGACTTTTTTCGACCGCCGAGAATCATCCCATTTGATGCGTACGTACTACAAAATAAACATCAGGATTATTATAATCGCAGGTTACAGATAAAACATATTTATTTTTCAAAATTTTTAATTCTTTAAACTTTTAAACTAATAAATCTCTCGATTTTGTTTACCTAACCTAAATGTCCTATACTTGTATTAATTTTTCATAAACAACCAATTTAAACGTAGGAATAGTAATTAATAAGGTACTTACCATTATCGTTATAAGATTATTTATATTTTTATCCATATTTTTATAAGTTAAAACACACATAACCACCTTATTTTCTTAAGTAACACCTTGTTGTCTTTCTTACATATAGTTTCTTTAATTTCACCCTTTGCTATACATGTTATTTTATTACAGTTTTCTTTTATAGCAATAAACTTAATATTTTTATTATCATATCAATCTTTTATTTGTCTATATTTACTTGTAGGAGTTATTTCTTTAAGCCTTAACATTAATAGTTTACTTTTATGGAAGCAACAACTTATATCTAACGAAGAGCCTGAGATTTCACATTTAATTAAGCTTTTTAATTTAGTTTCATGCGATCCGACTAGTTGGCAATTTAAAACACAGATCGAGCAGTTTGAGGAGTTATATAGAGGCGCCCATCTTTTAATTTCAAAATTAATATTTTTTGTACTATTTCATTACTTTGATTATCACCTCCTCAGCTATTCATCATTTGTCGCTTAACGGGAGGCCCTTTAAATTAGGGTCCTCACAGCTACATATCATTTGACGCAACAACGTGGAGGCCAGTTGCTTCTTTTAAATAACTCGACTACAATATAAATTATGACAAATAATTGCTACATTCAAAATTATTTTACATATATAATTTAGACGAAAGGTGTATGTTATTACTGTAGTTGTGTGTAGAATTGTGTACCTATTTTTCCTATTGTTCAGCTGATTTTTACCTACAATTCTTCACATCCCAGACTTTGAAGGAGTTACGGATATAGTAAAGGTTAGTGAAGGGGAAATATCACCTTGTATGTACGTTGTTTTATTTAACTTTTGTCTACTTATATTATTACTGTGTCTCGAATATTGTTTATACATATTTAAATCATAAATTTCTACTTATCAACTATTCATTATAATAATTCCATTAATAATTAAAGAAAAATATCAATATAAACTCTTTGCATAATATTAATTCAATCAATATTAATATGGACACCAGACACAGGACAAAAGCAGTAAAGGACACTACGCAAGAAGACAGGGCTGAACAGGGAGACATTCCTGTTGCACAAACTTCCACAGCTGAAGGGGTAAGTTCACCAGACAATAGCCAGTTGATGAACATGCTACAGACATTAATGACACAAATAAATGATTTAAAACAAGACAATATAAATATGAATAACAAATTAGATACAAATAACCGGGACTTAAAACAAGATAATCTTGATATGAACAACAAATTAGACAATACTAATAATAAATTAGATACTAATAACGTTGATTTAACTAACAAATTAGATAATACCAATAATAAAATAGATACAAATAACGATAACTTAAAACAAGACATAACTAATCTGAGTACTGACTTATTGGCAAAATTAGAGGCTAACACGAAAAAAATTAATGAAAGATTTGAACTCAATAATGCGCATATAGACAACAAATTAAGTGCTTTCAAGGTAGATTTAGAGGGTAAAATTGCTGAGATTTCAACAGCTCAGAAAAAGATGGAGGAGAACGAGCTGAAATACTTAATTAAACTAGATGAAACCGTTAACTTACAGAACTTACATTGGGCAAAACAGTTAGAGGCAACAACAAATGAAATACATAATAATACCGAACAGAGACTAATAATTACAACTAAAGATAAACAACAAAATGTAGACAAATTGATTTCAGAGAATAATACTATATTTAATACAAAATTGACTAATTTTAACAAAATAAATGTAGACAACACTGAACAATTAAAAATAACGTTAAACCAAGATATTAATACTCAAATAAGTCAATGCAAAGATCATAATAACCAAGAAATAAACACAGTTAGACAAAATTTAGATGCTATAATCACTACTAACAATGATAATTACACTAACACGCAAGCTAACATTAAACAATTAGAAAATAAAATTAGAAATTATTTTTCATCAACAAATTACAATAATACTAACAATAACTCTATTAAGATAGAAAATCTACATCATTTCGACGGGGACATTACAAGAGTACACCCCATGACGTACCTTAGCTGTTTATTACGTTATTTAGAGGATGTTTCGGAGGAGAAACATAAAATGGAGGTCATTCGTGTAACTTTACGTTATAGTGCACAAGAGTGGTTTCAAAGAATTGAGGACCATTGCAATTCTCTTGACCAGTTCGTTACACTCTTCACAAAAAATTACTGGGATGAAACGCAGCAAAATCGAGCAAAAATACGGTTATTGACAGGTAAATATAGATTAGGACAAGTCTCTCGTGAAACATACGCCTCTCGCATATACAATCAGTGTAAGCACTTGAATGATATAGACGAATCAATGATTGCCAGGCAACTCCTGAATCATTTTATCTACACTGATACTCAAGCTATAATATGTCAAAGGGTGACTAATATGGATTCACTTATAGACATATTAAGAAGGTTAGATGATTTTACGGAAAATAACCATCAGCAACAACACATTTATCGCAATCCCAATAATCGCAATCATCCGTCTCAAAATTTAAACAACAATAACAACAATCAAATAAATTCACCACCTCAAAGATACAATAATTCTAACTATAATAACAGAAATCAAAATACTTCAAGACCGTACAACAATTATAACAATTACAATAATAATTACAGCCATAATATAAATAATGACCGCAATCAACCAAATATCCCACCGAATAGACAAAATTTTAACTTCCAGCCGACAAGATACAATAACAATAATAATTATTTTAATCACAATAATCGCTCAACGGATCACCAACAAAATAATAATAATTCGAATAATTATTCTAATCAACAAGGACGAGGATTTAACCATATACGAACTCGTGGTCGTGGTCAAATAAATCATATTAGTAGACGTCACCGTTCTGTGTCGCCTATACGTACAAACATGGAGGAGGTATTAAAAAAAACGTCAATTTCACAAGTGGACCTCTATACCGACCCAATACCAGGTCCGTCAACACGCCAGAATTGAGAACACCAAACGACTATAGCATACCATTTAAGATAGATACTATTACTTTTTATCAAAATCCGGAAGAATTCATTAATGTAGAAGACGCAGGCAACCAAACTACCCAAATATATACATTACCTATTGTAAAATTAAAATTTGAAGATATCTTTTTATATTGCTTAATTGATACAGGAGCAGAAATCACTTTATTGAAAGCAGAAAAGGCTAAAAACATACGGGGATACGAGAAGAACATTATAAAAACAAAAGGGACAGACATCCTTGCTGCGAACGGAAAACGTATGGGGACGGTAACAAAACAATTATCTACGGAAATATTCATCAACAAATCAAAATACATCATACATTGCTATATAATTGACAAACTACAATACGACTGTATAATAGGTATTGACAGCATTAAAAGTCTCAGAATGATCTTAGATTTTGAAAATGGTATACTTAATATAGATGATAATAAAGTAATATTTGAGAAACAATTGTCAGATGAAGAATTAAAAGGTTATAACCTATATAAGAAGGAAGTGCTAATGAGAGAAATCAATAATATTATGTTAAATAAAGAACCGTGCTATAGAAGAGATTACGAGGGGAATAATGTTACAGAAGGAAAAATAATTGAATTTGATAATACTAATATTGGAATAGAGAGAATGGAAGTTATGCAAGGAACGAAGAATAGTCACGAGGGAGGAGATGTAGTCGAGATTAGAATGGATAACCAAATAAATAATACAATAAATAATTTTGAAGATATAAAGAATTTTATAGAGAACTCAAATATACCATATACAACAGTCATAGCAGACTTAATAGCAATCTTACATAATAATATCACATTAATTAATAATGATGTAGTGTTCGCAAAAGGATATCAGCATCCGATAAATATAGATAACGAAGATCCATTAATTAGCAAAAATTACCCCATCCCGTATCATTATCAACAATAAGTGAGTCAGTAACTGGAAAGATTAGAACAGACTGGCATAATAGAGAAGTCTAATACCTACTTTATTAATCCTATAGTGATAGTCCAAAAGAAAGACTTATCTCTACGTATTTGTTTAGATGCAAGAGCATTGAACCGAAGAATCAAACCCGAATTCGAAATGCCGCAAAATATAGATGTATTGTTAACAAAATGTGGTAATAAGCCCATATACAGCAAATTAGATCTCAAGAATGCATTTTGGCTTATCAACTTAGAACCTGAATCGAGAAAATATTGTGGTTTTCTTGTGAATGGTATTGTTTATCAATTTAGAGTGTGCCCATTTGGCTTAAAAACATCGCCAGCCGCCCTTATTAGATTTCTACATAAAATATTGGATAAATACAACGAATTCGCATTACACTATCTTGATGATATAATTATATTTTCCGAGAGTGTAGAACAGCATTTACAGCACCTGAATATAATTCTTAACACTTTAACAACGGAAGGTATGAAATTAAACCTATTAAAATGTCAATTTTTCCGTCAAGAAATAAATTACCTTGGCTATGTGATAAATAAAGAAAACATCTTACTAGATCCAACACGCCTTGACGAAATTAAGAATTACACCAGACCAAAGAACCTAAAAACACTACGAGGATTCTTAGGTGTATTGAACTACTATCGCAAATTCATTTCCCACTATAGTGAAAGAACTATACCTTTATTGGAGCTTTTGAAGAAAGGAAAGAAATGGACATGGACTTCAGAATATGAAAATAGCTACATTCAGTTAAAAGAAAGTTTTGTCGAGAATTTAAAACTTCACCACCCAGATTTTACATTGCCATTTGTAGTCAGAACTGATGCATCACATCAAACCATCGCCGCAGAACTCGTACAAATTAAAGACAACATCGAAACGCCTATCTATTTCATTTCTAGAACACTTAAAGCCTGTGAAACTAGATATACAATATCAGAGAAGGAAATGTTAGCTATAGTATTTGCTTTAACAAAGTTAAGATATTATCTCATTGGTAAAAGTTTTACACTTGAAACAGACCATAAAGCTTTAGTTAATATTATGAGTTGTAAACTAAATAATAGCCGCATATATAGGTGGACACTACTCATACAACAGTATGAATTCAATATTGTTTACAAACCAGGGAAAGAAATGATTACCGCGGATGCTCTAACCAGACAAGACGGGGATGTAAAACGACAAAATATCTGTATAAATTTGGTACAACTTCAAAAACAGGGAATATTTTCTAACAACAAACTATTATCAATACAATCAGGTCCAGAATTCATGGAGATACTTCAACACTTGAGGGAAACAGGAACTTACAAAGGCATGTCACTTAGAGATAATTTAATTGTAAAGCAAATAGGTAAGAACATTGTTTATGTCACAAATGAGAAACATACGAGGGAAATAACTGACTATTTACATTATACTTACACACATATAGGAGCTCGAAAATGCTGGCTACTGTTCAGAGAAGCGTTCTATTGTATTAACGACGAGAGAATCATTAAAAGCGTTATTAAGCACTGCCGAACATGTGAACTTGCGAAGGATAAGAATTATACCAACACAAATATCAGCCATAACATTGTAACGTACGATAATTTAGAACTTATATCTATAGATTTTCTTACCAACTTAATACCAAGTACGAAAGGCTATAAAAATATACTAGTGATTTGCGATATCTTTTCCAAATTTATTAAATTAATTCCCACACAGAAATGCAACACTAATACTGTACTACAAGCATTAACAGACTATTTCTTACAATATGGCAAACCGTTAGCTATTTTATCCGATCACGCGACGTATTTTACTAGTGACAGATACAAGGACTTTCTACACTCACACAATATACGTACATATTATACATCAATACGTTATCCACAGGGCAATCCGACAGAACGATATATACGTGAAACTCTGAAATATCTAAGAATTCTCTTAAATGATAATCACAATAAATGGGCCAAATATTTACTACAAATAGAATTCACCTTAAACAATACACCCAGTACGGTTCATAACCATTGTCCTATAACTATTTTTACTGGACAACCACCGCAAAGACCATGGACAGATCCAGAAGCCATCAACTTCAACGAACGACTAATGGAAGTGAGAGAGAAATTGTTGACTAAGAAAATTAAATGGGAAAGGAAGAGGAACACCGTTGATAAAAAATATAAGACATATAATCTAGATGATAGAGTTATAGTTAAAAGTTTAAGAGTTTCTAATCTTAAAAATAAAATAATGGGAAAACTGCTCAAACCTTATCAAGGACCATATATTATAAATAGAATCCTAGGCAATAACACTTACGAATTGAAGGAAGAAGAAACCGGATACATAAAGGGTAGATATCATATCACGATGTTGCAAGATTACGCATCAGAACAATAGATTACAATTGAATATGAATACAGTCTTAAAAATTATAATATTATTGAAAGGTATGTTATAGCTCGTAAATTAAAAGATTACAACAAGAATAACTAATAAATAATACAAAAACTATAAATATAAACAAAGACGACATTAACATTAAAATAAATAATAATTAAATAAACTAAAACTTATACTAAAAAAGGAAAAGGAAACTAAAGATTTAATCGATTATATGTACAAATAAAAAAAAAAAAGAAAAGGAATTTAATAGTGCAATTAAACATTTCTTGAATATAAGTTATATAAAATAGAAGAAATTATTCCTGTTAATAGATTAATACATTTTTTTATAATCATTACTCATTATTCTTAAATTCGTTGACACATATAATAAGATTAGCATAGCAAGGTTGTTATTTTCCATTTCATGTATCTAGTTTGGGAAAAGAATATCCTCATTTGCGCATTCAGACATCTTTTCCACGGGGAAATGTAATGATGCAAGGCATACACATTGAGCTGCATCTGAAATGGGAAAAATAAGATATACAAAGTAAGAAAAGGGTAATAAAAGGTTATGTAAGTGATATTATTAAGTATTAGTAGTGTCGAAGTGCATACGAATTTTAATAACGATAACATTATTTTCCTAAATTTCTATATTTATATTTCTTTCATTAATTTCTTACTTATTATTTCTTTTTCAAATTTCAAATATTAGCGCGAAAAACACATATTCAAATTCATATGCATCTTTAATTTTATATCGACACTAGTAAGCCACGCCTACAAATTGACATCTCGCAAATGTAAATATTTATCGTGCGCAGTACTCAATTTGTAATATTAAGTTTTACATTAACCTAACTTGTTAATTTATTAAATAATTTTTAAAATCTGTAAGAATAGTAAAATTAGTCAAATTCCTTCTATTTAAATATGTTAATAAGGTAAAACATCGAGACTTTTTGGGCATCATATTTTGAAATTTATAAAATAGTAGACGCATTTTTTTGACCGATCCTTAGAAATTTTTATATATCATCAATTAAAATCGCTAATTTAGTATAAAGTAATTAAAAGTATCCTGCCGTTAAATAAACCCAATCGACGAGAGAAATTCTTCAAGAAATTTCGTTTTTTAACGTATTTACGTACAACCAAGCGTCATAGACGTAATATCACGATAATCGCAAGAAATTCTAAAGAAATATTGTCAAGAAACAGTCACCGAACATCTACGGAATTGATTATCGTTCATCTACATCGATACCTGTAATCCAACAGCTAGATAAGAACGCAGGGAGAAATTAGGCATCAGATACCAAGACCGAAGAAAATCTTCGAAAGCGTCATTGGAAACAGCCACCCACGCCGTCAACAATTCGAACAGCAATCGGACTTTTTTCGACCGCCGAGAATCATCCCATTTGATGCGTACGTACTACAAAATAAACATCAGGATTATTATAATCGCAGGTTACAGATAAAACATATTTATTTTTCAAAATTTTTAATTCTTTAAACTTTTAAACTAATAAATCTCTCGATTTTGTTTACCTAACCTAAATGTCCTATACTTGTATTAATATTTCATAAACAACCAATTTAAACGTAGGAATAGTAATTAATAAGGTACTTACCATTATCGTTATAAGATTATTTATATTGTTATCCATATTTTTATAAGTTAAAACACACATAACCACCTTATTTTCTTAAGTAACACCTTGTTGTCTTTCTTACATATAGTTTCTTTAATTTCACCCTTTGCTATACATGTTATTTTATTACAGTTTTCTTTTATAGCAATAAACTTAATATTTTTATTATCATATCAATCTTTTATTTGTCTATATTTACTTGTAGGAGTTATTTCTTTAAGCCTTAACATTAATAGTTTACTTTTATGGAAGCAACAACTTATATCTAACGAAGAGCCTGAGATTTCACATTTAATTAAGCTTTTTAATTTAGTTTCATGCGATCCGACTAGTTGGCAATTTAAAACACAGATCGAGCAGTTTGAGGAGTTATATAGAGGCGCCCATCTTTTAATTTCAAAATTAATATTTTTTGTACTATTTCATTACTTTGATTATCACCTCCTCAGCTATTCATCATTTGTCGCTTAACGGGAGGCCCTTTAAATTAGGGTCCTCACAGCTACATATCAATATATATATATATATATATATATATATATATATATATATAATATATAGATATAATATACTGTCATTTATATTTTATATTCCTTGAAAAAAGCATCATTTGCCGAAACATGTAGGATTGTTTTAAATATATACATTTTCAAGTAAAACCAGACCTTAAATCGCCAACAAATTGAATTTACTATAATATATATAGATAATTATTTTTTGACCTTTGTATGTTAAGTAGATTAAATTAGTCGGTGATTTAAGGTCTGGTTTTCTTTGATATGTATGTATTTAAAGCAATCTTACATGTTTCGACACGTAGTGTCTTTTTCAAAGAAATAAAAAATATATATCATATATTTTTTTAATTTCTTAGATGTAGTTAAATTTTTATCCGTAAGGTCACGTGAAGGTTTTAGTATACATACGGTGATGAAGTCAATACACGGGAAGAACTTGAACAAAAAATTCAAGAATTAGAAATTCTCAAAATATGTGAGACGTCATTTGATAAAAATCATAATAAAATGTATCAAAGTTAACGGTGGACACTTTCAACATTTACTAAAGTAAATTAAAACTATTTTTTAATATTGAATAAACGGCGATGTGTTTTCATAATTATCTATTTCAACACCTTGAATTATAATTTCTATGTCTATTATCTCCAAATGCTGTATGGCATAGGATATGAGGCCCTGTATACACATAAATTTCTAATTGCAATAATAATGGAATTAGTATTTAAAGTATATCGATGATATAGTGATACCGTTTATAATTTCAGTTAAAAAAAACATTGATACCGATTATTCACATACCTCGAAATCACCAGAATAAATAAGAATAATTGAGTTGTATAATTAATAAACAATGCATATGTATGTTCTTAATAAAATGTCTATACCGTAAAATGTATGTTTTGTAAATAAATCAATGTTTAAAAATTGTGTTTTTTCTTACCTGAGCGCTTGAATTATGTAATAATAATACCTAAATTCTATTTACTTTTGAATATTATATGGCATTACCACTAATAATAATTCAATATATGATTTCTATTCTGTTACATATATGTATAAACTTATGGCTGATACTATATAAAAATAAGCTTAATTTTGCCGCTGAAATTTTTTTTAAAGTTTTTAGTTTTCCAAAATTATTTTTTAAATTTATTTGAAAAAAAATTATCTGTAAAATATTGCAAACAAAGCAATTGTTTTTTGGGAAAAAAGGCGACCTAGTTGATTTCAGTCGGTTCTTAAATCAACACAGAAATACGCAACACTAATTATAAATTTAAAAAACGAAGAAATATAATAGGTAGCTGAAGAAATAAACAAAATTTTGCTTCTTGATCACTTAACTATTTGTAATATCGTTTGTCCTTAATGTCAAGGTTAAGATGTAATGCAAATATTTTGATTGTTCGTTGCTTATACTCTTTACAGCATTGAAAATCATCTAAGAAAAGTTTGTTTTGGCAATTAATAAAATTTCATCTAAAATATTAATTAAGAAAATGTTTTACCTTCGTAAACGTATATGAAGTATGATCTAATAAGAGATTCAGATTCTGTCAATGAACTGGATGCTCGGGAAAGTACTTTAGTATAACCACCAGGCCATTCCTTACAAATCGAGATATTACTTTCCTTTCCTCCGAGAACAATTTCGTAAGCTGCAATGGTCGATGTCGTTGTTGTCACATTAGTTGCAGTCAGCAATATATGAGCATCGAATCGCCCCACAACGATAAGATTAAATTTAAACTCTTTTTTAGGATTACTTTGTCTCACCATACTAAAGAACTTGTCATAACTATTTCCTCCATGAGAAAAGTGCATTTTGCAACCACCAGAGCCTAATTAAATAAAATAATAGTCTAGTCTATTATGACAGTGTTGGAATAGATGAAATAGTTACGAAACTAGCAAATACTTAATGAAATATTTTCAGACCTTGTTCTCCTTGAAGTCCTGGGGGACCTGGTAATCCCCGTTCACCATTTGTTCCATCCAGACCCCGTTCGCCTTTGGTACCTAGACCATTAACATTTTATTCAAAAACATAAGATAATATAGGGTTGAGTACTACTTGAAAATATAATGTTTCTTACCCTTTTCTCCTTGAAAACCTTGTCTGCCTTCTTGTCCTGATTCACCTACAAAATAACGCAAATTTTGAAAATTTCGATTGATTATCAAAAGAAAAATATCAGCAAATGCTTAACGCTATTTTAACCATAAGTCTTTTTTATACTAATATAACATTTTCTTAGTGTGACAGTTCAGCATTTACGCGGTGAAAACGATCAGCTGTACGATCATTCTTGACATTTGTGTGCCGTCGTCTACACGTCCACGTTTATGTGTTTCATTTTATATTTTAAATTTTTGACTTCTTCTTCAAGACTTTATTTTAATCTGTTGTTCGTGCTACGTCTGACGTCGTGTTTACAAAAGAACAAAGACTAACACTTGTGGCGACACCATACTTATGTTCTTACATGTCGGCCTGTAAACTTTCTTCAAAAATTAATGTTCAAATTGTAAGTAATGTTTTAATTTCCTTAACATGTACTTTTTTAACGCTTATCATCTCAATTCAGTCATCAGAAATCCTGCAGAAGCATACCGAGATAGGATGCGAAATATCGGTTAAATGAAATGAACTACTCGTAATAACATTGTTTTGCTGGAATCTCCAGAAACTTCTCCCTTCTCTGTACCGAACAGCAAAGACTCTTTCCTTATCTCTCTCTCTCTCCCTCCCCCCCCCCTCTCTCTCTCTCTCTCTATATATATATATATATTGATAAAATACGCTGATGAACTGTGTTTCATAAATAATATTCTTTATATATGGCCACACAAAAAAATCCATGACTGTTAAATCACACGATCGTGGTGGATATGGAATCGCTGTATTTCTACTTATTATCCTATCGCCATAAAATTGTTGCAAAAACTGCGTATTTTCAAGTGTAACGTGAGATGTAGCCCCATCCTGTTGAAAATATCCGACCTGGAGTTCATCATTAGTCAATTGATTAGTAAAAACACTGAGAATTTCGTTACGATATTTCTCCGATGTTATCGTGCCCTCAAAGAATATTGGTCCTATTAATCGGTGACGACTCATACCTACCCATACGCCTATTTTTTCTGGATGTAGAGGAACTTCTCTCTAGAAATGAGGATTTTCACTGGACCACATACGCATATTTTGTGAATTAACATAACCTTTCAAAAAAAGTATGATTTAAAATATTGTCTGTATTGTTTGAATAAACCATTGGAAAATTGTGTTCTTTTTTCATAATCCGTTGGTAATAGATTTTGTACAGAAGTTAATTTATATGGATACATGTGCAAGTCCTTTTTTAACATTTTTTGACATGTTCCATACGAAAGCCCTACTTCTTGCGAAACTCTGCGAATAGATGTTCGAGGAGATTCGTTAATAATTTGTCTGACATTTTCAATTACGCCGCGACTTCTCTTGAGAGGAGGACCGCTTCCTTTTTTTCTTAAAATACTGCCTGTTTGACGAAAAAGATTTACACAATCCATTAGTGTATCACGGAAAGTTTTATAGCTAGGAACAGTATTTGGATATCTCTCTTCAAACTCCGCAAGGCAATTTTCTATTGAATGCTGCCAAATACCATCAATTTTTTGAGATGTCAGGAAGTAACATTCTACCATAAACGCTTTATGCATATCATTAAAGGCCATTACTTTTTCTTTTGATGAAACTTTAAAATATATATGTATTTGACACTGACAGATGTTTCAAATAACATCTTAATGACTAAAGCTACGACATAATTTTTATATACACGGCCAGCTACGAGTGAAAATTTTAATGATCGCTCGTTATAATAATTTGATAATAATAAAAGAAGATAATAATAGTATATATTCAGTGATTTATAATAATATTAAAATTGTAAAGTATATAAATTATACTATAGATTGGGCGCCTTGGTTTACTTAAAAACCTATTACACACGTTCACCAGCGCTACTCCTATGATTTCAGTATTAGCGGCTAGGTCGTCGGAGAGCACTAAATTTATAACAAAGTTGACTATCTAGGATCTTCGTCGATATGTTTCCCCTAAGTGTATGGTGGTGAATTGTATAATAAAATAACTTAGTCTTCTCCAGCTAAGCATAGATAAATAAAAGAATTGATTTAAAGAAATGTATATCAAAGTTTATTTTAAATAAGTTTTCTGTAAACAATAACATACAACGTGACTATCGACAAATAATAGAATTATAATTGCGTACATGTGTGAATCAAGAAAATAAATAGGGTTATGTTTTAATGGTTAGAATGTTATCAAGTGAGTTACGTTATAAATTAAAGAATAACTATATCTAGGTAAGTACTACAGATTTTATCAAATCAAAGTTCTTTCACAATTATCAATAATGTTGGAATGTAATTTTCAAGTAAGATTATGAGGATTTTTATTTGGTTATTAATAAAAATATTTTATATGTAAATCGTTTCAAAAGAGTCTTTATTTGAAATAATTTTTATTAATAAGAGCTGTTTTTTATCGTCTAAGGCAGGAATCCTGATGGTAAGGACGTAGATTGGTCGATTCGTCGTGCATTCAAAGTGCGGAGTTTTCAAGTTTACTTGACCGGCTCTGAGCGTGTTCCGTCGATGTGGGATCCTTCCTCGCACCGGTGTTCGATCGAAAGATGCTAAGCTCGATTTCTGACCGTACTTCGCTGGTATCGTCTTCAAATGTATCTCAAAAGTAGCTCCAAATTATTGTTTAACTTTTGTGGTCACTTATAAATTTTTAACTCAAGTATTTCTGCTTTAATTTAATAATTTAATTTAAATTTGGAGTCACACATTTTTAAGCACTTCTAATCAAAATTTTATAACCGACGCTCGATGGCAATTATTTCATTCAAAGCCTATTTTACTTTTGTGAAATAGCCTCGAATTTTACTTCAAATTACATATAATAATATAAATATAAATAATGTATTGTTTCCAACTTATGAACAAAATTAAAATAATAATTTTCAAATGGTTGACCTGGGTTTTTAAATGTAGGGTTATGTGTTATGAGTGACAGGAAAATAATCGTTTCGCGGGTTAGTTTACATTTGAAATGTGGGCGTGTCTAACTAGTATCGATACAAGTTTTTAATGTAGATAAATTAGATATCTGTAATTTCGCGCTAATGATTTAAATTATAAAAATGACAATTAAATAAATATTAAAAAGTAAATTTTGAACTAAATGTAAATTGATTTGAAATATACAAAGCTATCGTATTACCAGCATGTAACACGAATGGATTGCGAGAGATTAGGCCGAACAGCAAGGGATCTAAAGCCAATGGGCACCAGACCACCGGGAAGGCCCTTCAAAAGATGGCGAGATAGTTGGCAGTCTACGTCACAAACATGACTGCAGCACTATGAAAGAGATCGGATAAGAACAGGCCTAAGGCCTAATATAAGAAGATCGTAATATTAATTTATTTACACTTCGATACTAATTTTACAAACTATTTTCGCCAATTTTAACCAATCTATTACATATTATTTCTGTCTTTCCTTTCGCAGTTAGCTGAAATGAAGGAGTAATTCTGCCCCACAACATTATCCCCGTAGAAAGAATATCGGAAGAAAAGTGAAGATATCTCTTTCTCAGTCAAGAAGAGTGAAATCAAGAATATTAACTTGTAGTACTTCCTTAGGTGAAATGTGTCGAACAATAAAAATATAACAAATTCATATAACTTCTGAGAATTATCTAAGATTCTCTGTCTTTTATTTTAATTTAATTTAATTACAATCATTGATTATCCAATATTTTGGAATATATTTAGTTAAAGTTAAAGTTTGATTCTTTTTATTTA
Source organism: Melolontha melolontha (assembly GCA_935421215.2). Taxonomy (NCBI): domain Eukaryota; kingdom Metazoa; phylum Arthropoda; class Insecta; order Coleoptera; family Scarabaeidae; genus Melolontha; species Melolontha melolontha. The sequence goes on from OW285241.1 coordinate 79,093,919, forward strand.
TAAAAATGTAAGTTACGAGTCCGCATATAATACAACCTATTCATAATTACCAGACGTACACTCAGCAATTTCATTCATTCGCCGGATACACGTGGAGTAAGATAAGATAATATTTAATATATAAAGATGGGCAAAGCATTAGTTGATAGAGTTATTAGTGTAACTGTACGCGACACAGATCGCTAGTAACCTCAGTGTAATCTAGTCTAAGTCTATATTGTAACGTATTGTCAAATCCGTAAAACAAATAAATTTTTTTGTTAAATTTCAACGCTCTCGAAATTTAACTGGCGCAGTCAGGACGGATCTTGGCAATCACTGTTGGAGAATTACAAACGTCGAAAATAGTGAGTGTGAATTTCAATTCTTTGGCCCAGAGAAAGAACAAAAAGCGACAGTATGTGCAATTAGATTCAACGACGGTTACACAAGGCCTGGAGGAACCAAAAGGTGCAACGTTTGAACTGGGACGAACGCCGAAACGATCAAAATCTCGTCAAGGTACCCATCAACGTTATAAAAATTAAGAAACACGACTGGAGGATCAAAATTTCCAAAGGTGCGATATTGAATTGGAAAAAACACGGAAACGATCAAAATCTCGTCGAAGTGCCAATCAATATTATAATTAAGAAAAAGCAACAAGCAAACAAAAGAAGTAACACAAGAAAACAACAATACTTAACAAGAAGAATAACAAGCCAACAAAGAAACCAAACCAATACAGCAACTAATAAAAGAAGTAACACAAGAAAACAACAATACTTAACAAGAAGAATAACAAGAAGAATAACAAAGAGAATAACACAAAGAATAAATCAACCAAAATCGAATGAAGATCTTACTAACAATTCTGTAAGTAGATTTTTAAATTTTTTACATATCTACAATTTTATGTAGTGATTGTAACACGAATTTTTTGCTTTTGTGAAAAAAGTATTGAAATACACGACGAAAAGCAAACAGATTAAAATAGAAATATAAGTTGGTAAACAAAGCTTTATATGTCAATAGAAAATCTTGTAGAAGACCTAGTAAATTCAATTAATACATTAAATTTAAACGAAATGCCTAATCAAACTTATACGAGAAGTTCTATAAGCCAAGCAGAAATCTGCACGATACCAATATACAATAGTGATCCAAATATATTACCATTATTTATTGATGCTTGTGAAGATTTGATAAAAACTTATTTCGATAAAAATAATAGAGATAACCCTTTAAACCCATATTTAATAAGAATAATAAAATCAAGATTGAGTGGAGAACCGCAATCGACAATAGGGGCAAGAAAATTAAAAACTTGGCATGATATTAAAGCATTACTAGAATTAACATTCTTAGACCAGAGATCAGAAGATTGTCTTTTAAATGATGTAACAATGGAACAGCCTAGAAAAAATGAAAATCCTTACATATTCGGACAAAGGATTAGGGACATGTTAAATTTACTATTAACTAAAATGCAACTAGATACTGAAGAAGAATTACTACCGTTAAAAACAAACATGTATAAGAAAACTGCATTACAAACATTTAAAAGAGGATTAATGCATTACGGTAGAATTGGCGAAATAATGTATTTAAAAAATCCAGAGACATTAGAAAATGCTCTAGCTGAAGTACTAGAATACCAAAATTGGCAGTACAGATGCGGAAAATCAACAATGCCGCAAAATAACTACAAGATAATACATCAGATAACACCAGGACACATGAAAACACCAGCTCAACAAGAACAACTTCCACGAATACAAGTGCCACGAACACAACAATTTCAACATCAACCACAAGTAAAACAATTCCAATACCAGCCAAAAACAAATTATCAAAATCCATTTCCTATTAAACCAAATTTCCAAAACCAAAGTAAACAAAATTCCCACATTAAGCAAAATTCCTATAAATTTGCAAAATCTCCTGCACAATTAATGGAAAGAAGAAAACCTAGACAACAACCAATGGAAATTGACCCAAGCATGAGCCGAATGAGACAAACATCATATGGACCATCAACATCACAGCAAAAATGGAAACTTGAAGAAATGAACAATCAAGGCCAAGAAGAAGAAGAAGAAAATCCAGAATATGAAGAGTATGGAGAATCAGAAGACTATGAATATCAACCAATTTGGGATGAAGATACAGAACCATTTCCATTCGAACCAGAGGAGCAGCCAAATTTTCCAACTGGAGCCTCAGCGAACGAGACACCACCGAATGTCCAACAACCGGTATAAAGTTAAGAAATCATTTAGAATTTAATCAACAACATTGTGTACGATTACCTTATATTTATGTACCAGAAATTAATGCAAAATTTCTAATTGATACAGGTGCATCAGCATCCTCAATTTCAACTGAAATAGCTCAAAATCATTTTCCAAATTATATCAAATATTCACCATTTTCAGTAACAACAATGCACGGTACCACATATCATAATTACGTTCTTAGCATACCTTCTTTACACACATTTAACGCGTACGGACAAATACACGAATTTAATATAGTAGATTTTTCTAAAAAATATGATGGAATAATAGGTTTAAGATTATTAGAAAAAATGAATTCCATAATAGATTTTAAAACTAAAAAACTTCGCACAAGTTTCGCGGAAATACAATTATATTTTGACAGCCCAAAAATTAAAATAGGACCAAGAGAAAGAAAAATAATTAAAATACCTGTAGATCGAAATCTAAAAGAAGTACATATAAATCATCAAAGAATAGCACCAGGAGTAGAAATACCTGAAAACATCACGACCACAGAAGATTACTACGCAATTACTGAAATCGTAAACTTCAATAACTACCCAGTGGAAATAAACTTCGAAAAACCAATTTTAACTGAAGAATACAATTATGTTGAAGAAAACACAATAAAAGGAAAATTATCAATGAAAAGGATTAAAGAAATTCAAAGAAGAACATTAGAGGCAAAACTACGATTAAATCATCTGAATAAAGAAGAAAAAGAAATGATAAGAAAATTATGTATAGAATATCAAGATTTATGTCACAGTGAAGAATTACCTTTAACATTCACATCAGAAATTAAACATCAGATACGATTAAAAGATGAAACTCCGATATATCAAAAGCCTTATAGGTGCTGACCATGGGCTTATACTGGGTTGTATAATGTTTTGTTCTAACATGCTCTTTATTTGTTTATTTATTTCTTCTCTTTGTATTGGTGATTACCAATACAAAGAGAAGAAATAAATAAACAAATAAAGAGCATGTTAGAACAAAACATTATACAACCCAGTATAAGCCCATGGTCAGCACCAGTAGCGATAGTACCAAAAAAAATGGATGCATCAGGAATCAAGAAATATAGAATGGTAATAGATTATAGAAAATTAAATGAGAAAACCATCGACGATAAATTCCCAATTCCTAATATACACGATATATTAGATAAATTAGGAAGAGCTAAATATTTCACGACATTAGATTTAGCGTCTGGCTATCATCAAGTCGAGATGGAAGAAAAAGATAGAGAGAAAACAGCATTTAGCACAGAAGATAACCACTATGAATTTTTAAGAATGCCATTTGGTCTTAAAAACAGCCCAGCAACATTTCAAAGAGTAATGAATCATATTTTAAGAGGTCTAACAGTAGACACATGTCACGTATACCTAGATGATATAATAATATATGCAGCATCATTAGAAGAACATCAACAAAAATTAAAGAAAGTATTTAAACGCTTAAGAGAAGCTAATTTAAAATTATCAATGGACAAATGTGAATTTTTAAGAAAAGAAATTGCTTATTTAGGACATATAATAACAAAAGATGGAGTAAAACCAAATCCAGATAAGATTGAAGCAATAAAGGGGTATCCAATACCAAAAACACAAAAAGAAATCAAAGCATTTCTAGGATTATTAGGATATTACAGAAAATTTATAAAAGACTTTGCTAAAATTACAAAACCATTAACCAAATATTTAAAAAAGGGAAGTAAAATCGAATTCACAGAAGAATATACAACAACATTTGAACTTTGTAAAAAGATACTTTGTAATGAACCAGTATTACAATATCCAGATTTTAATAAACAATTTTTAGTAACAACGGATGCAAGCAATGTAGCAATAGGAGCAGTATTATCACAAGGAACGATAGGACAAGACAGACCAATATTTTATGCATCAAGAACATTATCGGAAACAGAACAAAAATATTCAACAGTAGAAAAAGAACTGTTAGCAATTATTTGGGCATGCAAACAATTTCGACCTTATATATTTGGAAGAAAATTTACGATAATCACAGATCATAGACCATTAGTGTGGTTACATAATTTGAAAGAACCAAACTCGAAATTACAACGATGGAAGATAAAATTAAGTGAGTACGATTATGAAATTATATATAAAAAGGGAAAAATTAATAAAAATGCGGATGCATTATCGAGAATCGAATTACATAACCAAGAAGATAATATAGATGAATTATTACAAGAAGATACATCATCTATAATACCACAAGTCGATAATGAAGAACTAGATGACTTACTACGAAATCTAGAACCACGAGAATTAACAATGGAAGAAATAATACAAAAATCAAGAAATCAGGAAGAAATAGATAACATTCTACAAGAACTAGGAAGAATAGAACATAATCCTAATAAACAACAAGAAGACGATGACTCACTGCATAGCAATGTAAATGTAGAACCAGAAACATCAATACCAATAACTGATATAGCAATAGATATACAGAAGATACAAGTATTCATAGAAACACATATATTTCCGACAACAGTAACATTTGATACGAAAAATGCTAAAGTAATATACCACGCAAAATTGGAGAAGAAAAATCTGAAACAAGAATTGATAGATTTAATAAAGGATATAATGCCTCAAGGAAATTATTACATATACACAACATATGAAATTTATAAAGAAATGTGTCAAGTTTATATCGAACACTTCAATAACAACGGACCAAAAATTTATAGATGTCTTCGAAGGGTAAGAATAATCGAAACACCAGAGGAAAAGATTGAAATCATAATGCAAAACCATGAAGGAAAAACTAATCACAGAGGAATCAATGAAACTTTAAAACAGATAAAGAAGAATTATTACTGGAGTCAAATGAAGGATGATATAACGAATTATATTAAGAGATGCGAAATATGTCAAAGAAACAAATACGATAGAGCACCACCAAAATTACCTTTTCAATTAACGAAATTAATAGAGAAACCATTTGATAAAATTCACGTTGATACGATATCAATAAATTCACAAAATTTTCTAACTATAATAGATACATTCACAAAATATGCACAAGCATATCCAATTCAAGGAAAGACAGCAGTCGAAGTAGTTGATAAATTAATAGAAAGTTTTAGTATACACGGTTCACCAAAAGAAATTGTAATGGATAACGGTTTAGAATTTAATAATGCAACATTAAAAGAATTATTAAAATTATATAGAATCAATGTTCACTATACAACGCCTTTAAATCCAAATTCGAATGCACCAATTGAACGATTACATTCAACACTTTTAGAACATGTTAGATTAATAAAAAATCAAAAACTAACTCAAGATATAAAACAGATAATGAAATTATCACTGTTAGCATACAACTCGACTAATCATTCAGCAACAGGAAACTCACCTTTTGAACTCTTGTATGGACACACTAATACAAAAGAACCAATGGACCTATATTACGATGAAACGTATTATCAAGATTATATTCAAAAACATAAAGAACGCACGAAATATCTCTATAATAAAATTGCAAATAAAATGCAAGAAGATAAAGAAAAGAAAATCATTAAAATAAATAAAAATAGAGAAAATGAAGAGATAAAAATAGGTCAGGCAGTATATGTAAAACCCCATAAATACTATTCACAAAAAACGAAAGAAAGATATCAAGGGCCATACACAGTTACGAAAATCAATGAAAATGGAACAGTTGAAGTTAAAACAAAAAAGAATAAAATTTTACGTTATCATATAAATTCATTAAAATTAGCGAATGTTCCAGAACCCTCATCGGAAGAGGATTAACAGTAGTATCAAGAATATCCATTTAAATGTAAATAAGAAATTTTCGTTTGAGCTACTAATAAATAACCTGTACCAAATAGAAAGTTTAATTCAAATTTAGAGTATATCAAACTAATACTTATTTTGCATTTATATTGTTAATACTTATTGTAAGTAATGAAGCATTTCAATATTTTATGTAAAATGCTCTGCCTATTTACGATGAAATAATACTTTTAAACAAATTACTCCTATAAATAAATACGTTGGCATAAAAAAACAATAAATTTAACTGAAGTATTTTAAAAACTTTCAGATAGAATTAATAATCAAAAAGATATTTCCGAAATTTAAATAACGCAAAAGAAATGTTAAGCAAAATTACCATCTCAGATAAAGCAAGTAGTTCTTTAGTTTATATAATTACATTCATATTAATACTATTAATACTTGCAATTCTTTTGTTTAAATTATATAAAAAGATAAGGACTAAACAAAAGGTTAAAAAACAAATAGATGCCGATAAGAAAAGAATGCAAGATTTGCCTTTTTAAGGATAATCTCGCATGTAAGGCGGAAGGAGTTACGAGTCCGCATATAATACAACCTATTCATAATTACCAGATGTACACTCAGCAATTTCATTCATTCGCCGGATACACGTGGAGTAAGATAAGATAATATTTAATATATAAAGATGGGCAAAGCATTAGTTGATAGAGTTATTAGTGTAACTGTACGCGACACAGATCGCTAGTAACCTCAGTGTAATCTAGTCTAAGTCTATATTGTAACGTATTGTCAAATCCGTAAAACAAATAAATTTTTTTGTTAAATTTCAACGCTCTCGAAATTTAACTTGTATATACTTTCAGTCATAGACATTATTAGTTTTAAGTCTTTTTTGTGTTTACCACAGTATAATTATTATTATTCACTTTATTTTTAAGTTTATTCTCATCTCTTGTATATATATGTTTTTGCTTATAAGTTTGTAATATAGATTATTTATATAGATTAGGTATATTTATCTTTAGTTAATTTTATCTTTATAATTATTTTTGTATTGTTAGTAAGTTCTGCCTTTATAGTAAGTTTTATAATTTTTAATTAATTTTGCACCTATTTTAATGTTTCATGAGTTGTTTTGGACTATAACATAGTATTACTGGGCTGTTTTCCTTTTTTTGTTATGATCTTAAACTTCTTTTATATTCTGGTATATGATTGCATTAAATATTCTGTTAATGGTTATGGTGTTATACTTGGGGTTATTATTTTGTTTTTCTCTTATTGATGGCATATGCTTAACATTCCTTTATAAATTGTTATACTTAATCTTCGTTTATAATTGATATATTAATATAAGCTTTAGCTTCCATAATAAATAATACTTTCTATAAATACAAATCATTACTTTCCATTCCTTACACTTATCTTTAAATCCATTCCTTTAACATATATAAATTCTAACGCTAAGAAATAAGTAATTAAACTTCTAGTTTCAAAAATTCTTTTATTGTAAATACCACTACAATATTGTTTCGCCATACAATTGGCTTCATCAGGTGGATGAAATAATGAATATGTACAATACAAATTTTCACATAAATATTCAAACTTGTATTGTACATATTCAGTATTTCATCCACCTGATGAAGCCATTGTATGGCGAAACAATATTGTAGTGGTATTTACAATAAAAGAATTTTTGAAAAGTTTAATTACTTATTTCTTAGCGTTATAATGAAGTTTCAACAAGTATCTCCTTCGTCAATTAACTATATAAATTCTACCTTTTAAAAAGACATTTTTGTCTATATTTCAATATTTTCATAATATTCATATAATTATAATAATTCATTTATTTATACTCAATTCTATACTCCCAACTATCATATATTAATTCCTACTATCTTTATAAATCTATACCTTGTCCATTTCAATTATCAATTCAACTCAACATACCTTTATTTATTTTTAATCATACTATCTCTTCCAATATAATACATTCATTCTATCATTTTATTTAACTTTTGCATACTTATAATTGGCTATTTTCCCCATTAAATGTTTTGATTTGTTATACAAGATTATTTAAATAATTGTTCTTTTTCTAAGTTTATTTTAACATTTTCAATATGTGATGTTGCTTTTATGTCTCAGAATATATTGTATCTTAGTAATTGTTTATTAGTTTTTAATATGTAAGCTCCAGTTATGTTAAGTTTTCCTTTTTTATTTATAAATTAATTATGTGACTTGTTATTTCTTCATTAATTATATTTTTGTTTTGTAATGTGTTCTCTTTCTTTATTAAATTGTGTTTATATGTGTTTCCTTTGCATTATTCATTAATAAATTGTGATATTCTCTATTATTTATTTGGGATTTATTATATAAATTAGTTTAGGTTTGTACCTCAGCGGTTTATTAATCTTGTGGTCAGATAGAATTTTAGTTACGTATTTGTTATTGTTTATGTTCGTATTTGCGTTTAGTTGTTGATCTCCCCGTACCTGATTTATTATTATCTCTTTTGGTTTATTGTTTTTGTTACCTGAGTTGATGGTTGCCTTACCCAGTACCTCTTTATGTGTGTCAAACATATTATTAATGGTTTGTTTTAAATCGGCATAGCTGGAATCTATTTTGTTGTTCAGTTTATTGCAATTAATTTCTATTATATTATTTGTAATATCTAAGTTCTTGCTTATGTCATTGTAACTAGTTTCTATTTTGTTGGTTATGCCTAATTGTTTTGCCCACTGTACATTTAGAAAATTAACCGTCTCATCTAATTTGATTAAGTATTTTAGTTCATTTTCTTCCATTGCTTTTTGGGCAGTGGAAATTTCAGCTATTTTTCCCTCTAAATCTATTTTAAATGCTCTTAGTTTGTTATCAATATTAGCATTATTGAGTTCAAATTTTTCGTTTATAGTTTGGATATTTACTTCTAATTTAGTGGTTAAATCGTTATTCATGTTGGCTAATTCCTGTTTTAAATTTGTTGTGGTCATATCTAATTTATTATTTAAGTCAGTATTATTAGTGTCTAATTTATTATTTGTAGTATCTAATTTGTTTGTTAAATCATTGTTATTAGTTTCTAATTTATTATTGGTAGTGTCTAATTTGTTGTTTGTATTATCTAATTTGTTATTCATATAGGTGAAGTTCTGTTTCATATCGTTCATTTGTGACATCATTGCATTAAACATGTTCATTATCATGCGGTTATCCGGTATGCTTACCTCTTCGGATCCTGAGGGTAGAGCTGTTGGAACATCTCCTTGCTCTTTTCGATCCTCTTCAACTGTTTCTTTTGGCGCTTTTGTTCGCTGTCTGGTGTCCATTTTATTATTAGATTGTTGATATTCATTGTAAATATGTTCTTATAGTAAATAATATTAATAAGAATAATAGTAATAAATTGTTGAAAGTATTGATGTTAATGTATTATCTCTCAATGCAATTATTTGACACACGTAAGTGGCCTAAATTATACAGGAGAATAATGGAAATAGGTACACACAAGTTAATTTTCTCTGCCACTAACCTTAGTACTTGGCCTTCGATGTCGCGTATCCCTCTTGAAACCTAATACCTACTTACCACAATCGGAAAGCCAAAATAACAATTTTACATGTAAGAATAACCTTAAAATTCACACCTATGAAATTGATCAACAGAGATCTTATTTATTTTTTTTAAATTTTGCAAAAGTTATTTATCTTTGCTTTAGCTGTTAGAGATTTTTAAATATTTATTACTTGGGAAAAACAAGACCACCACGTTCGGGCGTCAATTGATAAAATTCTCGCTCTCTCTGTAATGTAATGAAATGCCACCACGATTGGGCGACAATTGATAAAATTCTCGCTCTCTCTGTACTGTAATGAAATGCCATCACGATTGGGCGACAATTGATAAAATACGCTGGTGAACTGAGTGATATAATAATTTGATAATAATAAAAGAAGATAATAATAGTATATATTCAGTGATTTATGATAATATTAAAATTGTAAAGTATAGGAATTATACTATAGATTGGGCGCCTTGGTTTACTTAAAAACCTATTACACACGCTCATCAGCGCTCCTCCTATGATTTCAGTATTAGCGGCTAGGTCGTCGGAGAGCACTAAATTTATAACAAAGTTGACTATCTAGGATCTTCGTCGATATGTTTCCCCTAAGTGTGTGGTGGTGAATTGTATAATAAAATAACTTAGTTTTCTCCAGCTAAGCATCGATAAATAAAATATTTGATTTAAATAGTGAGTTACGTTATAAATTAAAGAATAACTATATCTAGGTAAGTACTACAGTTTTTTATCAAATTAAAGTTCTTTCACAATTATCAATAATGTTGGAATGTAATTTTCAAGTAAGATTATGAGGATTTTTATTTGGTTATTAAGAAAAATATTGTATATGTAAATCGTTTTAAAAGAGTCTTCATTTGAAATAATTTTTATTAATAAGACCTGTTTTTTATTCGTAGTGCATTCAAAGTGCGGAGTTTTCAAGTTTACTTGACCGGCTCTGAGCGTGTTCCGTCGATGTGGGATCCTTCCTCGCACCGGTGTTCGATCGAAAGATGCTAAGCTCGATTTCTGACCGTACTTCGCTGGTATCGTCTTCAAATGTATCTCAAAAGTAGCCCCAAATTATTGTTTAACTTTTGTGGTCACTTATAAATTTTTAACTCAGGTATTTCTGCTTTAATTTAATTTTAAATTTGGAGTCACACTTTTTTAAGCACTTCTAATCAAATTTTATAACCGACGCTCGATGGCAATTATTTCATTCAAAGCCTATTTTACTTTTGTGAAATAGCCTCGAATTTTACTTATGAACAAAATTAAAATAATAATTTTCAAATGGTTGACCTGGATTTTTAAATGTAGGGTTATGTGTTATGAGTGACAGGAAAGTAACCGTTTCGCGGGTTAGTTTACATTTGAAATGTGGGCGTGTCTAACTAGTATCGATATAAATTTTTAATGTAGATAAATTAGATATCTGTAACTTCGCGCGAATGATTTAAATTATAAAAATGACAATTAAATAAATATTAAAAAGTAAATTTTGAAATAAATGTAAATTGATTTGAAATATACAAAGCTATCGTAATATTAATTTATTTACACTTCGATACTAATTTTACAAACTATTTTCGCCAATTTTAACCATTCTATTACATGTTATTTCTGTCTTTCCTTTCGCAGTTAGCTGGAATGAAGGAGTAATTCTGCCACACAACAATATATATATATATATATTATTATTATTATTATTATTATGTGGTAGTGTAAAAATGCCCCTGAGTAGGGTAAAGCCAAATGTTACAATGTGGTTTGTAATGTTAAATGTATTATAAAAATAATGATCGACCAGCTGATTTTAAATATAATCTCAGGAATACTATAGATGGCGTAGTTCGATCGGTAGAGCATGTAAAAGTAAATATGAAATAATATAGAGACTCTTTTATTACAGGATCATCGTGAATATCCCTCACTTATATTTAATCAGATCAAATTTAAATAAAATAATGGCATAGACTGTGCATCACATATTCCAATAAAACACAAATTTTTAAATCAACAAATATATAATATTTATTCAAGCTAGAATTCTGTACACGGTAAATATCTATACTTCTATTACGGTGAAATACTGAATTAATATTTATGGTTAAATTACATGTGTACAAAATAGGTTATGATATGAAATGCGTTTTATCAAAATTAGTTATTATAATACAATAAGTGACACGAAAATGATCAAAATGGTAAGTACTACTAAATATACATGATCTAAAGCTTGAAATTAGAGTGCTATTATAGTTATTTATATTGTAAGCAAAAATTCAAGTTGTTTAAATTAAATGTGCGTGAATTGTTGTAAAATATAATATTGGCGTCTATAAACGTTTTATTAAAAACCTGTAATTCGTAGATTGAACGGCTGGATAAGGAAATTGGATTCAATAGACGGCAAAGGCTGGATTTCAGGTGTAGAAATGGTTAATTGAAGCTCTAGAATTTCTCTATGGCTTCGTTCAGGAGTCCGAAGATCGGATAAGGTTAACGGCATCTTGGTAGGTATGATCCGTCTGAATATTTTAACGACGTCGGTGCTATCAACAACCTTCGCAAAGAAATGCTATTGCGTTTTACAGGTAGTTAATCGATTTTCTTCATTTAAAAACTATTTCAGATCGTAGTTTGGCACTTTATATAACTTTTCCGCATATTTTTATATTTGTAACACCAGTATTACCGCAGATTTTAAAATTTAAAACAGGAGAAAAATATTTTAGTACATTTATTAACGATATTGTCGGGTGGCGCTCTTTTTCAATTATTTTTGTTCCAAAGCCTTATTAGAAAGTTTATAAATGTCTTAATTTGTGCTTACTAATTAATTAATATAAAAGGAATTTACATGTTTTTGGAATTTTAACTACAAGATTAAATTAATTTATGATTTTACACATTAATAAAGGTTCATTTTAAATGCTAGGTTATGTGTGATATCCCTAGTAAATACTGCGCTTTCGCGAGTTAATAAATTTTAAACGATGGGCGTGGCTAAATAATACCGAAACACTGTTTGAATGTGAATAAATTAAATATCTTTTTAATTTCGCGTAATTGAATTTAAAAATGAAATAGACAATGAAAAATAGAAAATAGAATAAGCAAAATTTAAAAAAATGTAAATTAATTTGAAATAAGCAAAGTTGTCGTGATATTCATTTATTGACATCTCGATATTATTTTCACAATATGCGTCCATCTTATCTATTTATATTGTAAGAAGTTGTTTGAATAATTCCTGCTTTGTCAGTTTCAGAGAAAAGAATACAACTCCTTGATTGAACTACAACAATATACAGACTGTCCCGTAAAAAACGCCAACATTCATAATTCCGTTATTTATTGTCCGGTTTTATTTAAACAAAAAGTAAATTTAATAGCATCAAAAACACTATAAGATAGCAGTGTTTTATTTGTTTTCAATTGTTTTCATTAATGTCAAACGACAGTCAAGTTTTTTATTTTAAATGGCAACATATATATTTTTGGCTATATTCGGATTCGATTTTTTTTTCTGAATTCAACGATGTATAACATGTTTATTTTTGATAAATGTTTATTGCAAAAAAAGAACTTTATAAATTTGATCTTTGTCTTCCATTATTTATAAATATTCGAATGTGTCATGAAACATTGGAAATGTAAGTATTATAAATATTATTATAAAAAACAAAACACTTTACAATAAATGTTGAAATTGCCCGCCACCTTGTTCAACACATATCGCACATCTCCTAATTACTCCAAAGGTCGCATTTAAAAGACAAGCGGCAGGTACTTCTTGACAAGTGTTAATAATTCTTTGTCTTAAAATGTCAACATTTTCTGGAGTTGTTAAATAAACTCGATCTTGTAGATAAGCCCACAACTAAAAATCGAGGGGCGTAAGATCCGGTGAACGCGCAGGCCACTCGATAGGACCGGATGTTCCTATCCACCTATTTCCAAATTGGGTGTTCAACAAATCAGTATTTACTCTGGCGTTGTGCGCGGGGCACCATCTTGTTGAAAAAATATTCTATTTAAATTTGCCAAAGGTAATTCATCTAAAAAGTTTTGGAGATTTTCGTGTAATAAAGTGTAGTATTTTTCTTGATTTAAGCAACCATCTATGAAAAATGGCCCAATTAATTGATCACCTAAAACGCCACACCAAACATTTACGTTGAAACGTCTTTTAAAATTATTTTCAATTACAAATCTCGGATTGTCTGCACTCCACTGTCGATGTATGTTTCTATTAAAAATACCGTTGTTGCTAAAAGTGCATTCATCAGACCAAATTATCCTTCTGTAAAAATTCGGGTCTTGTTCTAATGCATTTAAATAAAAACGACAAAACTGGATTCTTCGGCCAGGATCATTTTGTTCTAATGCATGAACTTTTCGAGCTATGTACGGTTTAAGTTTGTGTTTTCTTAAAATACCATGAACTGTAGTTTTTGATACCCCAATATTATGTGCAATTTCGCGAATCGAAGTACGTGAATTTTGCTGTACTGCAAGAAGAACATCTAATTCCTTATCTTCGGAGAATTTCCGTTTTTGTGTTTTTGGTTTGGTAAATGATACATAATTTCTTAAATTCTTTTCAATTCTCTGAAATATTTTCGAACCTGGAACTTCTTTGTCCGGAAAACGAGCACTGTACCGACGAACTGCTTGAAGGCGATTTTTATTACATTCAAAGAACACTTGTAACATGTCCGTTAATTCATTGTTATTCATTTTTAACGAAAATACGCTTTTTGTTGCGGCAAAACGTTCAAACAGGATAATACAGAAAACTTAATAAAGTCAAACTGACACATAAGGCACATTGACATAGTGCTAGTGGACTGGGCCAAGTCTACTATAATGAAAGATGAAATTTATAAAGTTTTTTTTTTATTTTTTATTATTAGGAGATGTGCGATATGTGTTAAACAAGGTGGCGGGCAATTTCAACATTTATTGTAAAGTGTTTTGTTTCTTATAATAATATTTATAATACTCACATTTCCAATGTTTCATGACACATTCGAATATTTATAAATAATGGAAGACAAAGATGAAATTTATAGTTTTTTTTTGCAATAAACGTTTATCAAAAATAAACATGTTATACATCGTTGAATTCAGAAAAAAAAGTACAATCCGAATATAGCCAAAAATATATATGTTGCCATTTAAAATAAAAAACTTGACTGTCGTTTGACATTAATGAAAACAAATAAAACACTGCTCTCTTATAGTGTTTTTGATGCTATTAAATTTACTTTTTGTTTAAATAAAACCGGACAATAAATAACGGAATTATGAATGTTGGCGTTTTTTACGGGACAGTCTGTATATATATATATATATATATATATATATATATATATATATATATATATTTAGTGTTTAAAGAATTTTATTTTTCTTTTTTATTTTATTGGCCGTGTCTTAATATTAAAAATAATAGATTTTTTTTGGTTTTAGCGACCTTTTATTGAATTTTGATGTTGTTTACGACGTTTCGTCTTTTTCAAGCATCTGGAAACAAGAATCATTACAATGAACATGAGAACTGTGTTTGTTTCGTGTAATATATATAACAATTAAATTGACAATTTTAAATTTAAAATTATATTAAGAAATGAATTATGGATTAGGTTAGCATTTTACGTTGAAAATTAAATAACATTAAATTAAAATAGCTTAAAAGAATGGTAGGGGGACATTAAAAGTCGAAACGTCGTAAACAACATCAAAATTCAATAAAAGGTCGCTAAAACCAATAAAAATCTATTATTTTTAATATATATATATATATATATATATATATATATATATATATATATATATTGTTGTGATGCATGTTATCCATATAGAGCTGCATCTGAAATAGGAAGAATAAGACATACAAAGTGAAAAAGGGTTATAATATAATGGTTATATAAATAATATTAGTAAGTCTTAGTAGTATCGAAGTGCATATGTATTTTTATAACGATCATTTCATTCTTTAAATTTCTATATACATTTTCCTTTCATTATTTAATTTTATTATATCATATTCAAATTTTCAAATATTAGCGCGAAAAACATATTCAAATCCATATGCAACTTTGTATTATATCGACACTAGTAAGACACGCCTACAAATTGACATCTCGCTATGTTTACATTTATCATGCGCAGTATGCGATTTGTATCATTCAAATTTATCTTAACCTAACTTGGTAATTTATAATATAATTTTTAAAATCATTTAGATATTCTAAATTAATCAAATTCTTTTTATATAAAATTGCTAAAAGGGTAAATCATCGAGATTATTGATATCAATAGATAGCGTGTTTGGTAATATTCAGACAAGTGCTGTCGAATTATTCGATCCTTGAATTTAAAAAATAAATAGACGCATCTTTTTAGACCAAGCCTTAGAAATCTTGTATAAAACACAAATTTAAATTATAAATTCAGCTAAAAGTGATAAAAAGTATCCAGAATATTAATTAACTCGATCGTCAAGAGAATTACTACAAGAATTTTCGGTAATAACGAACTTTCAAACAATATAGCGTCACAGACGTAGTTCCACCGAAAACGATAGAAAATCAGAAGAAATATATATAAGAATCCATCGCCGAACTTCAACAATATAGTCTAACGTACATCAACAACGATACCTGAAATTCTACAGCCAGAAACGAGCGCAGTGAGTAATTAGGCACCGAAGACGAAGTCCGAGGAAAATCTTCGATAGCGTCTGCGTAAACAGCCACCTACACCGCCATCATTTTGTGCTGCACCCGAACATTTTTGGATCACCGAGGATCTTCCCAATTCACACAGACGATCTACAAACATACATCAGCATCATTATTATAACAGGTTTTCAGATAATATTTATTATTTTTTTCAAAAATTAAATTCTTTAAACTTTTATTCAACAATATTCTCGAATTATTTACCTAATCTATCACATCCTGTCATGATCTTTATATTTAATTAAACAACCTATTTATATCTTAGAGATAACAATAAAAGGGTACTCACCATAATTGTAATAAGAGTATTCACATTTATATTCATATTATTTATTAGTTTAACACACATAACCTCTTTTCACATTAGTAACACCTTGTTGTTTATGCGTATATGCAGTTTCGTTAATATCACATTTGTAATACGTTATATTTTTACAGTTTCCTTTAATTTAATAAACATAATATTTTTAATTTTACTTGAATCTTTTATTTGTTCATATTTATTTGTAGGAGTTATTATATTAAGCGTCAACATTAATATTATTCTCTTTTTTGGAAGCAACAACCTAAAACTCACAACGAGCCCGAGATCACCCACATTTAGTAGAGTTTTATTAAAAATAGTTTCTTGCTTTCCGACTAGTTGGCTATTTGAGATAAAGATAGCGCAATCTGGGGTGAGATTTTATAAATTAAGGCGCCCGACTAATCTTTTCAAATACATAATTTTATCTTACACTTTTATCTCATTAACATTTTATAATCTCACCACAGCCCAGTAAAAAAAAGGGGGCCGTTATCAATTGTCGCCGACAACGTGGGCCTGTTGCTTCTTGTTGATAACTCATCTACAAAGTTAAATATTGCAAATAATTGATACTTTTCAAATTGTTTCATATATTATATAGACAAAAAGGTGTAGATTATTATTGTCGTTGTGTGTACATGTTTTTCCTATTATAACAGCAGATTGTTACCTTTATTTCACTACATCGCAGACTTTGGAGGATTCTAGGACATATTAAAGGTTAGTGAAAGGGAAAATATCACCTTGTGCTTACGTTATTTTATTTAACTTTTGATTCACTAATAAAATTACGGTGTCTCGAGTATTATTATTCATATTTTAAACATAACTTTGTATTTTTTCAACTATTTATTATTATTATCATACTTTAAAAATAAAGGATACATCTTTATATAAATTCATTAAACTTTATAAATTTAATAAATATCAAAATGGATACTCGACATAGAACCAAAGCAGTTAAGGACAGTACTGAAGAAGATAGGGTTGAACAGGGAGACATTCCCGTGGCACAAGCGTCTACAACTGAAGGGGTAAGTCCACCAGACAATGGCCAGGTAATGAACATGTTACAGGTACTAATGACACAAATGACTAATTTGAAACAAGATTTAAAACTAGAAATGAAAGACTTAAAACAAGACAATATAAATATGAACAACAAATTAGATACAAATAATAAGGAGTCAAAACAAGATAACAAAGACTTAAAACAAGACTTAACAAATAAATTAGACACTAACAATGAAAACTTAAAACGAGAACTAACTAATATGAAAACAGACATAAGCAACATGAATAGTGATCTAACAACTAAATTAGAGACAAACATGAACAGTATTAATCAAAAATTTGAAATAAATAATGCAAACATCGACAACAAATTAAGTGCTTTCAAAGTTGATTTAGAGGGTAAGATAGCAGAAATTTCTACAGCTCAGAAAAACATGGAAGAAAACGAACTCAAGTACTTAATTAAACTTGATGAAACCGTTAATCTACAGAATTTACATTGGGCTAAGCAGTTAGAGACCGCAACTACTGAAATTCAAAATAATACTGAACAGAGACTTAAAACTACAACACAAGACATACAACAAAACATAGACAAAATGATTTCTGAAAATAATAATTTGTTTAATACAAAATTGACCAATTTTAACAAATTAAATAATGATAACACAGAACAATTAAAATCATCGTTAAACCAATACAACGATCATAATAAACAAGAAATCAATATTGTCAGACAAAATTTAGATACTATAACTATAACTAATAATGAAAATTATACGACTACACAGACTAACATTAAACGATTGGAAAATAAAATAAAAGGCTATTTTACATCAACTAATTATATTAATACTAATAACAGCTCTATAAAGATAGAAAATTTACATCATTTCGACGGGGATATCACACGTGTACATCCTATGACGTATCTTAGTTGTCTTTTACGCTACTTAGAGGATATACCTGAGGAGAAGCAGAGGATGGAGGTCATACGAGTAACTTTACGTTACAGTGCACAAGAGTGGTTTCAAAGAATTGAGGACCATTGTAATTCTCTTGACCAATTTGTTACACTCTTTAAGAAGAATTATTGGGACGAAACGCAACAAAACAGAGCTAGAATACGGTTGTTGACAGGCAAATATCGATTGGGACAAGTATCACGCGAGACATACGCTTCCCGTATCTATAACCAGTGTAAACACCTGAATGACATGGAAGAATCAATGATTGCCAGGCAGCTCCTAAATCATTTCATCTACACCGATACACAGGCTATCATATGTCAAAGAGTTACGGATATGGACTCTCTCCTAGACATAATGAGACGTCTAGATGATTATTCGGAGAATAACCTTCAGCCACAACACATATATCGCAATCCCAACTCTCGCAATCATCCGTCACAAAATTCAAATAATCCGAACAATAACCCAAATAACTCACCACCGCAACGTTATAATAATTTCAACAACAATAATAGAAATCAAAATTTTACAAGAGCATATAATAATAATAACAATTCTAACAATAATATGTACAATGATCGGGATAATAATAATTCAAACAATCCATCAAATAGACCTAATTACAACTACCAGCCATCCAGATACAACAGTAATAATTATTTCAATAATTACAATCGCACTACGGATCGACAAACAAACAATAACAATACAAACCATAATACTAATCAACAAGGAAGAGGATTTAATCATATCCGTAATCGTGGACGTGGTCACGTAAATAATATTAACAGACGTCATCGATCTGTATCGCCGATACGAACAAATATGGAAGAGGTATTAAAAAAAACGCCAATTTTAACAGAGGACCTCTACACCAACCCAACACAAGGCCCATCATCAGCACAAAATTAATAACCCATGACGACTGTAACATACCTTTTAAATTTGAAAATATTACTTTCTATCAACATCCGGAAGAATTCATTACTGTAGAAGATGCAGGCAACCAAACTACCCAAATATATACTTTACCTATTGTAAAATTAAAATTCGAAAATATCTTTTTATATTGCTTAATCGATACAGGAGCGGAAATAACTTTATTAAAGGCAGAGAAAGCTACGAATATACGGGGATACGAGAAGAACATTGTAAAAACGAAAGGGACAGATATCATTGCAGCGAACGGAAAACGCATGGGGACGGTAACAAAACAAGTATCAACAGAAATATTAGTCGACAAATCAAAATACATCATACATTGCTACATTATAGATAAACTACAATACGACTGTATTATAGGTATTGACAGTATTAAAAAACTCAAAATGATCTTAGATTTCGAAAATGGTATACTAAATATAGATGTGAATAAAGTTATATTTGAAAAACAATTATCAGAAGAAGAGTTAAAAGGTTATAACCTATATAAGAAGGAAGTGCTTACGAGTGAAATAAATAATATTATATTAAATAATGAACCGTGCAATAGAAGAGATTACGAGGGGAATAATGAAACAGATGGAAAAATAATAGAATTTAATAATACAAATATTGGAATAGAGAGAATGGTAGTTAGGCAAGGAACGAAGGATTGTCACGAGCGAGGAGATGTTATGGAAGTTAGAATGGATAATCAAGTAGTGAAAACAATTAATAATTATGATGATATAAAGAATTTTATAGAGAACTCTAAGATACCAGATACAACTGTCATACCCGACTTAATAGCAATTTTATACAATAATATTACTCTTATTAACAACGATGTAGTGTTTGCAAAAGGATATCAGCATCCGATTAAAATAGATAACGAAGACCCACTAATTAGTAAAAAATTACCCCATTCCGTATCATTATCAGCAGAAAGTAAGTCAGGAACTGGAACGATATATACGAGAAACTCTGAAATATTTAAGAATACTTCTACATGACAATCATAATAAATAGGCCAAATATTTACAACAAATAGAACACACCATTAATAACACACCCAGTACAGTTCATAACCATTGTCCCATAACAATTTTTACTGGTCAGCCACCGCAGAGACCTTGGACAGATCCAGAAGCCATCAACTTCAACGAACGAATTATAGAAGTAAGAGAGAAATTATTGACAAAGAAAATTAAATGGGAAAGAAAGAGGAATACCGTTGATAAGAAATATAAGACATATAATCTTAATGATAGAGTAATAGTGAAAAGATTGAGAGTAACTGATCTTAAAAATAAAATAATGGGAAAACTGCTAAAACCATATCAAGGACCTTATATTATTAATAGAATCTTAGGCAACAATACCTATGAATTAATGGAAGAAGAAACCGGGTACATAAAGGGTAGATACCATATTTCGATGTTGCAGGATTATTTAACGGAACAGTAATATACAATTGAATAAATACAGTCATTAAAATTATTAATTACATTGAAAGGTATGTTATAGCTCGCAAAATACATCAATTAAATGAATGCTACAACTAAACTATTTTTATATAATTACAAATAAATATACTTAAACAAGAAACATTAATTTAGACTGGATAATTTGAATTTGGACAGCTTGAATAAATAAAGAGAAGTTACAAAGAAACAATAGAATAATAGTTGATAATTAAAAAAAAAAAAAGAGAAAAAGACTTTGGTATACTAATATAATGTTAAGGAAGTCCATCACACAAACAAACATTTCGTTTTTACAATTTATAAAGTTTTTATATTAAGGTGTTAACTTATTTTTCTTTCTAATTGTTTAATTCGAACGACACGTAATAAGTTTAGAAAAACAAGGTTGTTATCTTTCATTTCCTACATCATCTTCAGCGAAAAGAATGTCCTCATTTGTACATTCCGACATTTTTTCGACGGGGACATTGTTGTGATGCATGTTATCCATATAGAGCTGCATCTGAAATAGGAAGAATAAGACATACAAAGTGAAAAAGGGTTATAATATAATGGTTATATAAATAATATTAGTAAGTCTTAGTAGTATCGAAGTGCATATGTATTTTTATAACGATCATTTCATTCTTTAAATTTCTATATACATTTTCCTTTCATTATTTAATTTTATTATATCATATTCAAATTTTCAAATATTAGCGCGAAAAACATATTCAAATCCATATGCAACTTTGTATTATATCGACACTAGTAAGACACGCCTACAAATTGACATCTCGCTATGTTTACATTTATCATGCGCAGTATGCGATTTGTATCATTCAAATTTATCTTAACCTAACTTGGTAATTTATAATATAATTTTTAAAATCATTTAGATATTCTAAATTAATCAAATTCTTTTTATATAAAATTGCTAAAAGGGTAAATCATCGAGATTATTGATATCAATAGATAGCGTGTTTGGTAATATTCAGACAAGTGCTGTCGAATTATTCGATCCTTGAATTTAAAAAATAAATAGACGCATCTTTTTAGACCAAGCCTTAGAAATCTTGTATAAAACACAAATTTAAATTATAAATTCAGCTAAAAGTGATAAAAAGTATCCAGAATATTAATTAACTCGATCGTCAAGAGAATTACTACAAGAATTTTCGGTAATAACGAACTTTCAAACAATATAGCGTCACAGACGTAGTTCCACCGAAAACGATAGAAAATCAGAAGAAATATATATAAGAATCCATCGCCGAACTTCAACAATATAGTCTAACGTACATCAACAACGATACCTGAAATTCTACAGCCAGAAACGAGCGCAGTGAGTAATTAGGCACCGAAGACGAAGTCCGAGGAAAATCTTCGATAGCGTCTGCGTAAACAGCCACCTACACCGCCATCATTTTGTGCTGCACCCGAACATTTTTGGATCACCGAGGATCTTCCCAATTCACACAGACGATCTACAAACATACATCAGCATCATTATTATAACAGGTTTTCAGATAATATTTATTATTTTTTTCAAAAATTAAATTCTTTAAACTTTTATTCAACAATATTCTCGAATTATTTACCTAATCTATCACATCCTGTCATGATCTTTATATTTAATTAAACAACCTATTTATATCTTAGAGATAACAATAAAAGGGTACTCACCATAATTGTAATAAGAGTATTCACATTTATATTCATATTATTTATTAGTTTAACACACATAACCTCTTTTCACATTAGTAACACCTTGTTGTTTATGCGTATATGCAGTTTCGTTAATATCACATTTGTAATACGTTATATTTTTACAGTTTCCTTTAATTTAATAAACATAATATTTTTAATTTTACTTGAATCTTTTATTTGTTCATATTTATTTGTAGGAGTTATTATATTAAGCGTCAACATTAATATTATTCTCTTTTTTGGAAGCAACAACCTAAAACTCACAACGAGCCCGAGATCACCCACATTTAGTAGAGTTTTATTAAAAATAGTTTCTTGCTTTCCGACTAGTTGGCTATTTGAGATAAAGATAGCGCAATCTGGGGTGAGATTTTATAAATTAAGGCGCCCGACTAATCTTTTCAAATACATAATTTTATCTTACACTTTTATCTCATTAACATTTTATAATCTCACCACAGCCCAGTAAAAAAAAGGGGGCCGTTATCAATATATATATATATATATATATATATATATATATATATATATATATAGGCTGATTCAAACTAAGTGCGCACTATTGCTATCTCTGTTATTATTGATTCTAGAAAGTAGGTTAAATTAGCAAAGTATTAGTGTTTTTAACATTGATTAGCATGCAGTTCATGAAAAAAAAATTGAATAACGCATTTTCAAGAAATTTTGAAATTTATAATTTTTTTAAATGGAACAGCCTGTATATTTTTTAAAATTCCGACTGATAATGTTCTTTGTAATATAAAAGTTTCAATACACTATTGTCCTAAAACGAATAATAAAGTATTTACGGTGGAATTTAGTTGATGTAAAAGATACTCTTTCATTCTGTAAAATCAGTAGTAGGCTTCTTTCACTTTAAACAGAACAAATAGTATGCCCTTTGTAAATGTCAATAACGTACTGAATATAAATCTTTCGCACGTTTAGTTATTAAATTTTTTTTTTTTTTTATTTTGTGTTGTGTTCATTAGTTCTCTATTTATTTTTCTAAACATTTTGGTTTTCCTTTCATTGCTTAGTGTTTGACAATATTTCACTATGGTATTTCCTCATTTGGAGAAATGCGATATGTTGGAAGCATACATTTTATGTCGTAAAAATTCAATAAGGACTAGCGAATATTATGATGAACACTATCCTTTACGACAGCAGCCATATCGACGTTACTTTCGAAAACTTTACAATCAGATTAGACTGCATGATTGCTTATTTAGAAAGAAAAGAACAAAGAAAAATATCGTCGTCAACGAAGAAGTAGAAATTACAGTGTTAGCATATTTTGAAGCCCATCGCGAATTTTCCATTAGGGATGCTACTGTGATAACCTAATTAAGTATGTTTGTAGTACTCGATCAAGTCAAGGCGTGGCCCCGGTCTTATTTGCATTGTATTAGAAAACACGACCCTGGCCCACCTGTTTAAGTAAACACAAGCATTATTAATTGGAGGTTACACGCTTGCACATTTGTTTACAGATAAGTGAGGACGTAGTCAAACGAGGGCATTCTAATGGTATATAAGATGTTCTATGAAAGAACAAGAATCAATCATAGTTAGAGAGCCAGTTAGAACTCTCCTTTGACTACTGTACATTCGTTGTTATTATATGTGTAAATAATTGTTATGTTTGTTACGTGTTAACTCATTATACTTCGTTAAACCAACTTCATCTGAGTTTTATTACGATGCCTATGTGCATCAGCATATCGACGTAACAATGTAGCCACCACAGGACCCGGCTACATTACACTACTAAGGAATTGGCATTAAGTTATTCATCAGTTCAAAGAATTTTGAAAAAGCATAAGTGTATCCCCTTTAAGTTCAGAATTTCTCAAACATTACAGCCAGGAGATTAGCTTTCTGTATATCATTGGTTTGTTAGTTTTTGTGATGAAAATTTGAATGGAGCACAGTGTATTTTATGGAGTAACGAAACAAATTTTTCAAATAGAGGCATGTTTAATAAGAAAAATAGTCACTACTGGTCTCAAGAAAATTTATTAATAGTTAGTCCACATGCTGCACAAGTTCTATTTAGTTTTAACGTTTGACGCGGATTAATTGGTTCGGTAGTCGTTTGTCCACTGTTCTACAATGGTACGTTGACAGGAAACATATATCTGGAATTTATTCGTAACGTTCTAGAGGATTTACTTGGTAACGCCAATTACCTGATGCGCCAAAATTTATACTTTCAGCAGGACGGTGCTCCCGCACACAACTATCACCTAGTGCAAACCTACCTCGACACCATCTTTGCCGAAAACTGGATTGGTACGAATGGTCCAATTCAATGGCCAGCACGCTCCCTTGACCCTCACCTTTAGACTTTTTTCTTTGGGGATACTTAAAAAATAGGTGTACAAAACGCGATATGACAACGTGCGCGAATTGCAAGACAAGGTCAGAGAAGTTTTTCGCCAATTAGATAAAAGGACAATCTTAAGAGCCACCCAGAATGTACTGAAGCGGGCACGAAAATGTATTGAGCAGGAAGGTGACACCTTTGAGCAGTATTTATAAATTATACATGGACTTTCTTCTTTTTAATTTAATTTTGTAAGCTGTAATATGTTAAAATAAACATTAAACACAAAATATGTATCTGTTTTGTCAAAAGTTTGCGGAACAATGACAGAATTTAGAAGGAAATAGAAACTGCTACAACTACTTTATTATTCGTTTTAGGACAATAGTGTATTGAAACTTTTATATTACAAAGAACATAACCAGACCTTAAATCGCCTACAATTTGAATTTACTATATATATATATATATATATATATATATATATATATATATATATATATGGTATGGTGTTTAAATAGATAAATCTAACAGAATAATTGAAACATACATGAGTAGGTAAACCCCACCAGTTTTGTATAATACAAAGGTATTTTATATTATTAAAAATACCTTTGTATTATACAAAACTGGTGGGGTTTACCTACTCATGTATGTTTCAATTATTCTGATACATTACACATGCGGTTAAGCCGTAGTAAGAGTGAAGGCACAAACAAAATGCAGTTTTCTAGAGAGTTGGCTGTGCTAACCTTTGGAAGGGCGTCGTTACTTCACATTAATTATGTGGACGGTATGCGAGGTACTTCGGCTGTCTGACAACAGGTAGCGCCGAATTTACTTCTGCGCTCGGTCTGGATAACTAGGGTGATAGGGCGAGGTGGTTCTTTTCTGTGAATGTGTCTGGAAATATCCTTTCTCCAGCAGGGGCGTACCGATGAGCTTGTAGAAAAGCGAAATACGTATCTACGTCTCTGGGGATAGGATATATTCGGACACGTTCACAGAAAATATTAATAGTGAACCTGCATTTGTGTTCTTCACACCAGATTTTTAGTAATATTTTATATTATTAAAAATACCTTTGTATTAGATAAATCTAATATGAAATAACTCCTACAACTTAACACTAACAAATAAAAGAGTGAATTTGGTAATAAAAATAATATAATTTATTGAAATAATTAGGAATCTGCAATACGAACAAATAAATGTGTCTAGCGACAAATAAAATTAACTACTTATAATGCACGTGTGTTTTATACTTAAAAAAGGTTATGTGTAGTTACGAAATATGATCTTATATTAAATTTCTACGGTTTGCACATCTAATCAGGTAAGTACTACTATGTATATTATACATATGGGATAACTATAATATGAAGGTTTTAGATATGAATAAAAGTAAAATTCAGGTTTTTATTTTATTAATAGATTAGTTTTAATAAAATAATATTAACTATTACGACTTTGTTGTAGAATATTGATAGAAGTGAACCTGTTTTCCTATGATTTCTGCAGTTGTCCTGCAGGTAAGCGAAATGCTCGGGAAATACAAAGTAGGATTCTTCCAAATATTTGATGACGGCGTATGCGGCGTAAACGGCTTTGATTCTGCTTCCTCGTCGGAACTCCAATTTTAAAGATGCTCGTCTCGAATTTTGTAAATTTCTAAGCGATAGGCTTCAGGCTTGTTTTCAAATGTTAGACCAATTATTAATAACTTGATTCAGCATAAATTTGTTATGAAATCACTGGTATTTTAATTATTATATAAATTACGGCCATACGTTATAAGATTTTTAGGAAAAGACGCCGATAGCGATTATTTATTTTCAAAGCCTAGTTAATTATATGATATAGCCTCGAAGTTTTACTTTTACTAAATCCACAAACAAGAAAAATATAAACAATATGATAATTTTGTCACAATAATTAAATTTATAAAATAATTTTGAAGCCGTCAAAACATGCTTTCTAATATCAAGTTATGTTGTATTTGTGTGTAGAAAATAGCATTTTCGCGGGTTAATTCCATTTTAAAAAGTGAGCGTGTCTAACTAGTATCGATACAAAATATTGATGTAGATAAATTAGATATCTGTTATTTCGCGCTAAAGATTTAAATTATGAAATAGAAAATAAAAATATAAAAGTAAGTTTGGAAATAAAAATTGGTTAATTAAAAGTATACAAAGTTATCGTCATATTAATTTATATACATTTCGATTCTAATTTTACATATTAAATCCGCCATTTAATCCTTCTTCTATGAGTTGTATAACTGTTAATACTGTTCTTCCCATTATAGTTGCTGGAATAAGGGTGCTGTTTGCCCCATTACAATATCCCCGTGAAAAGAATATCGGAAAAAGATGAAAATATCTCTTTTCCTTGTCAAGAAGAATGAAATAAAGAATATCAACTTGTAGTACTTCCTTATATCACGTGTCGAACAATTAAAAAAAATAAAATTTACTTATGTACAGAGAATTATCAAACTTTTTTGCGATTCTTTTTTTTTATTAATAAATTTCAATCATATAGATTATGCATTATTTCTATAACTTAATTAGTATCTTTTTTTTTATATCTTTGTTTCAGTTTTCAAATCATTGTATAAGTTTGTATTCGATTAAATACTTATTTATTTATAAATAGCTTCCATATTAAATATGGATATGGAAATTATCCATTGATAATTAATTTTTCTTTTTAGATTGTTTTGTAATTTAAATAGTTTAGTATAATTTATTAGGTTTTCTTTTTATATAGTTATACATTCATAATTGTTAATAATCTTAATTAGTTTAGAATTTATTAATGAGTTTATCCTTTATTATATTAAATGTTGATTCGAGCTATAACATAGTTATAATACTGGGCTGTTTTCTGATCTTTAATTGGTGTTATATACTTCTTGTACTAATTGCATAAAATATTCAGGTATTTGTTTGTGGTGTTATAATTGGGGTTATTTTATTTATATCTTACGTTGATGGTACATGCTTAATAATTCTTTTTATAACTTGTTATTCTTAATCTTTAATTATAATTAATATACTGATATAAGCTTTAGCTTCCATAATAAATAATTCTCTCTTATACATTCAAATCATTACTTTCCCATACCTTACATTTATCTTTAAATCCATTCCTTTAACATGTATATTCTACCTTATAAGAAGACACTTTTGTCTTTATTTTAATATTTTCATAATATACATATAATTATAATAATTCATTTATTTATATATAATTCTTTACACCCCATTATCATATATTAATCCCTTCTAACTTTAAATATCTATACCTTGTCCATCTCAATTATCATTTCTACATACCTTTATTCATTTTCAATCATTCTATCTCTTTCTATATAATACGTTTAATCTTTCATTTTATTTAACTTTTGCATGTTTATAAGTGGATGTGTTCCCAATTAAATATTTTGATTTATTGTACCAATATTATTTAAATAATTGTTCTTTTGTAAGTTCGTTTTAACCATTTGAATATGTGATGTTACTTTTTTTTGTCTCAGAGTATTTTATCTCTTAATGATTGTTTATTAGTTTTAATATTTAAGCTCCAGTTATGTTAGTTTTCTTTTTTATTTATTAATTATATGACTTGTTATTCGTTCATCGATTATCTTTTAGTTTTATAATGTGTTCTTTTTTTTTCTATTAAATTGTATTTTGCATATCTTTGCTTATGTTTAATATTAGTCTAATTAGTTTAGTTTGAGTGTAATTAAAAATCATATCCCCGTATTAGCTTAGCTTTATCTGCTTTTATTAATGTAATTTCAGCTCCTGTGTCGATTAAGCAATTCAAATTAATATTATCAAATCTTAATTTCACTATTGGTAATGAATATATTTTGGTTAATTGGTCACTGCATCTTCTATTGTAATAAATTCTTCTGGTGGTTGATAAAATGTGATATTCTTAATCTTAAAAGGTATGTTACAGTCGTTATTATGTATTAATTTTGTTGAGTTGATGGGCCTATTGATGGGTAAATTGTAATTTTGGGTGGTAATTATTTACGTTTTTAATAAGTAATCCAATACACGCAATGCAATCGTCGACATATCTTTTTAAGAAAATCGGTTCAAAATCTAGTTTAGGAATTATTTCTTATTCCAATTCTTCAAGTACCAGTTGTGCTATGACGCTTGAGATGGGAGAACCCATTGCTTATTCAAATGTTTGTTGATACAATTTGTTGTTAAATTAAATTAAGTTGTGTTGAGTATTATTTCTATTACTTTTTTGAATTCTTGGAGGAGGAAGGTTGTATATTTTTTTAGTTCTCTCCAATTACTTTCTATTGCCGCAATTGCTGGTCTAGCAATTGCGCCGTGATTATTAAATAGTATTTGAATATAATGGTCACGTACAAAATTGAAACTCTTGTATAATTATATTTTATTACCATATTAAAGTGGGAACGTTTACCCTGAGTTTAAGATGCGGCATCTTTCATATTTGTCAACCTTCCTTCAGTTCGGTACTTATTTTATTACTGGTCTTTTTAGAGAGTTTTCACTTTACCTTTTTTTATTAGTGAACACAGTTTGCAACTTTCAAATATTTTATCAAATGCACGTTCAGTAAATTTTATACCATAAAATATCAGTATGAAAAATGCAAGCATCATAAACTAGACATTTCAGTTATAGCTAATATACAATTAAAAAACATCTGTAATGTTTGCTATTTTTGTAAGCGCAGTTTGCAAACCAGGGAGGCCTTTGAAAACTTCGCCGATTTTTGTTCGTCATCTTGTCGCGATCTGATACGATCTACTTTGTTAATTGGTCCAGAGTTTACTGTTGGGGCAATGTACATTGTTACGTGGAACAATGTACGTTACCCCAACACATGTCATTTATAATTTTTTAACTTTTTTTTTATTAACTCCCTTGGAATTTTACAATCTGTTTTACAAATAATAATTAGTAAAATTTTTTAATAAGAATAATTACTTAGTAGGAGGTAGCCCAATAGCTTGCTCCTTTAAATTATATGAATTATTCTCGTAGTTTATGGGTCGGTTCGACATTACTCGAGATAAAACTCAGTTATCCAATACTTTAACATAGTCCTTACTTTATTCCATGATTTATACTTATTACCGTTCTATGCGTATTCATAAAAATAAAAATTAATCGTTTTTTATTGAATCGGAAGCCAAACAAAATACTTGGCCAATCGAATTGAGTACCGAAGTGGCTACTGATGACGTATATACTTTAAATGCTCTACATATGGACTGCAGCTATAAAATAATGCATGTCAATGTACAATGTTTGTTGAATAAGGTTCACAATTTGGAGATATTGTGTCTGGAGGAGGGCCCTGAAGTTCTTTGTGTGTCGGAGCACTGGTGTAGTGATGTTTCTATAGACTCTGTGTATATAAATAATTATACACTTGTTAGTAAATTTTGTCGGTCTGAATATAGGCACGGTGGTGTTGCGGTGTATGTTAACAACAAGATTGAGGCTAAACCGATTAAAATAATAACAGACTATTGTATAGAAATTGACGTGGAGATGTGTTGTTGTGTTTTTGACATTTGTAATAAAAGGATTGGAGTTTTGTGCGTGTTTCGCTCGTTCAGTGGTTCCATTGATGTCTTATTTTCAAAATTGAATGCGGCGATGGAGAAAGTGTATGAGCGGTCTGATTATATGTTCGTATGTGGTGATTTTAATGTGGACATGTTGGGGGATCTGCCCAAGTGGATGCTCTGATGGATATATTTGGGGGGTTCAACATGAGAAACGTGACAAACGGTCCTACAAGGGTTTTCACAAACAGGAATGGTGTGACGTCGGCATCGGCACTTGATTATATGGCTACAAGTATTCCGAGTAGTATGATAGCCGGTAGAATTCTGCCAGTGAATATGGCTGATCATTTTGCACAGGTGCTCTTTGTCAGTGTGGAAGAGTTGAGTGTGGCCACTGTCTCGGTGGTAGAGTTTATGGAGATTAGAAGCTTGCATCCTGGCAATATCGGTGAATTATGTTGTTTGCTATGCAGCAATGACTGGTCTACTGTTCTTGGTTGTCGGGACTTGGAGGGTATGGTTGACGGATTTGTTGGGACTTTGAGTTGGTGCCTTGATGTCTCTTGTCCTTTCAGGAGGGTCAAGTTTAAGAAGCATGAAAAGGGATGGATTACACCCGAGGTTCTTGCGAGTTCCAGGAATTTATTTGAAGGACCTACATTGGTTGAGGACTAGGGTTGGTGACGGTGGAGTGGATAGACTGTACGCTGAGCGTAAGAATATGCATAAAATTTTAATTGAAAAAACCAAAAAGGGCTATCACGATGCGAAATTTTATAATTCTTCGAACAATTCGAAAACAGCTTGGGATCTTGTAAATAGACAGAGAGGAAAATGTAAAGATAACAGAAAAGATATTACTTTGGAAATTGACAATGAACTTATTTCAGATCCAAGAACGGTTGCTGATAGTTTTGCGAGGCATTTCTCTACTGTTGCTGTACACCAGGTGTTGGCTGCATATGGTGGTCCTGGACAGTTGCCCGTTTGCGGAACAATATTTCATAAGACCTTTTGTTTTCGATCGGTGGATGCGGCGATTGTGAAGCGATATATTGGAGAAATGAGGAGTAATAAGTCATATAGAACTGATGGGATAAGTAACTTTATCTTGAAGTCAGTGAGGGATGAAGTGTCCGAGGTGCTGTCACATATAATAAATAGATCTTTTGGTGAAGGAAGGTTTCCATCATGTCTAAAAATTGCAACTGTTATACCTTTATATAAAAAAATGGATCCTATGAAAATTGAAAATTATAGACCTGTATCGGTTTTAAGTTCAATATTCAAACTTATTGAGAGAGTGGCTCATGATCAAGTGGTGGATTTTGTGGATAAGTATGGGCTCTTTAGTCACAGCCATCATGGATTTAGGAAGCATAGGTCTACTGAAAGTGCCATTTTTGACTGTTCTGAGTTTGTCCACAGATCTATTGATGATAACAAGTACGTAGCGGGGAAATTTTTTGATCTATCGCGTGATTTTGATTGTGTTGACGTCGGTATTGTAACTCATAAATTGTACAATCTAGGAGTTCGGGGAGTTGCATTGGATTGGATTTCCTCCTATTTGAGTGGCAGAAGGATGATTGTTCGGTTGGGCCGTTGTGTGTCGTCTGAGACGGAACTTGATCTGGGTGTTCCGCAGGGTTCGGTTCTTGGGCCGTTGGTGTTCTTGCTGATGGTGAATGACCTGCCGCATGTCTTCTCGCATGGATATCCGGTACTTTTCGCAGACGATACCTCTGTGATGGTGACTGGGTCGACGATTGATGAGCTTGAGCGGCGGTTGGACGAAACAGTTAGTGAAATGGGTGGGTGGTGTCAGTCTAATCGTTTGCTGTTGAATCGTGATAAAACAAAATTCATTTATTTTCATAAACGCAAAACTGTTCCGGATAATCTGTCAACAAAAAATTTTGAAGACAGTGTATTGTCACTGGGTGTGTATATTGATGCCAGACTTACGTGGAACCTGCACCTTGACAGCGTTTGTAAGAAAATGAGTAGTTCATATTATGTGATAAGACAGTTAAAGTCATCGCTTAGTGGTGATAGGTTGCTTGATGTTTATTATGCATTAGTATATTCCGCTATGTCTTATAACGTCATTGTTTGGGGCGGTGCAACGGAGTGGAAGAGAGTATTTGTAGCACAAAAAAGAATTATTAGGTTAATCTTTGATATACCGCACAGGAATTCATGTAGAAATATCTTTAAAAGTGATAGAATTCTTACATTCCCTAGCATTTTTATCTATAAGTCTGTGCTATATGTTAGGGACAATTTGAATAGATTTGTCAGAAATGGTAATTATCATCAATATTTTACTTGACATCGCGATAGGATTGCTGTTCCTAGGCATGGTCTATCTTTATATGAAAAGTGACCAGTATATATCTGTTTGAAAATTTATAATAAACTGCCGAAACAGATACAGATAGAGAGTTGCTCTAGAAGATTCAAAAGAAATGTGAAAGAGTTTCTTCAAGAGAAAGTGTTTTATGAATTGGGCGAGTATTTTAATATGTAGTTGTTTCTGTTGCTTTGTAATTTTACAATTTTGTAATTACTGACAATGTATTTTATTGTGTTTCTTGTTGTACTTTTTTTTGTATTTTTTTGACGTTTCAATCCATAATATTGGCTTTTGAATAAAGATATATTAATTATTATTATTAACTCGCCTTTAACTATACCGCAAAATACACAAATATATTTTATGTTGGTAATACAGTTGACAGGTTAATTTCAATTTGTGGATTATAAATCATTGGAAAATAATAAATATACATCGTAATATAAATGTTGATGTGTTTAATTCAGAAAGTGTCCAAGAACTTCGTTATTGTATACGTAATTTTCGACGTCAAAATGTTTTAAGGAAAGGTTTTTGTAGTTTATTTATCAAAGAAGGTGTTTTAAATATTACATATTTACTTGCACGATTATTTTCACATTTTGTCAAACGAAGACTTTAAAAAACACTTCCGTTTGAATAAAGATACCTGCAGAAGAATATTAGAATTTATAAGAACTGAAATAGAATCTAGAAATAATATCAACCGAAGAATAAGTGCTGAGACTAAAATCTTGCTAACACTAAGATTTTTGCGACAGGTACAATGTTAATAGTTGTAGTTGATTTTCTTGGTGTTAGCAAGACTTGTGCATGTACTATTATATGAAAAATGTTACACATGCAATTGCTGGACTTCGATCTAAATTTATATATATATGCCAAGAAATGCAGAAGAATTGGAAGAAGTCAAACTAAGATTTTATCGGATAGCACGATGTTATCGGAACTATTGACTGTACCCATATTAAAATAGGATCACAAGGTGGACATAATACAAAGTTGAATCGTAATCGAAAAGGGTATTTTTGCTGGAATGTACAAGTAATTGAAGATTCACGTTTAGAAATCTGTGATATCGTAGCTAGATGGTCAGCAGCTACACATGATCAAACCATATTTAATGCACCAATAGTAAAACAAACTAGACAATGGACAGTTACCTGGTTCTTTCTGACTTGGCGACAGTGACTTTGGGATATCAACACATTTATTGACACCGTTGGGAAATCTCCAAAATCCAGCTGAACACTTATACAACGAGTCTCATGTTAGAATTCGAAACACTATTGAAAGACTGTTTGATGTTTTGAAAAGGTGCTATCCCGTGCTATTTTATGGTATGAGGGTTAAACCTGAATTATCAAAAATTGTTATTATAGTAGTAGCAGTTTTACATAACATTGCAATAGATGAAAGGGACGAATGGATTATTGAAGAATAAATAACTGATGGACAACAGCCACCAGAATGTTATTCAGAAAATGAAAATAATGGAAATGACAGAAATAAAGTTATTTAATAAATATTCATTTCGCAAATTTATAATTGTGTTATGTTTTTTGTCTGTTTTCTGTTATGTAAATAAAGCATTATATTTTGTATGTTAGGAATAATAAATCTATAACCTATTGCAAGAATTTTTTTTGCTCTAATTTAGTTTTTGAGAGTTCAATTTCTAAACTTTTTTCTTGCTCCATTTCATGTTCATTTCAAAATTTCTTTCTGTAATTTCGACAAAAAAATAAACTTATTTCACAACAAATAAGTTTGTTTGTATTAATAGGTTATGTTTACAATCCGTCCATGCGTACTGTGATTTCAAATATTTATACCGACTTTTGTACAAAACTAAACTTATCTACGCTTTGGCACGCTTTGGGTGTTAAGTTATAGTGCAATATAAGAAAATATTCAAAATTAGGCACTGTAGAACGTTTAACTAGAGATTAACTAACTTACTACAAATGACAATTGATGAGTATTAAATGTCATTTCTACATGCAAATGTCGCCTTATGTGATGAGTTAATTACTACAATTTGACCAACTAAGTTTGTACCAGTATTCCGAACGCAACACGTCGCGACGTCAACCTTCCTGGTTGTTAGGATAATTAAAAATTCTTGAGAAGCCACATCCATCTCAGAACGTGTTGATGCATTTCGTTCTTATTAGAACTCGTCAGCACATCGATATCCTGGAGACAGGCATGACTCTTCACTTCTATACTTCGGGTATATATAGTTAATATTTTGAACTTACTGCAAATGAGAATTAATAACTACTAAATCTATGTCCACACGTAAATATCGCCTAATGTGTTGCGTTAATTACTACAATTTCACAAACTAAGTTTATACCAGTATGCAGAACTTAACACGTCGCGATCCTGGTTGTTAGGATAATTAAAAATTCGTAGAAAGCCACATCCATCTCGGAACGTGTGGATACATTATGCTCTTATTAGAGCTCGTGAGGACGCGATATCCTGGAGACAGACATGACTCTTCACTTCTATACTCCGTGCATATATGTATGTTAACTATATTTGCAGTAAGATCAAAAAATAATATATATATACATATTTTTCTGTCTCCAGGATATTGTGTGCTGACGAGCGCTAATAATTAATTCTGGTTATTTAACGATATAATTGATGGGTTAAAGTGTATTGTAGAACCGGCCCTAGAACAACTTCAGCACTAATTAATTTATTCTAGTTTTCGCAGATTCAAAATATCATATATCTAATCTTTTCACACTGGAAAAATTAAGCAAGTCTCTGCCAATTGCGTTTTAGTGATTCTGATGACGAGTTCTATATTTGACACCACTGTTTTTAAAAATGTGTGATTGTGATTATTTCCACTTGGGAACTGACCATGGCGCATTCACAATAGAATATACTTTTGCCTTAAATCTTTGCAGTATTTCTATATTTGATTTACTTGCAGCACGCTGTAATACAACACTGAACGTCCAAATTGGGTTCAGAGTTGATTTGTATAACATCTATAGGTTCAATTAGCCGGTACATGTTAGAAAACTGGAAAGAAAGTTATTTTCATTTGATTAGAATATGTTTTTTAAGAAAGCCGTTGCTCCAAATGCATTTCTATATTTTACTATCTATTTTCTTGCGCGAAAATACAATTTTGAATTTAATTATTGGGCAGGTATTGGTTTTTAATAAAAAGTAACGTGTTTTGGTTTTGTTTCATTCATTTTTATGCGTAAATATCTGAGCCAGTTTTGAATAACATTTAAGTGTTCATGCATATTTTGATAAGCAATTTTGGGATCTTCTGACGATACTAAGATTGCTATATCGTCAGCAAAAGTAGCAATTGAATCTCGTCTAATTTTGGACAGAATCGGTGTGTATAAAAATACAACATCTACTGAGAATACTCCGTTAAGTAGGATTGCAGTATTAGATAGTAGTTGTGAGGCGATTGAGTTTTGATATGCTGTAACAAGTTCTCATGCCAGACCTTATCAAGAGCTTGTTTAACGTTCAAAAACACTGCCAAACAATACCTGCTTGTTTCTAAGTCGGTTTTGATTTTTCTGAAAACTTGGAGTACTTGTTCTATACTTAAATAATCTCGATTGAATCCAAATTGGTGTTACGGAATTATTTTTCTCTTGATGAGAATGTGGGGTTTTTCAAAGATTTTAGATACTATTGCTACAAGGTTGATCGGATGGTATGAACTTACTTTTTCAGTTTGTTTATCAGACTTTAGTATCATTACAATTTGTGTCACCTTTCATTGTGTTAGAACGTACTCCAATTGTTATAAAGAGTAGTTTCTCTGTTAGCAACTCCTGAAGAATAGTACCAATGATTAAGTTGTAGTAAAGAGTAGTCTCTCTGTTAGCAACTTCTGAAGTATACTACCAATGATTCAGTCATAGCCATGGTATTTTCGAGGATATATTTGTTTCATATTTACCTGTCTAAGTTCATGTAGCTTAAACTTGTTTTATTGGTAAATTCATTTGATAAGATGCTTCCAGTATCTCTTGAATACGTGTCTCCTCGTGTGGTGTAAGTTGTGTTAGAAATGGGTTGAACACTCCTGGTAAATGGTGATAGGATTTTTGTGATTGTTTCATTTTTCTCATTGGTTTCCACAGGAAATTTTCATTAATCTCAGTTGCTGAGAGTCCTGTAAGATATCTTTGAATTTCACCGTGTCTGTTATTGCGCCTAGTAAAGCTTTTATCTGGTTAGTTAATCGCTTGATTTAGTTTATGTTTAATCTCCGGAGCTGTAATAATTTGCCACCATTTCCTTAATCTAAATTTTTCTGCAATATTGACATTAATATAAGTAGAGTATTAGTTTACGTATGTTTCTAAAGTGAAATCTGAGATTGCACTGCAAACAGTGTAAATACAACCAGCAGCTTAAATGCAACTTCTAATTGGAAAATGTTCAGAAATGAACATTTCCCAACTAGTTGGTTTATTGTGAAGCATTGGAGAAATATTTATATGAACATTTACCAGTAGGGGAAGATTTATTTAGGAAGTGTTGTGTCACTGGTTTAAATATTTGTTTTTAGAGATGAGTAACACCATTGCTGAAATTATTTTTATAAAAAGCTAAAATGTTTGATACATTGATACAGGGTATCACTGTGCTCCCTTTAAAATAAGTAGCATAAATTCTTTTTTTTAAATTTCAGTCAATATGATGAGAACTTAAAAAAAGCCTGATAAAGTAAGCATAGATGAATTAGTAATACATTCTGCTGTAGAGGATATCGTTAACGGAATCTTACCAATAACCTGCTATTCTACAACATCGAATAGAAAAGAAAAAATTAACTGGCAAACTATTAAATGCAGCTGTTTATTCATCAAAATTTTCTAGTCAACAAGTTTTCACCAAAGTAGAAGAAGAATTGTTGTCAGAATACATAATCACTTGCAGTAAAATGCACTATGGCCTTACACTGTGACACTTACAAACTTTAGCATATGAGTATGCAAAAAAAATAAACTGTAAATATCCTTCTGGCTGAGATACTTCGAAAGTTGCAGGTATAGACTGGAAACTGGATTTAACAAAACGACAGTTGAACATTTCTTTAACAATCTTAAAAAGATTTTGAAAAAAAAAAACAATTTACAGCACATCGGATTATTAATTATGACGAATTTGGAATACCTACAGTTCTCAATACGCCAAAAGTTTTAGCTTCCAAAACTCAGAAACAGGTAAGACAGATCGCTATTGCCGAGAGAGGTGAATTCGTAACATTTGATGGTATAATTTCAGTAGTGGGTAACGCAATTTCTCCAATATTTTCATTCCCAAGGGTTCATTATAATAACTTAGCTTGGGCTAGCCAATAAAAGTGAGTGGATTGTTACAGACCTTTTTTTAGATGTTCTGAAGCATATTCAGAAACACACGTCGTGTAGTAAAAGTAATCCAATTTTAATGCTATGTAACAATCCATATCAATCGAAGCTATTGAATATCTCAAGCAAATAGTATTGTATATTTAACTTTTCCACCTCGCACGTGACGTCGTCTACAACTTCGTGACGTAGGAGTTTTTGCTCCTTTCAAGAGCAAATTAAAAGTAGCTTTCAACATTTGGCACATAAACAATCCAGGAAGAGATATTACTATTTATAATATTCCTAAAATTATGAAAACCACATATTTGGAGTCATTTACTGGAACAAATATAATCAACGGTTTTACAAACACTGGAATCTGGCTGTTCAATTCATTGGTGTTCAATGAAACGGATTTAGCCCCCTCTGCTATCTATCACACAAGTACAGAAAATAATTTGGCTATTGGTGAAAATAATTTAACAAATTTATCCCAAGAAAACAATCAAATAAAAGAAGTAGTTCCAATAGAGTTGATTCCGTCTGTCTCAAGACAATTAACTCCTCCACGTGACATACTATATGCATCCAGCTCAAAACACCTTACTCCTCCAGGCACTATAATTACACCTGATGCAGTTAGACCTCGTCCGAACGCAAAACCAAAACAAACCAAAAAAAGAAGCGGAAAAAGGGAAGTCACGAATTTATACGGATACACGTGAAAAAGGGATTAAACAAGAGAAATGAAAATAGAGAGAGAAAATATAAGAAAACTCAAACAATCTTCAAAGCGAATTTCTGAACAATTAATAGATGAAAAGGCTGTAAAAATAAATAAAACAAAAAATACAACTCCTCTGATAGAACTACTAGCGTTTCAGACATGGAGTATGACATCAATAGTTCTTAGATGCAGACTATCTAGATGATGAAGAGACCACTATTCTAAGCGTGGAAAATATGAAAAACCTACACCGCAGGAAATAAAAGAAGGATACTTCTTGTTAATACATTTTCCTAAGAGACATGTAGTTTATTATATATGTGAAGTTCAAATATTACATAATCCTATAGAGTATTAAGTTTCTTATTTAAGGGAAAAATAGATTTCTTCGACTTTTGTACTTCTAGCTATTGTTGATGTGGCAGCAGCTGATTTAACTGATGTTATATTAAAGTTACCTGTCCCAATAGAGACAGGAAGAACAAGTCGCCCATTTTATTCATTTCCTGTTGATTTCATAGCCATTTCAAATCATGCGTTACCATTTATAATAATGTTTTAGTGTAAGTACGTACAATAACAGTTTTCTTTATTTTTGATACATATTCTGGTCTAATTTAATTTTTAATTTAATATTTCATATTTTAATCAATAAACTATACTAATTACCGAACCGTAAATTCTTCAAGTATGCTATTTTTTCTAATATGTATCAATGTACCCCCATACATGAATCATTCTGCCCCATGTATGGGGCAGTTTGATGAGTTGCATCTGAAAAGGTCAATTCAAAATTTTTATTGTGTACTATTGTCAAAAGGGGTTGCGACAAACAGAAACAGTGACTATTAAGGTATTTAACTGCAAAACGCCAAAATATCAATTATAAAATTTTAAGTGGTATGAGGTAAAGAGAGAAAAGTGTATCAATATGTCCCATCTCCACCTAGTAGTGAGTGATAGGAGGATAACTCAAAGCAGCATCTTACATCGAGGTAATTGTGCGACATACTCTTAGTTACACAAAAGTCTATGGCATCTGGAACCTTTTTTCTATCTGTAGGTCAATAAGTGGGTTCACCAGTCACTAGACGTTGTAAGTTGTAATTCATGACTGTGTGGTAAAGTTAGCGCCCTCTGGAGTATTAATCTGGATTCCCACAATGGATAATAATAATTCATTTTCAAAAAGTAAAAAGAAACATAACATTAGTAATTATTAAAATAAAATATTTTGTTTCTTCATGAAAACTCAGGATGTATAAATATAAAACGAAACAAATATATGAAATTGTATTGTGTTCTTTACACACACATTTTTAATAATATTTTATATTATTAAAAATATATTTTCGTTTTATACAAAATTTGGAGAAGTTTTACCTACTCAAGCATGTTTCAAATTATTTTGTTATATACGGTTCGTCCGAAAAGGAGTGAAGATACGGTAATACAGTTTCTGTCGATATGGTTGTCACCGTCTATGGAAACACTTTCCTTAGTTCTGCCTATGTTATTGAGGTAGTGTTTAGTTGCTTCGGCGTTTTGTCAATAGGCTGCTTGTGAATGTTCTTCTACGCGCTGTCTTAATTTCTGTGAGATAGCGAAATTGTTATTTTTGTAAATCCATTTTTCCAGCATAGGCGTACCGATGATTCTGTAGAAAGATTAAATACGTATCTACGTCTCTGGAGAGATGCCTTTAGAAATATATGAACTCGTATTGTCTTCTTCACAACAAGATTTTTAATAATATTTCAAATTATTAAAAGACTTTTATTTTATACAAAATTGGTGAGGTTTCACCCCCTCAAGTATATTCCAAATTATTTTGTTATAATTTAATAATGTAGAGTAGCGATCTGCAATTTCCCTTCATGAATATGTACATTATATGAAGATCTAGACTTGAAAGTATAAAAATTTAATGTAATTTTAATTAATGGTAAGAAAACCACGATGATATGACATATGAGAATATAACAAATGTAATATGCTATCATTTTCTATAATTGTGAATCTTTATATTTTAAGAACTCTTTGAAAAAGGCCACAGCTTCCGAAACATGTCAGAGTAAAATTACGTTAAATAAATAGATATTTAATAATAACAGACCCTAAATTGCCCAATAAAGAAAGAAGTCTTCTATAATATATATATAATTATTTCTTGACCTTTGTATGTTATAGTTAATTAGTCGGCGATTTAAGATCTGTTACTTTGATATGTATATTTTTAAAACAATCTTACATGTTTCGTCATACTTTTCAAAGAAATTTAAAATATAAATGACAGTATATCTATGTCAAACTTATATATCCGTAGTGTCATGGATAAAATTAAAATATTCAAAGATACATTCAAATTGAATAATAATTCATGCCTCAGGACGTTATATACATATAATGGGATAAACCTCCATTATATTGCATGATGAGCTATTTCTAATATTATGTCTATACGATTTTAAAATTGTAACATATGCAAGAGATATTTGATTTAGTTGAATTTGAAATGGTTGTTTATAAAAAAATTGGATATCTTATTCTTAATAACTTAGCTTTGTAAATACAGATTAGAGTTGAATCTTGGTATTTTTAGTTAATTATATTTTGAAAGTTGAATAATCGTGAAAATTATATTTAGTTAATTTATATAAATTATTGCAAAATTTAACATATGCAAGTAAGTAGTATAAAATTGATAATTAACTATATGAATATGTCATTTTTAAATTTGAATTTAAAAAAAAGGTATTTAGATTTACTGAATATAAAACTGGCATTTTTAAAAAACTAACTTACATGGATAATAATGAAAGTAGATAAAATAACCATAGCAATTGAAAAAAAGAAGGAAGAATGATTTTTTTGCCTGTAAAAAAATAGAGAGAAAAATTTGGAATGTGAATTTAAAAATAGCATTTTTATGTATCATATAATAGTAGAAGTGATATTTTTGAAAGAGAGTCATTAAGTCATTTTAAAATACCTGGAGAGGGACCCAGAAGGCTGGATCATCGTTAATTTAAAAAATCAAACCACATTTGGATACATATAGTGTATTTTGCAAAATAATTTCCTGGCTACGGAAAAATTACACAGGTCTACAAAATTAAACTTTTTGACAGATGTTTTTATTTTGAAAACTGATTTTATATAATTTTGGCAGGCTGATTTCAAAAATTCTATGCATTTATTTGAATCACGTAAGGTTTTTTTGCAAATATTAAATGAAAAAAAACGATATTTCTAAAAAAAATTATTTGTTTATTGAGTAAAAAGGTGGAATACAAGTTAAAAAAGTGGAAAAAAATACTTTACTCAGTCTTTTTTAAGTGAAATCTTTGTCTTTTTGCCAGAGAGCTGCGTTGTCCGGGCATTCGGTTGTATGTTTTTAAGGGCATATCCCGTTTTAACATCCAGCAGTAGTCCGCCATCATCGTTATGCTCCATCTGCCTTGGTATCGCCGTTCCATTTCCTTAATGTCTTAGTGAAACCTCTTTCCCTGTTCTTCGCTAACTGCTCCAAGATTTTCAGGAAAATAGTTCAAGTGTGAAAACAGGAAATACACTTTCAAACTCATATTACAACCTAGACGATGAAAGTGTTGTAACATATTTTTAACAATATT
This sequence comes from Melolontha melolontha, assembly GCA_935421215.2. Classification (NCBI taxonomy): domain Eukaryota; kingdom Metazoa; phylum Arthropoda; class Insecta; order Coleoptera; family Scarabaeidae; genus Melolontha; species Melolontha melolontha. The sequence goes on from OW285241.1 coordinate 79,136,710, forward strand.
TTCGTAGTTTTCGTCCTTAGAGTTCCCAAGAAACTTATCAATTACTTCTTTAAATGAAACCCAGGCGTTTTTCTCGACATTGGTCATTGTGTCTTGAAAATCCTTGTCTTTGCATAATGTTCTTATCTGCGGCCCAACAAAAATACCTTCTTTTAACTTGGCATCGGATAAGGCTGGAAATGTCTCGCACAAATATTTAAAACACTGTCCATTTTTGTCTAGGGCTTTAACATACTGCTTCATCAAAAAAAGTTTGATATGGAGAGGAGGCAGTAAAACTTTTTTGGGGTCAACCAAGCTATCTCTTAATACATTTTTGCTACCAGGTGTAAGGCTTGTTCTCGAGGGTCATTCTATTTGAGTCCAATGTCTATCCCTTGCTCGACTATCCCACTCACAAATAAAGCATGGAAATTTTGTATAACCTCCTTGTTGTCCTAGTAGCATGCACAGCACTTTAAGGTCACCACAAAGCATCCACTAATGTTCTTGGTAGTTTATTTTCTTTAAAAGAAGTTCAAAATTTTCATACGTTTCCATTAAATGTACCGAATGGGCAACGGGAACCGAGGCCAGCTCGTTACCATTGTGCAATAAAACGCCTTTTAAACCACGCTTACTTGAGTCAATAAACAGGCGCCATTCTTCTTTTACATACGCCACATTTCCTAATTTTGAAATTAAGTCAGGAATATTGTTACAATACACTAGCGGCCCGTCTTGAGTAAAATATTGACATAACTCTTTTTCGCGATCCCGGTAAAAGCTTGATGTGACGCCAGGTGCCAGTAAATGTTTCTCACGAAGTCGGGAGGCTAACAATTCGGATGCATCCTTTGGAAGGTGCAAATCTCTAATTAAATCATTTAGTTCGCTCTGGTTAAACACTTCGGGCTCTCTGAAATCTGGTGTGAAATCTGAGTCATCTGGGTCGCAATTAGATTCCTCTGATTCTGACGATATGACGTTTTCTAGTGCTTTTGGGGCGGTAGGTATTGGTACATCTGGTCCATGAGGAACTGGTCGAATAGCAGAGTCAAGATTGGGATACACAATTTGTTTCTTATTTTTTCTGTTGAATCCTTGAACATTACACGAACAAAAATAACAATCATCACTGTGATTTCTAGGCTCTCGCCATACCATAGGAACACCAAAGCTTAAACATTTCTTCCTACCTTTTTGCCAGTTTCTTAATGCTTCAACGCAAACGGAACAAACAGTATGAGGAGCCCAGGACTTGTCTTGGTCGCCAATTTTTACACCAAAATAAGCGTGGTATACATTTTTCACAAACGAAGTTATAGTTTGCCTCTGCTTTACTACGACATAACTACCACAGATATAACAAAAGGTATTCGGATTGTTCACACAATGTCTTCTTTCCATATTTGTACGTACTAGAACACTTAAAATACGCAACAACGAAGACAACAAGCGCGCGGACACAGTAGCACGACGACTAACATAACCAAACTGCACATAAGGAGGTTTCAACGTTGTATTGACGCTTCTGCGCCGACTCTGTTGCTTTGCTGAGAAATATAATATTAACCAGTGTTGCCAAATCACATTTAATTTCATAAAAATCAAAAAATCAAATTATATATATATATATATATATATATATATATGGTAAGCCTAATCAGTAGGCGATTAAAGGTCTGTATATTACTTCAAAATATATGTATTTAAAAAACTCTACATGTTTCGGCTGTATACGCCTTTATCAAGAGAATACAAAATATTCTTTTGTATTCTCTTGATAAAGGCGTATACAGCCGAAACATGTAGAGTTTTTTAAATACATATATTTTGAAGTAATATACAGACCTTTAATCGCCTACTGATTAGGCTTACCATATCATACCAAGGTCACGAAGTTATTATATATATATATATATATATATATATATATATATATATATATATTAGTGTTAATAAGAATTAAAAATTTATTTCTTATTTATTTTATTGGCCGTGTCATAATATTAAAATAATAGACTTTTTCTTGGTTTAGCGACCTTTAATGAATTCCAATTTTTTTTTAATACGACGTTTCGACTTTTTTATTAAGTCTTTTTCAAGTAATTAGAACTAAAAAATTAATACAAAGAAAGGTAAGAAATATATTTACATTTGTATGAATGAATTAAAATTAAAATAATGAAATTAAACTAAGGAAATTAAAGGATACAAAAGTCACCAATTTATTTCGTGTCAAAACACATATTTTGTGTAACATGTATGGCCAGGCATGTCGAACCTTTTATAAAGTCGACTGCCTTTCTTGGAATATTTCGTCTAAATGTCTTTGTGCAGAAATGAAATTGTTTGTCCCGTTTTTAAAATTAGTTTGGTCAGAACATGTGTTTGGGAAAAATACAGTATATTTACAATGAAAAAAAAATTCATAATTCATTCATACAAATGTAAATATATTCCTTAGCTTTCTTTGTATTAATTTTTTAGTTCTAATTACTCGAAAAAGACTTAATAAAAACGTCGAAACGTCGTATTAAAAAAAAATGGAATTCATTAAAGATCGCTAAACCAAGAAAAAGTCTATTATTTAATATATACATATATATATATATATATATATATATATATATATATATTGTTGTAGGGCAATTAACCCACATATCAAATTCTTCTGCTGATAAGATAACAGATCCGAGAATGTTATATCTGAAAAATAATGTATTGTGAGATTATTGAATAGCTAAATTTTTGTATATTAATGTAAAACCATATTTGGATTTAGAAATATTGATATCGATAAACATTGTAAATTATATTCAATCTATTTTTATTACTCGCCCTTTATTTAAATATCTTTATATTTTTCCGCGAAGATCTAGGTTTTCTAAATCTGATTATAGTTATATTCTTTGTTGTACATATATTTCTTTTAATATTGTAATATCTTTTATTGTTCCTTGGATAATATCATATTCTAAATTTGTAATTTGGAATACGTGAGTAGATTTCATCAGCATGACGTTTAGCTGTCAGAATTATTTTTATTACTAAATTATATATTTTATTTACAAAAGTAACATTCAATATAATATATAATATATAATATAATTATATTAAATTGCTTAACTCCTTAACTAGGACATTGTCACCTATTTATAATTAACTTTTAAATTATATACCTACAATATCTTATTATTCATAGACCCTTTTCACGTGAATTGATTCTCATCTAATATAACTCAACACAGCCGGATGTCTTGTTTCTTCACATGTAACGCCCCTTCTTAATTTTGTCTTTCTCAGAATTTGCAATGAGAGCTCGGCTTGTACAATATATACGACTTTTAACCATTTATAATGGAAAATTTTACACCCCTACCCAATATAGATTTTGTCACTACCTGTGTTCTCGAAATAACACGTTTAAATAATAACTACTAATGTGTACTATGCACATGAAATATTCATATAGTTAAATATACTAGTGTTTTTGTGAAAATATAAGATGTTTCATTTAGTTTAATAGTAGGTCACCGTAACTTTAAAAATTGTTTTTAGTAGGCGCCTTCTTTAGAGAAGAATTTCTGCCGTTCCTTTGTCCGATATTTTAACACATGTTTAAAAAACCTTTTCTAAGAGGCAAGTGTTTTGTCTCGTAGTTTGAGATTGGCATGGTAAATTTAGTCTTTATAGGGTTGCAGTGTAGAGTAGTTGTGCGGAAGCGTTTATGTTACTTTACTGTGCCCCATGTGTGACTTTTAATTAGTAGTTTTTACCTACTGATGATGACAACTTAGTTGTCGAAATACGTATTTAGGATACGACTAATAATTGTGGTAAGGGGATATATACCTTTTTTAAATTATTATTTAACCACAGTCTCCATTGAAAGAATTTTGTAAAATTAGTATCGAAATGTAAATAAATTAATATTACGATAACTTTGTATATTTCAAACTAATTTATATTTATTTCAAAATTTACTTTTTATATTTATTTAAATTGTCATTTTCATAATTAAAATCATTAACGCGAAATGAACAGATAGCTAATTTATCTACATTAAAATTTTGTATCGATACTAATTAGAGACACGCCCACTTTTTAAATGTAAGCAAACCCGTGAATAGGTTATTTTCTTTCTACGCATAAAACATAACCCCACATTCAAAAACCCATAACAACTATTTGAAAAATACTATTTTAATTTGGTTTATATGTTTGAATCAATACTTTATTTATATTCAAATTATTATTACCTGTAATTTAAAGTAAAATTCGAGGCTTTTTCATAAATGCATACTAGGCTTTGAAAGAAATAATTGCCATCAGGGCGTCAGTAGAAATTTTTATTACAAGTGCCAGGAAAAAGTGCTACTCCAAAGTTTTAAATTAAATAAAATCTAAAATACCTGAGTTAGAATTTTTAAAGTGTCCGAAAAGAAAACACATAAATTTGGAGCTACTTTTAAACCAATTTTGAAGGCGATAACGTCGAAGAACGGACATAGCATCTTTTCGATTGAAACCCCGGCCCGAGAAAAACCCACGCCGTCGAAGCATGCCAAAGCCGGCATCGCAGTATCGAAGACTCCGTATTTGGACCATACTACAAATTTACTGATCAACGCCAACATCATCCAAGATACCTGCCCTTATTATTCGTAACAGGTTTTATTAATCTAAATTATTTCGAAAAAGACTTATTAAAACATTTTAGAACTAAAATAAAATTTTACTAAATATAAAACTCATAATTTTACGTTGAAAATTATATTTTCAACATTACTCATAATTTGTGAAAGAACTTTTATTATTAAGGATTGTGGTACTCACCTGAATTTGTTTGTCGCTTAATTTATATTATAATTTTACAGGAAAATATCATTTCTATCATAACATAACCTTTTTCAATTCACACGTGCACTTAATAGTAATTCAATAATCTATCGTAAGGCACGTTTATTTGTTATTGTTTACAGAAATCTTATTTTAATAAACTTTTACACATATTTCCTTAAACAAACTTTTATTTATCGGTGCTTAGCTGGAGAAAACGTAGTTATTTTATCAAACAATTTACTTCCATACACATAGGGAAAACAGACCGACGAAGATCCTAGACAGTCAACTTTGCAATAAATTTCTTGCTCTCCGACACCTAGCCGCAAATACTGAAATTATATGATAAGAGCTGGTGAACTTATGTAATAGGTTTTTCTTTTAAATAAACCAAGACACCCAACTATTAATATAATTCCTATACTCTACAATTTAACATTATTTAAATCACTGAATCTCTCTTATTATTATATTACTATTCCTATTACAACATCAGCGCTATTACAATATATATATATATATATATATATATATATATATAGTATGACATTAATATATTGTCATTTATATTTTAAATTCTTTGAGAAAAGCATCATTTACCGAAACATGTAAGATTGTTTTAAATATATGCATTTTTAAGTAAAACCAGACCTTAAATCGCCAACTAATTAAATCTACCATAACATACAAAAGTCGCGAAATAATTATCTATCTATCTATATATATATATATATATATATATATATATTGTTACGCGCCCGTAGTGGGTAGAGAATATAATAGAATGTGCGTGAATACAATTAGTTAAGCTGAAAATAAATAAATGAGTTGGGCGCCTTTTAAATTTTTAAATATGATTTTATCACTGCATCTAACAGCTGATTGGTAGCAGTATCCACAATTGAAAATAGATGTCGTGGAGAGCATGGACTGGATACAGAATATTCAACTTACTTATCCCAGGATCATCGGGGTAGTAACACTCGTGTATAACTATGTAAATTACATTAACAATATTAATAAATTTGATTTCGCTGCGCATAAATAAATAAAAACACCACTTTAAAAATTTACAAATAAAATATTTATTTGATTCTAGATGTGAAACTCGGCTCAACGGTCAAATCGTATATTAAAACTCTATGACAGAGCGGAATTAAATACTTAAAATCGTGGTTATATTCAATAGGTTAATAATACATAAACTATTATAATTATATTTAATAAGCAATATCAAATGGTAAGTAATTTACGTGTAATTAATTAGATAAGATTCTTTATTTTAATATATGTAAATGATTATTTTTACTCAGTTAAATCAAGATATAGTTTTATTATCTTAAATATGATGATATTGAATGAAGTTAAATTAATTTGAAATATAATAAAGGACCTGTGTTTTGTAGGAAAGGCAGTGTGATAACCTGATTAAGTAATGTGTGTAATACTTGATATAGTCAAGGCGTGGCCCTGGTCTTATTTGCATTGTATTAGAAAACACGACCTCGGTCCACCTGTTTTATTAAACACAAGCATTCTCAATCAGAGGTTCCACGCTTGCACATCTTGTTTATAGTTAAGTAACGACATAGTCAAATGAGGGCACTCTAATGTTGTATATAAGACGTTCTATTAAAGAACAAGGGATCAGTCATAGCTAGATCGTCAGTAAGACATAGCGAGTGCGAGATAGTTCTCTCCTTTGACTACTGTTCTATTTATTGTTATGTATATAGTAATTGTTATGTTTATTAAGTGTTAACTAATTATACTACGTTAAAACAACCTTATCTGTGTATTACTTAAATTCATATACGCATCTGCGTACCAACGCAACGATGTAGCCCCGCAGGACAAGGCCACATTACATGGCGATCCTACCAGCCACTTAGGGCCGAAGAAAACTAAGTGGAAATACCGGTACGAACGCCGAACGATTCACCGGAAATATGGCAAAGTCATAAACCAAAAATGGGTAATCATGCGACGAAAGAAGAAGTGATTATAGTGGGCAACGACGCCAACGTGAAGAACGGCGTAGACACGGTCGACATCCTCGGCATAGTGGCATTCGTGGGAGTCATCATCATCATAACCTCCTGCTGCTGCTACGGTGTGTACAAACACATAAACCGAAGGATGACGAAGGCACTCTCCGCCCAGGTCCAGATGGAGTTTAACCGAAGCCAAGAAAAGATCTAGGTCACCCCCATGTCCGCCCCGGATCAATTCCTTCAACTACAAGACGAAGTCAAGGTATTTTTTTAATAATTTAAAAAAGGACAATGCTAGTATTAGGAGTGATAAGAACATTATTGTGCGCAAGCTAGCGCAAACAGACAATTTTAGACATAGATTAAACGACTTAAAAGACAATTTTAACAAAATAGCACATAGTTCAAGTATAATAGAATCGACCAAAAGTTGTATCAAAAGTGTTATAGTTACGTTAAATGAAGCTGTGGAAATTTTAAAATTTAGATTAAGTAGTTTAAGTGTAAAATCTTGGAACATGGCTGAAAAATTCGATTTACGCACTGCCTCGAGCTTATTACCTGTAATGAATGGTAAAGAGGAAATAACACTGCAACTCATAGATTCAATTGAATTGTACGACTCATTACTTGATGACGCGGGAAGAGAGAATTTAACGAATTATATCCTCAAAACTCGGTTATCGGCGAAAGCGAAATTAAGGCTACGTAAATCTTATACCAATAATGCCGCCCTAATCGCGGATCTAAAAAGTCATTTTGTTACAAAGAAGTCAGTTACGGCATTAACCACGCAACTACACAACGTAAAGCAAGGCGCGAAGTCAATTAGAGAATACGGGGAAACGGTGGAAGAACTTCTCTCTCATTTAACTATTGCACAGGCAGGCGACGACGAAATATTAGTCGACAAGTTTCGCATCGTCAAGGAGAAAATTGCGGTCAATATGTTCGCAAACGGACTTCGCGACGCGAACATAAGAACGTTAATAAAGGCCCGTAACCCATATACACTGTCCGAAGCTATTCAAGAAGCTACGGACGAACAAATAATTAATCCTAACAATAACAGTAACTCTGTCTTGCATTTTTCAAAGAAAGTACCACATACAAATTCGCACGTTAGGGAAAACCGGTACAGGAAATACAGGCACCAGAGTCACGATAATAGACAAAGGAACTTTCGGTTCAGTAATGACAGTCACAATAAGAAAAGATTCCCAAGACGCGATAATAGCGACAATCACAGTAAAGTATTCTCAGCATCGGCAAATGCTGCTACCCTTGAGAACGAGCGAAAACGCGAGATTCAGTTTTTTCAAAAGGCAGTCAACTAAAAACGGATTCTGCCCCGTGCAGTTTTAACCTCGGCGGCCTAAATTACATTAAAATACGTTTAAATAATAAAGAGCATCTATTTCTAGTTGACAGCGGCGCTTCAATAAGCGTAACATTTGTAAATAATAAACGTCCAAACATAAATATTAATAAAGCCGACAAATTAAACATAGTAGGAATAAACGGTCAAGCAAAAACAATCGGGTCAGCAGTTGTTACGTTAGAATTAGGCGAAGCCAAGGTCAAGCATAAGTTCGCAATATTGAACAATGTAAACAATACACTCATCGGTATTATCGGTTCAGACATTCTAAACAAATACAACGCGATATTGAATTATGAAGAATGCAATCTTGCATTTTTTATAGAAGATCGGCGAATAACCTTACCTTTTTATTCAGACGAAAACGCGGTCTCAAGCATTCCGGCTCGATGCGAAGTAATCAGATATTTTAAAATAAATGCATGTAGAGACTGTGTGATATTACAAGAAGAGGTAGCACCAGGATTATTTGCTGCCGGATCTGTAGTTTCTCCTAAAAACTGGATAGTGCCCGTACGCGCATTAAATACAAGGGATAGCGACGCGACATTGAAAAACTTTTCCCCGACGTTCACAGACCTCGATAATTACAACGTTTGCACTTTCAACAATAACGGTCCCAAGTGCGTCGAGCGCGTCAACAAAGTTCTACAAACTGTAAATACGTCACATTTAAACAAGGAGGAAAATATCGCAATGCAAAAGATACTCGCTAAATATTGCGACATTTTTTATCTTGAATCAGACAAACTAACGCACACAAATATATACAGGGGAGACATACAAGTTAACGAACAAATAAATCCAATATATTCTAAGCCCTATCGGTTGCCACACGCCCAAAAACATGAGATCGACAGACAAGTAGACAAACTTTTCTCCGACGGTATTATAGAAAAAGCAAAATCACCATGGTCATCACCTTTGTTATTAGTACCCAAAAAGAAAGATAAAGACGGAAAGCAGAAATGGAGAATAGTGATCGACTACCGCCTATTAAACAAGCAGATAGTCGATGACAAATTCCCACTGCCTTCGATCAACGAGATCTTAGACTCACTTTCAGGTGCAGTCTATTTTTCTCACTTGGATCTAGCACAAGGATATCATCAAATCGAGTTAGATCCCAAAAGCCGTCCTTATACAGCATTCACGTTTTCTGTAGGCCGGATACAGTGTGTATTATCAGGTACTTCGGATCAGGTTTTCAGGTAGGTTAAACACTTTATTACTTTTTATAAAAGCTTGGGCACTCAGCCTTCACCAGATGATGCTATCGAAGATATTTCGTAGAAAAATAGTTTCAGCCGTATAAAAATACGTTCAAACGTTGTTTTATTGATTGATTTATGCACTTTTTTAACTGGTTTCTGACTTCCAATTACTATTTTAACTATATTTATGCGAATTTTAAAACGGACGAAAATATTTTTGATGCAACACAATCAAATTCTATGGACCGACGCCTTGTAGTCTTTTGTTTTATCAAAGCCTTTTTAAATGCAAAATAATCTTGATTTTCACCTTGACAAATATTATTACTTTAATAGAATTTTAAATGTAACGATGATTTAAATAAGATTATAAAATTAATATTTGAATTTACGAATATACAAGAATGTGTTTTAGATGGTAGGTTATGTTTATGGTTTAAATACAAACAGATCTTATTCGCGACTTTTCTATTTTCAAAGGTGGGCTTGTATAAACTAATGTCGATGAAAATTTTTAAATATCTTTCTATTCCCGCGTTAATGATTAAATGACTAAAATGAATGCTAAAAAATGAAATGTAAATTTTGAAATAAATATAATTAAGCTTAGAATGTCAGAAATTATCGGGATATTAATTTACTAACACTTCGACATTAATTTTCACATGTTGCGTCCATATACCGCATTTCATTATGTTTTTCCCTTATTCTAATTTCTATTTTTTCATTCTCAGATCACTGTAATATACACGTAGCTTAAATTATAATATATACTCGTATATAGATAATTATTTCTTGACCTTTGTATATTATAGTTTTAGATTAGTTTTAGATAGTTCAGATTTAGTTAGTCAACGATTTTGGGCCTGTTTTACGTTAATATGTATATATTTAAAATAATTCAACTCTTACATGTTTCAGCGATTGCTGCCTTTTTCAAAGAATTTTAAATTATAAATGGCAGTATATTAACGTCATATTTATATATGTGAAGTTGTCATGGATAAAATTGCATTATTCAAAAATATATTAAAGTTTAATAATAATTGATGCCATAGCATTCCCCAACAGCTTGACGCCAATTACAGGGTACATTGGCAAGCCATGAGTTATTATTATGCCTGCGCCCGTGGAGCGACTTAAGATGTTCAGCTGCCGAAATTTGCCTAAAACGAGAAGGTAAACCACGAAAACCTACCCGAACAGCCTAGTCCCGGATCTAACGGTTTGTCCGTTAAAGTGTGAAAACACGTTAACACAGCTTCTACAGATGCGGTTGTACCGTCAAATGGAAGCACCTGGCATAGTTCTGCATTTGTTATTGAGACAGTGTTAATTGTTTCGGCGTTTGTTAATGGGCAGCGCTGAATGTTCCTGTACGCTCTGCCTTAATAACTTCTGTAAGATAAAGAAGTTGTTGCTTTGTGAACGTATCTCTACAGTAGACGCGTACCGATGATACTGTACAATGATGAAATACGTGTCTACGTCTCTGGAGAGATCTTTCGCAAGTATATGAACTTGTATATTATATCGTATAATTTTGTATATATATTTAATTTTCATTATAACTTAAATAACTCGGTTTTTAATCATATTTTATATTATTAAAAACATTTTTGTTTTATACAGAATTTGGTGAAGTTTTTCCTTCTCAAGGATATTTTAAATTATTTTGTTAAAATAAATCATGCAAAATATATACAAATGCTGGATAATATATCAAAAAACGATTAAATAAATGCATACAAGTTAAAATAAAGATATTATTAAAGGATATCGTCAAAATATGTATTGCTCCATCTTATAAAATGCAAAATTAAATTTATTTTTCTACTCCCAAGATATAAATATTAAATATTCATAAGTAAGTTACAATCAAAAATCAATGCATAGTTCTTATTCAATTAAAAAAGAGAATCTTGTAACTATAAAATACTGTTTTATAAAAAAAAAATTACAGATTTTTACAGGTGATATATGCACACATACCGGAAAATCAACACAAATGTAGTTCCATTCAGACATTGTACCCAGATTGTAAATAATTTAATTTAAATCGTCTATAGATTTTAAAATTTTAATTTTTCCGTCAATCTTTGCAAATTACTTACCGTTATTTAACCAAAGCGACTTCCGACCATACTTTTATTTATAAGAGAATTTTTAATTTTCGTTATATCCTCCTTTATGACTAATCTTGTACCTTTCAATTTTTCTTGTTATTTAATATAATTTTCTTAATACCATGATTAAGAAATTTAACAATTCGGTCGATGCAACGGTTCCTTTTCCGGTAATCTATATCAAGAATCCATTAGTTCCGGTGTAACATCTAGGTTAAGCTTCTCTTTACAAAACTTTCTGGTCACCATACTTGCATCCTCGTTTTGTTCTTAGAGTAGGTACACCAAGTATTTTAATGTTATTACGACGGCAATACTGTTCCAATTCATCCACGAATTTCTTCGCTTCTTTTCTACTAATGACTTGTTCAGTTTCGAGTTGAACCACCTTCTCAGTAAACACCTGCACCTTTTCCTGATATTCAGCGATAATCTCGCATTGAATTTTTGAAATCAACTTTTTCTTTAAAATATTCGGACTAAGAACCTTCTCTATAACTAACTTCTTTAATAACAGTTTCATCTTCAGCAGAAGATTTCATAAATCGATCAGTAGAAAATATAATACATAGAAATTTTGATTCTCAAGAAAACTTTAACAAACTACAATACATTTGGAATTTACTGCAAGTGAGAATTAATGAATATTAAATCACATTCTTACATGTAAATGTCGACTTATTTAATGCGTTCGAAACTACAATCCGACAGACTAAGTCTGTACTAGTATGCAGAACACACCCTTTCGCGACAACGAACTTCCTGGTGATTAGGTTAATTAAGAATTAAGAAATACTGAAAAAACAAGTCTATCACGTGAAACGCACAGACGACGTTTCGTTCTAATTGGAACTTCTCAATGTGCGGTATTCCCTCATGACGGACATTGCTTTTTCATTTCTATACTTTCTGTATATATAGTTAACATTTGGAATTTACTGCAAGTGAGAATTAATGAATATTAAATCACATTCTTACATGTAAATGTCGACTTATTTAATGCGTTCGAAACTACAATCCGACAGACTAAGTCTGTACTAGTATGCAGAACACACCCTTTCGCGACAACGAACTTCCTGGTGATTAGGTTAATTAAGAATTAAGAAATACTGAAAAAACAAGTCTATCACGTGAAACGCACAGACGACGTTTCGTTCTAATTGGAACTTCTCAATGTGCGGTATTCCCTCATGACGGACATTGCTTTTTCATTTCTATACTTTCTGTATATATAGTTAACATTTGGAATTTACTGCAAGTGAGAATTAATGAATATTAAATCACATTCTTACATGTAAATGTCGACTTATTTAATGCGTTCGAAACTACAATCCGACAGACTAAGTCTGTACTAGTATGCAGAACACACCCTTTCGCGACAACGAACTTCCTGGTGATTAGGTTAATTAAGAATTAAGAAATACTGAAAAAACAAGTCTATCACGTGAAACGCACAGACGACGTTTCGTTCTAATTGGAACTTCTCAATGTGCGGTATTCCCTCATGACGGACATTGCTTTTTCATTTCTATACTTTCTGTATATATAGTTAACATTTGGAATTTACTGCAAGTGAGAATTAATGAATATTAAATCACATTCTTACATGTAAATGTCGACTTATTTAATGCGTTCGAAACTACAATCCGACAGACTAAGTCTGTACTAGTATGCAGAACACACCCTTTCGCGACAACGAACTTCCTGGTGATTAGGTTAATTAAGAATTAAGAAATACTGAAAAAACAAGTCTATCACGTGAAACGCACAGACGACGTTTCGTTCTAATTGGAACTTCTCAATGTGCGGTATTTGTCGCGAAAGGGTGTGTTCTGCATACTAGTACAGACTTAGTCTGTCGGATTGTAGTTTCGAACGCATTAAATAAGTCGACATTTACATGTAAGAATGTGATTTAATATTCATTAATTCTCACTTGCAGTAAATTCCAAATGTTAACTATATATACAGAAAGTATAGAAATGAAAAAGCAATGTCCGTCATGAGGGAATACCGCACATTGAGAAGTTCCAATTAGAACGAAACGTCGTCTGTGCGTTTCACGTGATAGACTTGTTTTTTCAGTATTTCTTAATTCTTAATTAACCTAATCACCAGGAAGTTCGTTGTCGCGAAAGGGTGTGTTCTGCATACTAGTACAGACTTAGTCTGTCGGATTGTAGTTTCGAACGCATTAAATAAGTCGACATTTACATGTAAGAATGTGATTTAATATTCATTAATTCTCACTTGCAGTAAATTCCAAATGTTAACTATATATACAGAAAGTATAGAAATGAAAAAGCAATGTCCGTCATGAGGGAATACCGCACATTGAGAAGTTCCAATTAGAACGAAACGTCGTCTGTGCGTTTCACGTGATAGACTTGTTTTTTCAGTATTTCTTAATTCTTAATTAACCTAATCACCAGGAAGTTCGTTGTCGCGAAAGGGTGTGTTCTGCATACTAGTACAGACTTAGTCTGTCGGATTGTAGTTTCGAACGCATTAAATAAGTCGACATTTACATGTAAGAATGTGATTTAATATTCATTAATTCTCACTTGCAGTAAATTCCAAATGTTAACTATATATACAGAAAGTATAGAAATGAAAAAGCAATGTCCGTCATGAGGGAATACCGCACATTGAGAAGTTCCAATTAGAACGAAACGTCGTCTGTGCGTTTCACGTGATAGACTTGTTTTTTCAGTATTTCTTAATTCTTAATTAACCTAATCACCAGGAAGTTCGTTGTCGCGAAAGGGTGTGTTCTGCATACTAGTACAGACTTAGTCTGTCGGATTGTAGTTTCGAACGCATTAAATAAGTCGACATTTACATGTAAGAATGTGATTTAATATTCATTAATTCTCACTTGCAGTAAATTCCAAATGTTAACTATATATACAGAAAGTATAGAAATGAAAAAGCAATGTCCGTCATGAGGGAATACCGCACATTGAGAAGTTCCAATTAGAACGAAACGTCGTCTGTGCGTTTCACGTGATAGACTTGTTTTTTCAGTATTTCTTAATTCTTAAACTACAATACAAGTAACGTGTAGACTAAGAATACACATCATAGGATGCTTGGCATTATAGTCGCTACCAGCAATGAAGCTATGACTGAGGGTTTGAAAACTGAAAATACTGTTCTACCTTAATTGATGCCTTAAGTTGGCAGTACAAAACAGATATTACTTTTTTCCCTCTCCAGTATTCTACTGCAATGCTAGTAGCTTGCATGTGGCTATGACTGTATTTACTCAGTTCATGATGTTTGATGCTGTTCTTAATTATGATCGTCATACCTCCATGGCCTGGTCCATCCGGATGTTGAGTATTACAAATTGTGTAATTAGAGAGTTTTATGTGTAATATGTGCTTTTGAAATTAACATTCTATCAATATTCTACGCACATAGAAAATTTCTGGTTTCTGAAATATCAAGCCATTGGCATTCCACACTGCAATTGTTAAGGTGTTTAGAGTAATTAAGATAATTTTGAAACTACAAGGGCGAGAAGATGTAGAAGTATATCCATTTTCTCCATTATCTTTATCATATTCCCTAGATTATTTGATGGTTGCTGCTGTGCAGCTTAAACTTATTTTGGTTGTTTTATTTCTTGATTCTGTTAACAATTATTTTGTGGAATTTTTGAATAGCTATAACCAGGCTGGCGTAATGCTGTGTTACAGTTGTAGGTCGATTAAGTTGGTGTAGGCCGTATTTTTTCTGTTAGACATGGCAACTTAACTTTCTGCAGTTGTTTGTATACTTTATACCCTTTATAATTAATGGAAGCAAAAATCTGCTAATATTTTGTATTTTTTATGACAACTGTTTCCATTGCAGTAACTAAACCAGGTCATGTATTTAGTACATCTCTTACGACAACACGGCCTCGGTGAGTTATGATCTTTCACCACATCATGCTTATCTTATAAACAGGTAACTAGGCTAAGGGGACATACTCTAATATATAACGAGACACTCAGAGGCCTCGACACACACACAGAGTCACAGTCTGAGACAGTGAGTTAGAGTCCCTGCTAGACTAGTGCCTCATAAGTATAATGTAGTGTATTTTATTGTTAAACGTTGTTATTATCTTTATTTAATTATATGTTGTTATTTATTCGTTGTCCCGCCTATTATTTATTTTACTGGTAAACCCTCGGTGCATAAGCAACGATGTGACCTCCGGGACCAGGTGACATCAATGGCGATCCTGCCAGCCACTTAATACTGTGTATAAGTTAAGTGGAAACTGGAACGAATCATTGAAAATATAGTAAGCCAATAAACAAAATGGGAACTACGCGACGAAAGAATGAGTCATCTTCAGCCAGGAGCAAGCCTAAGACGCTCACAGGTCAAGCTCTCTACCACTCCAAGAGAAGAAACAGGTATTTTTATAGAAATCTAGGTAAAGACAATTACAGTGCATAAAAGTGACTGAACAATATATAGACTTTTTATACATAAACTGTGTATATTTCAATAGTTAAAACGTTTCGTTGTATTGTAAAGAATAATATTAGTTTGATGCGTATGCATAATATATGTAATAATTTCTGCTTACGCCAACAAAATGTAGTAGGTAAACAGCGTAGCACCGTTTCTTTTTTTTAAAGGTCAAGTTTACTTAAAATTAATATAATGTAATTGTAAAACATTACATTATGGTCGAAAACTTGAATCCAAAAACCTGTCGCAAGTTTGTTATCCCTCGTACACGAGAATGTAGAAGTGTCTAAACATTTTTTGAAGAAATGCCGCCAACCTAAAATGGAAAAAACACGTTATATTTTTAATACTAGCGAGCATAAATTCACTTACGTTCAATGCATATATACAATAAAATGCATACGTTTTTATTTTTTAACAGGCGCCACACAATAAGTGTAGTATTTCAAAATTGTTTATCCAAGCATGTGTATAAACAACAACAATATGTGTATTTATAAATTAGTTGAATCAATAAACATCCATACGGAAATAAACATCGAAATGAAACACTTACAAAATTAGTTTAGAAATCGACAAGGCCTTGTTCGTCTAAAATGCACGACATCATTTATTTCTAAACGATTACACTCCGTGACGTTGAACAAAAAGTATGTATAACGCATTCATAAAGTTTTGCAAACTAAAGAGAATTCAGATTAATATACGAGGAACATGATTTTATTATTATATACAAAGAGTTCCAAAAATTTGTTGCAAACGCCTTATCACTAAGAAGTTGATTCCAATGATGCGAAGGTTGGTAACGGAAAGACCGGTAGCATCCTTATCACGTCAAGGGCTCAATCGACGACAGAGACCTATCGATCGCACCATTACGAAACCGACAACAGCCACAGATTCTGCCAACTCCAGGACTGATCATCTCAGGGTTGTGGATCTGTTGAAAAGGAAACCAGCCGAATTAAAAGAACTTCAAGTGATGGAAAAGGCAAAACTTCATTTCGCTCCAGAGTCATAATGAAGCAAGCATGCACTTCCAGGAAGTGGTCCTATACGACGAAGACGCTCTCACAATTTTTATAAAAGTGAATCAGTTTTAACAAAAATGTGTATTGTTAATAACTGGTCTCTAGAATTTCTGTATTGAAGAAAAGGGCATACAGGATAAGGGAATTACCGCAGAACGTGCACCCTTACTGTTGTCAAGAATTGCTTCGCAGAACATGACATACACGAAATATGTGTTGTCAAGGATAATTCACGAATCAGTGATTTCCTAAAATAATTTTGCCATAGAGCAAAAGAAAGAGAGAGAGTTGAATTATTTTAAAATAAATATGATTAAAGGGGAGCACAAAGAATTGAAGACAAACAGTCAAGCATGAAGAATTGAAAACAAAGAATCGAATGCGAAAAATTAAAGAAAGACAAGAATTGCGAACTGCGAAACAAGGCAACTATTATAAATTACTACCACATGTTATGGAGATCAAATTTAAGCAAACAAACAGAGAACAAACATGAGACAGTGTACAACGGCCCTTTTACCATTTACCATTTACAATTTAAAATTTACAATTTACTATTTACAATTTATCATGTACCATTTGTAATAATTTTAATTTATAATTATAATAAATTTCAATTCGTTTATAATAACACTTTTAGTGTAACTTATCTAGACACACATCGTTATATAGTATAGTATAAACTTGTATAAGAAATATCGTATAATATATCTCAGTATTGTACAATATATACATATTTAACACGGACAAGAAAAGCCAAAACGGCTCATAAGCCCTTTTCTTTTCTTTTTCGCCGGGTGGAAGATGCAGTAACTAAACCAGGTCATGTATTTAGTACATCTCTTACGACAGCACGGCCTCGGTGAGTTATGATCTTTCACCACATCATGTTTATCTTATAAACAGGTAACTAGGCTAAGAGGACATACTCTAGTATATAACGAGACACTCAGAGGTCTCGACACACACACAGAGTCACAGTCTGAGACAGTGAGTTAGAGTCCCTGCTAGACTAGTGCCTCATAAGTATAAAATGTAGTGTATTTTATTGTTAAACCTTGTTATTATCTTTATTTAATTATATGTTATTTATTCGTTGTCACGCTTATTATTTATTTATTTTACTGGTAAACCCTCGGTGCATAAGCAACGATGTGACCTCCGGGACCAGGTGACATCACACCATTTCCGTCAGTTACCCCTAAATTTGATGAAAAATGCGATAACCTTTGTGAAATATTATATTCCAGATTATTATAATCATGTATTAAATTTTTTACTATGTTCTCTCCATGGCAGAACTAAAGCATCATTCCCAAATGTTTCACGGTATGATTCCATTTAAGTGCACTCCCCAAAAATCTAAATGATCTATTTCTATCCAGTTTTCCCTTAAGTACTACTATCCACTATTTTATCACTAGATAACACCATTTCATTTTGCTTGGCCCAATCATCAACACGACCCAGTGTCAATGAACACATACTCTTCAGATCTTTCCGACTATTACCGATATTAATGTAGTCAATCGACCGCGTACGCAATTTTATAGCCCAGCTTTTCATCGAAAACCAAGTTCTACAACACAGGCCTCAGCACCGAACCCTGCGGATAGCCCTTAGCAATCTTCCGTCAATAGTCACTGTAACCAGATGTCACTACCACTTCCCTATCACTAAAGTAACTTGTAAGCAGCCAGTATAAATTGCCTGATAGATTCATTGAGCGCAGTCTCCGAAAAATGGATTGGCACCATAAATTATCGATAGCTCCGGCGATGTCAACACTTGCGAGGTCCACCAAACGGTGAACCGCATCAACTATGCCTTTTCCATCGTAATTCCCCCAAATCGATTCCAGTGATCCTTCAGCTTTACGGGATAATGAGGAATATGATAATATTATCATATTCCTCATTATCCCGTCTGACAGTACTCTCTCCACCCATTGTGTCTCTGGAATTAAAATTTCTAATATTTTTTTAGTGATCTCTGACCAGAATCGTGAATATTTTCCATATTCATCCAATTTAACTGTTGTCATTACTTCTTTGAGTTTAGGTTTTCCGGCAGTTGTTTTGTCGACCTTACTCCACGAATCTGTTTCCTTCATTCTTCAGCAAATCTTTCCAATGCGATTCCTTTGCACGTAATACTTTCTTTTTGTATATGTTCCTAACTCCCGTATAATGGACCCACACTTTCATTGTATACATACGTGGAGATTTGGTGTTGAGGGTTATGTGGTATTGACGCGTGGACATGTTTTACGACGGTGTACTTACAATATTTTATTGATCAGTCCCCATATATATTTGTGTGCTCTATGTTAGGTGTCATATTTTATCGTTGATGGCGTTAGGTGCGTGTTGGAATTTTCCGAAGAAGAGGCGGTAAAGGTTGTGCATGACTTTCACTTTTGTTTGACGATTATCTCAAGTTGCACGTGTCGAATAGACAAAGTCTTTTAATGCGAGTTTCACTGTTTCGTTCATATTTTTAAAAATTAATCAACCCCCCTGAGGTTGATGTGCCTTGAATGTAGGCAGCTAATTAAGGTATCAGCTTTCGTTGTCTAATTACACGGCAACTGAAACAAAACTCAAGAAAACCTCTTGGTAAGTCACATTTTCTTTTGTTTGTTGTTAACTCGTTTTATTGTAATATTCAACTCATCTAAGTCTCGTGGTATATTTTTTCTGTAGGGTGTCTGGAACAGACCTAATAAAGTGAGGTAGCAATATTGTGGAAAACCGCCCCGATGATTGCAGATTAATCTAGCCCTGCACATTGACCGCGTATTGTTCTAATTTGACCGGGCAGACCCCTTTCGTTCCGTCGAGAAGACCTGCAAGCTCGCGACGAAAAGAGAAGTGTGTTTTGTTAATTGTGTTTCGGAAAAACTTATTTCATTAAATCAATGATTAATTATTGTATCAAGAATTAAGAAGTTGCCTCCCGTAGCGTCCATTTTGTAGAAAAATACTTTGCTTCGATATAACGGCCGAAGCTTTACTTTGTTTTTGTTCGAAATTTAACTAGATTTATTTTATATAGTTAAATTTCATATGTCGGTCACGTAATTAAAACTATTTTATTGTTCTAATATTTTCATTTGTTGAATAATTAATTAGTTATACTATTTTGATTTACATTCCATTTGCCGATCTTTTATATAAATAATATATATCGTTTTCATTTCTAATTGTAGAAACGCTAATTAATTGTATCATTTTGTAACTAACGAAGTATTTTATATCGCTTATATTTTAAAAATTTTTGATATACTGTCAGTTTTATGTAATTAACTTTTTATTATCGATTTCTATCTGCAAGCAATATTGGGAAGAACACAAATAGTTAATTTAACTTTAATTAATCTTCGTCTACCTGTTTGTAAAACGGCTGAGATCTCAGTTGATCTTTCATTTTATTCTTTTTAATATTTTCACCTACTAGATTAGTTAATTTTTCAATATAAAAATTTCATTCCGTCGTAAATAAAATTTGTTACCTTATTTAGTCCGTCACTTAATTAAGTTTTTGAATATAGACATTTCATTTGTGTAAAAGTTATACAAAGTATGTAATTGTTTTGAGTTTAATTAGCTATCTTTTTTTGTATTTATTTGAATTAAAGGGTTATATATTTCTCGCATAAACTTTTTTTACGTTGTATGCTCGATTCGATTCTATACTAATAAATTTAGTAGTAAGTCTATTCATGTGTGAGTTTTCTTTGGGAGATGGCGTTTGTAGCTTCCTTCTTAAACCATCTATCGTTTTTAACTTCGTGGATTAAGATATTTTCTACGATTGGCGTAGATTACATTTTACAAACCAACAAAGTATAAGATACACGGTGGCGCCCTTTTTCCCATTTAAGGCTGGTTAATTTTTGTGACGTTTCGTAAGGAACCGCACATCGTCTTCATTGACGCTAGCAAGGGTCTGGCTCGTTGAATTGTCATCTTCAATCGCAACTCACTCACCATAGGTAAGCCCCTGGAACGCTACTGCATTTAGAAAGATATCCAAGCCAGTACTCATAATATTTATTTAGCTTTAGGTTTATACGTAGCAACTGCTAATTATAGGCCAATAAGTGTGTATTAATATTACCTAACTTTTCCAAAGTTCTTGAATAAATTCTATTTTAAAATTTACAGACAAAGTAAACCATGCTGCTCCTGTCACCAGTATCGATTGATATCTGGGCAACCAACGATCAAAAATTTAGTGAGTAGTACTCAATTTCTTTCTCTGGCAATTGACAATCGACATAAACAGACTTTTCTAAAACCTTTGATTTCATAGACCAGTATTCTGCTTACAAAGTTTAATTACTTTGGATTTTGTCTAACACTAGCTAAGTCAATGTCATCATACCCCGTGAATCGATATGGCTATATGTTTTACTATGAATTTTCATCTAACATTTTTCCATTATCCTCAGGGTTCAAATCTCAGACCCGTACATTTTAACATATTTATCATTGACCCTTAGATGAATTAAACTGTGAATATTTGGCCTATGCTGATGATATTAAAATCTACATCATTTTATCAAATTGCAAATTAATCTCTCTATAATAAAATAATAAAATTTTATTAAATGTTTCTAAATGTTGTGTTGTTTCTTACATACGATGATCTGCCCTCAAAATGTTTTATTATTCTACCAAATCAGAGTTGGTGACTAGAAAGTCTGAGGTAAATGATCTGGCCATACTTTTTTATTTTAAACTTACTTTCTGTGAACATGTGAACAATTGCGACGCAAATCGACGAAGCGATTTGCGTCACAATTTCAAAATCATTGGATTTTCTTATTAAATAATATAGAAACTTCAATAACATTGCTGCAATTATACTATCTTTACTGCGATGGAGTTGGAGTATGCGCCTTTGATGTGGATTCCTTATTACACATACTAACAAATTTCCGTTGAGAGTATCCAGAAAAGGCTACTGAAATATCTCTTTCTTCTTCAGAGTGACTGGCACTTATTCTGAGCAAGGGACGGACTGCAAAGGTCTTTTGGATCTCCACAGTGTACAATATTTTTCCCATCGCCATAAAATGTATAGTGGTAAATTTTTACTAAATCTGTTATCAAGCAAAATCGATAGTCCAATTATTGACATTAACGTATCCGTTTCTAAAACATTAAATTACCTAGAACTAAAACATGTGCATTTCGAAAGTTAAATGTGTACATTATGTGTAGAAATTTTTGCCACTTTTACAATGATATTCTCTAAATTAATTTTTGCCTAATTCTATAGATACATAAATATTGCATTATCATTTAAAGTATCAATTTTATTTTTTTGTCTTTCTGTATATGCATTCAATAAATCAATGTTCATTTAATTTTTTTATAATATTTAATACTATTTCTGTATGTATATATTACATTGTGTAATTGTTTAATAACATTAATCTCCACCATAAATAACTTGTTTCATTATTGTCCTGTAAGTGGCAATTGCTATGAGTAAAGATTATTTGTCCAACAGCATCATTATTATTTACGATACATAACAGGAACTTTTCTTAAGAAGAAAACATATTAATAATACAATGTAGATAATTACAGATAAGTTTCTTAAAGCATTTCAGAATCCATGAATTTCAAAGAAAATGCTCTATGATATTAATTGTTTTTTTAATGTTTTATTATTATCGTATTTATTCTAAAGGGAGAATATGTTATAATGGCGTGATTCATATCATTGTCCTTCTTGAATAAGATTACTGCTTTATCAATATCGTCAAAAACGACTCGAGCGGGAGCACAAAAGTATCGGACGAGATTGGTCTGATGTTATATTCACAAACGAATCTTTATTCTATATCTAGGTGCCTAAAAACAAGTCCTGGTCCTCATCCTATCGTTGAATGTACTATAAAGCAATACTATTAATTTGCACACATGGTGATATTTTAATGTGCGACCCATTGACTCTC
Organism: Melolontha melolontha; assembly: GCA_935421215.2. Taxonomy (NCBI): domain Eukaryota; kingdom Metazoa; phylum Arthropoda; class Insecta; order Coleoptera; family Scarabaeidae; genus Melolontha; species Melolontha melolontha. Next base: position 79,159,733 of record OW285241.1, read on the forward strand.
CAGAGCTACCAGGGCCTGATCTTGAGGCCTTGGTGGCATATACCAGTAAGAACAATCTGGAATTGATTATCGGCGCAGATACCAATGCTCATCATAAGGCTTAGGGCAGCAAGGATAACAATTATAGGGGTAAGTCTCTCTTTAGCTATCTCTGTGGTACTGAACTTGACTGTCTGAATCAAGGTGATAAACCGACATTTAAGACATCAAGGGGGGAATCAGTTATAGATATAACCCTATGTACGTTGGGAATACGGGATATTGTAAGGGGGTGGCATGTATCCGACGAGCCGTCGCTCTCTGATCATGCGTATATCCGCTATGAACAATGTACAGATTTAACGGAACCCAGACTATACAGGGATCCCAAGAGAACAGACTGGGGCGCTTACAAGGAAGATCTGTTAGCTGCGACCCGAAATATCCCTGTTAGAATAGGGAATGTGGAAGAGCTGGAGTTGGCTGTTGAATGGTTGCAACGGACCATTCTTTCCTGCTATGAAAATAACTGTCCCCTTAAGGAGCGCCGTATAGCTAAGCTGGCTGCCTGGTGGAATGCAGAGTTAACCAATTTAAGGAAAGAAACTCGCCGGTCATTTAATAGAGCGAAGAAACAGGTAATTGGGAAGCCTACAAGGCTCTCCTCAATAAATACAATGATAAAATCAGAGAGAGCAAAAGGAGGGCCTGGAGAAAATTCTGTGAGGACATCTAAGGTGTTCCTGGCATGGCCAGAATAAACAGATTTCTCAAAAAGATCCTTCCCACGCAATTAGATCTATACAAAAATCGGACGGGAGGTGTACCATTACCGTGGAAGAGACTTTGGAGTATCTTCTGGGGGTACACTTTCCAGGTTCGGAGCGTATGGATGATTGTGATACCAATCAAGTTGTCACCTCTTGGAGGGCGACTAGGAATGATTGGGAGATATCAAACGAGATCTTCAAGCATCATTTAATTAGATGGGCGATAGGATCGTTTGAACCATATAAATCCGCAGTACCAGACGGAGTGTTTCCCAAGCTCCTTCAAGAGGGAATTGGTGAAATTATGGGTCCTCTATTGGAGATATTCAGGTTTAGCCTTGCTATGGGTTATATCCCTAGGGCATGGAGAGAAACTAGGGTAGTGTTTATTCCGAAGCCCGGAAAAGTAACATATACCCACCCTAAATCATTTAGACCAATTAGTCTTACCTCTTTTATGTTGAAGACTATGGAAAAAGTGATATATTTAAATATTAAAGAAGGGGCTCTGGATATATCTCCTCTACGCTCACTGCAATGGGCATACCAGATGGGAAAATCAGGTGAGGGTGCCCTGCATAGCCTGGTGAGAGGGCTCGAAAGGAGCCTACACTACAAGGAAATTGCACTTGCAGTCTTCTTAGACATAGAGGGAGCTTTCGATAACACCTCGATGCCCTCTTTTATTCGATCTTCAAGAGATCGAAAAATAAAAAGCACCACATGCAACTGGGTTCATAACATGCTGCGTAGCAGAGTAGTTCATGCCCAAATGCAAAACAAAACGATCTCCATTAGGACAACAAAAGGATGTCCTCAAGTAGGCGTATTGTCACCGCTACTATGGAGTCTAGTAGTGGATAATCTCCTCAGGACATTAAATGACCAGGGAATATGGACGCAGGGGTTCGCCGATGACATTGTCATAGTGTCCCAGGGGAAATTCCCGGGGACAGTGGCGAGCATCATGCGAAAGGCTCTGCGAATTGTAGAAAGATGGTGCCTTGAGGAGGGATTAACTGTCAATCCTCAAAAAACCAAGTTGGTAGCCTTTACCAGCATGAGAAAACTAAATGATCTGGGCAGCGTAAAGCTGTTTGGCCAAAAGTTAGAACTAACCAATGAAGTGAAGTATCTAGGCATAACACTTGATGCGAAACTGAATTGGAGCAGACACCTAGTCAAAGTGACAGACAGGGCGGCGCAGCTCGTCTGGAGATGCAGAAGAGCTGTTGGCAAGACCTGGGGACTAAAACCAAATGTGGTACACTGGTTGTACACAGCAGTAATAAGACCAACGATTACCTATGGAGCAGTTGTCTGGTGGAGGAGGACGGAGCGGGCATCGTCGGTGGGGCTCCTCACGACTCTCCAGCGACAGGCCCTGTTGGGAATCACGGAAGCTATGAACAGCACGGGAACCGCTTCCATGGAGGCCATCGTGGGTCTCCCTCCGCTGGAACTATTTATAAGGGCGGAGGCAATGGCTGCGATACTGAGGCTGAAGGCCAATGACGTATGGTGTCCTAACAAGGTTGTAGGGACCCATACAGATATCACAGGAACTATACTGGAAGAGCCGATATTTCAAATGCCGGTGGACAGTATGGCACCTAAAATTATGTTTATAGCTAAGCTGAACATACTTATACCGACCAGGGAACAGGCAAAAAGTCGCTCGATCGATTGTGGTGCCGGCCCCTGGTACACTGACGGATCATAATCTAGTCAGGGGGCAGGTGCAGGCATATGCGGAATGTGCCCTAGAAAGAAGATATCGATATGTCTGGGGAAACATACTACGGTTTTCCAGGCCGAATTGTTAGCAGTCGCAGCCTGCGCCGATGAAATTCGGGAAGCCGGCTGCGCAAGCAAAAAAATTAACATAATGACTGATAGTCAGGCGGCTATTAAAGCCATTATGAACCCATCTACTAGGTCTAAGCTGGTGAAATATTGTAAACAGGTCCTCAATAACCTGGCACAAGACAATACAGTGTCGCTGATATGGGTGCCAGGACATGAGGGAATTAAAGGCAATAAGATAGCCGACAAACTGGCCAAAGAAGGTACTAATAGGAACTTCATAGGACCAGAACCTGTATGTGGAATCACTAAGGATTCCGCTAAAAGGGAGATCTGGTTATGGCTAGAAAAAGAACATAAAAATAAATGGAGGTTAACGGAAGGTCAACTCCATACCAAAACACTACTAAGGGGGCTGGACGGAAAGTTTTCAGCCATCCTAATTCGTAGTAGCAAAAAAGAAATTAAAATATTTACCGGGTTAATAACCGGACATTGTCCTTTAAGGAAACATTTGTACACCATGGGCTTGGTTAGCGAGCCCTGGTGTAGGAGATGTGAAAAACAGGAGGCAACTAGCCTTCATGTAATATGCACGTGTGAGGAACTGAAGGAACTCAGACAGAAATATTTCGGGAGGGATCTATTGGATCCTTCGAGTGTACTCAAACTTCCCCTGAGGAGGATAGTGGCTTTTATCGAGGACGCAAGACTAACAGAGTGGAATTAAGAGATCTATTGGGGAGTGTACAAAGAGTAGTGTGCTCAACCCAAAACAGAGAAGAAGAAGAAGAAGAAGAAGAAGAAGAAGAAGAATGTGCGAGGATTTGGATCGTTGGAAATTTTTGCTCTAAATTTGATTGAATTGTATCAAAAATTGCACAATTGGATATTACAGGATGATAATGATCCAAAACACTGTAGTTGACTTTCACTGCATGAAAAAATGAAAAAAACATTGCGACGATGGATCCTCTCAATCGTCGGATGCAGACCCAGTGTTTGAAAAATTTTGAAGCAAAGACCACGCAATAAAGATAACTACACTCTAAAACAATTACCACTCAACATACGAGGCCGCTAGAATCATCGAGATTAATATTTTTTGACATTTAATAACTCTTAACAAAGTTACAACATTTCTAGTAGATATGTCGAATAGTTATTGTTTCACACGCTTATTGTGAATATGGAAAGAAAGAAATTTGCCGTCCTGCGTCGAGAAAACATTAGAAAATCGAAGAAAAATTAAAACAGCAAATGAGGATGCTGCCTTCGCATGGAATTGTTCAAACGTTATGAAGAAATGTTGAAAGATCGCCGACTGAAGCTGCGTGGAATTACTCAACTTGTAAATATTCCTACTGAACGTGTATCTTGCACAAATATTTCAGTATTAAAACGTTATCGGCACAATAGCCGGCACCTTGAGATTGTGTAATCATTTCAACGCAATGTTTAAATATGTACAAGCATAATCAATATGAGTTTTTGCGACGTTATATAACTATGCACGAAACAAAGAAGCATCAAAGAAGGCAAAAGTGGTCGAATAGCCTATGCCTACGGTGTTTTGGTGTTCCCACGGCATAATCTATATCGATTACTTGGAAAAGGGAAGATCTCCTTTTAATAGCAAATGATAGTTACAAACCGCGAAATTTTTGGTTAGCTGTTACTTCATTATACATGCTGGGTACGTTAAAGTCAAATTATTAACTCAACTTATACTTTATCGTTAGTTATTTCATGTTATATAGTGTTTGAATTTCGCAATTTTTATGTATAATTACTCCGGGTCAATATTTCAATTAACCTTAACCTTCGTTATATTGCTATCAGTGTTGAACGAAAAAGATAGCCATTTTGTCATAAAAAGTGATTCGTATATGCCACAGCGAATTTAGAAAGACAATTTTCATTAATAAAAGTTAATATTTAAATATGTTCTATACCTTTTGGTCCTTGTATTCCGGGAAGCCCCTGCTTGCCATCTTGACCATCAGCACCATGAAATCCAGGATCACCTCTTGGTCCTGTCACAAAGAATATTGATTTGAAAAAAATAAAATATGTATAAAGATAACTTATTTTTAAACTTACCTGGTAATCCTCTTTGGCCCTCGCCTCCTGGAGGTCCTAAAAGAGAACAGATAATACTAAATTTTGCTATTTAATAACATTAATATTTTCTATATTTTATATTTCTCTGTTTAACTTGCATACCTTTTTGACCTGGCATGACCAAAATTTAATTTAATTTTTAAATATTTTTATACCTCTAATTCCTTGCGCCCCGGGAGGCCCCTGCTTACCATCAGCACCAGATTCACCTTTAGGCCCTATTGCAAACAATGTTGAATTAAAAAAACGAAAAGAATGACGTATCATTAGACAAATTATGACACTTCATATATTCTTGTTAATTAATTTTACAAACGATTCTTAGTGAAGCAACTAAATAGAGGTACAACTTACTATGTAATATATAAGTGTAAATATATATTTGGTATTTGTGTGATGGGTAATGGTTATTTTGACCATTTTATGATAGTGTCTATTATAGGGGTGATTAAAAATTATGTTTGTGTGTTCGTCAGATTTTCGTTCTAAGAGCTTTTTTACTTTAATATATAATATATTCACTCACAATAGTGAGTGAATATTATTTATGCAACGTTCTGCAAATTCTGTTCTTTTATTTCCTTGAATGATGTTTTTCATGTTCTTTTAATTTGGTATTTATATTTTTACCACATGTCCGATATAGATGGAATCACAATCTTCTCAATCAATATATTTTGTATATACCTGATTTATTCAAATTTGTAATTCTGTCTTTGTTGTTTGTTAACATGGGACCCAAACTATTTTTATTAATATTACTTGTACATACTATATGTAGTTCAATATTTTCAATAGTTTATTAACTTTACGATGTGCCATTTTGTATGTAAGTTTGTAGTTTTTTGTTTGTTTATTTATTTCTCTGTTAAATTCTAAATTATTTCATGGTATGTTTACTAGTCTATGAATTAAACTATGGAAAGGTGACTTTTTAAATTTTCCACGATTGTTTTGGTTCCGCATATATTGTTGTATTTGTATATGAAGTTTTTCTATATATAGCATACCTTACTTAATATGTTCTTTTTTCATTATTATTTCTAAGAAGTTTAACTTATTATTTGATTGTAAATTGAATTTTATTATTGATTGTGTTGAGGCAATTAATTAATTCTTTTGCTTGTCCTTTCTGTGCCTATGATATCATCTAGATATCTAGTCGAGAGTAAAATGTAAATGTGATAAAATTCCGTTGAGTGTACAATGCTGGATCAAATTTACTCTAATATGTATATAATTTCACTGTTAATAAAAACAGAATTTGGGTAAATGTGTTTCTTTCTCCTCCCTTATTATATTGCATTTGACCAGTTTCTTTCACATAGACTAAATTTCGTCATTACTCATATAACACCTGGTCAAAGTGCGCTGATTTCAAACAATTACATTTTTGTTATTCTTTTAAATTTCCTAGTTAACATGTCTTATACTCTGCGTAATAAGTTTTTGTCATATCTAAAATATAACTAGAATTTTAATTGATATCTTCCTTCTTTCAAATATAAAGTCTAATTGCTAGTGTAGATACATTTGCATATTTGATTATGTATGCTAATCTGTCATTTATCAGATCTGATGAAGAAACAAATATAGTTTCGAAACGTTACCATTATTAACAGTGAAATTATATGTATATATACATATATATATATATATATATATATATATATATATATATATAATTTCGCGAAATAATGTAAATATGCTTTCTACAGTTTACGACGCTAATTATTCAATTTTTTTTATAGAAAAAAATTCACCCTTAAGCAGGCTTCGGACCCACGTCCATGGCTTGCCAGACGATTGCTTTAACCACTAAGCTATTAAGGAACGTGATTTCGAATCTTTGTGGGAATACCTTAAGTTACATCAAGGAAACAGATTATGTATATCTTTCCCGTAGTCGGTAGTTGTGCAAATTTATTGCATTTTCGCAAAGTAATGTACATGCAAACATGCTTTCTACATTTTACGACGCTAATTATTCGAATTTTTTATAGAAAAAAATTCGCCCTTGAGCAGGATTGGAACCCACGTCCGTGGTTTGCCGGATCATTGCAAGCTTTAACCATTAAGCTATTAAGGAACGTGATTTAGAATCTTTGTGGGAAAGCGTTAAGTCACATCAAGGCAGATGATACATATCTTGCCCGGAGTCGGCAGTTGTGCAAATTTATTGCATTTTCGCGAAGCAATGTAAGTGTAAATATGCTTTCTACATTTTATGGCACTAATTATTCGATTTTTTTTTAGAAAAAAATTCGTCCTTGAGCAGGATTTCGAACCCATGTTCATGGCTTGCCGGAGCATATTTACATTTACATTACGTCGCGAAAATGCAATAAATTTGCACAACTGCCGACTACGGGCAAGATATATATCAGTTTCCTTGATGTGACTTAAGGCATTCCCAGAATTCGAAATCAGTCCCTTGATAGTTTAGTGGTTAAAGCAATGGTCCGGCAAGCCATGGATGTGGGTTCAAATCCTGCTTAAAGGCGAATTTTTTCCTTTTCTTTAAAAAATTCGAATAATTAGCGACGTAAAATGTAGAATGCATATATACAGTTAAATGATCATTTACAGTACATATAATAATTCACAATTTCATTTGATATTGGGTCACTATATATCCTTTTTATAAAACTTTTTAATATTTATACTTTTACATTTAGTTTTAATTAAAAAAAACTATCTGTAACTAGTATTTCATTTATATTTGGTCCAATTATTTTAACTTTATCAAATAGTCAATTTTATTATAACCACTTATATGTTTCTCGACTTATTATTTTCGTTGTTATCAATAATATCAATCATATATTTTTCTTCTCAGACTATTTATTTTATATCTAGTTAAGACACATTTTTTTTACTTTACATACTTCATATTTATTAAGTATAGTTTACTTAAACAATTTATTTTGGAAATTAATTAAGTTTTTCTCATTAAAAATACTTCTTAAACATATTTATTATCCATTTCATAACAATATATACTTATAGAATTATATAGTAAGTTGTGCCCCTTCATTTAGTTGAGAAGATCTTTCTTTGATGATTGAAATACCGAAACAATATTGTTAGAAAAACAAAATAAAACACTATAATTTGTATTAAATATATAATTAATATATTATTCTATATTTCTAAGTTTACCGGGCAATCCTCGCTGACCTTCGTTCCCTTTGAATTGATTATATAAATTTAAAGGACAAAAATAAAGTTATTTTTATTCTGAAATACTATTTTATATGTTATGATTAGTTATGAATGTTATGATTAGAGTGGATCAATCCGGAGCGAAAGCAGAGGCGTGACTAACGAATTGGTTCACGATTACTTAGTATGTTGTTCACGGTCATCGTGTGTACACGTATAATAGCAGCAGGAAAGTATATTCTGTGTATTTAATAATGTTGCACAGCTATGTTCGATGGAAGACGCAAGAAATGAGTGTATTTTAAGTAAGTTTGAAAGTCACGCCTCTGCTTTCGCTCCGAATTGGTCCACTCTAGTTATGATATTAAAGAAAAGAAGTTTAGATATGAAAAGTTGTTCATATTATGATTTACTATTTAAATATTTTTACCTCGCGGTCCGGGATATCCATCTTGACCATTCATACCCTTAAAGCCAGGTTCACCTTTTGGTCCTATGACAAACAATATTGCAAACAACACGTAAGTGGAAATACATTTTTAAAATACAAAAACAATATTTTATCAAAAAATATAAGTTTATTAAAATGATTAGCACTAGTAAGTAGTTTACCTTTTACGCCTGGTAGTCCATTCACACCTTTTAGGCCCATTTCTCCTTTAGAACCTGTTAAATAATATAAAATAAATAATAATGATTCTCATTTTTAAAAGAAAATTATTAGTAATGTTTTATTTTAAAAAATACTAATTTTGCTTTATAGTCTAAGTATGGCAAAAATATCTACACGAATAATTGACCCTTTTTGCTTAGAATTATTTAATGTTATATTAAATTCGGCATTTTTCTATTTTTTTGTTATAACTATGTCCTCAGAAGACACGATAATTTCCCCCAGTTGTTCTAAAGTTTCCTTTATTTATATTTTTTATTATGTTGTCTAACGCCAAGTTGAACAATGAAGGTGGGTTTCCTTGCTTTTCTCCATTGTTGCTTGCCTTGTTTTCCTAATTGTCATTTCTATTAGCATTCTCAACTTCGCGGTTGGTTTAAATTCTTTCGAGGCTTTCATAAACTTATTTCTTTTAATAGAAATGGAAACCTGTGTAAAGCAAGTTCACCGTTATTCCATATCTATGTTTTTCCATTGTTTGCTTTATGTTATAAATGGTATACCTTTGTATTATAAATGGTATAAATTATGTTTATGGTACTTTTCTCTTTTCATCTACTCTCTTAATCTCTCTTTTTATGTAACTTGTTTCTTCCATACTTTTTATATTTAAAAATAAACCCTTGCTGTTACTTCTCAAGACTCCCTTAAATATTATATTCTCTTCCTACGTCTTCTCTACGATTCTTAGTTGAATGTGTTAATTTCTGCTGAAAATGTGTCAGTAGCGCTTTCAATACTCAATTTTTCTATACTCCACTTTGTGGCTGGGTTTATAACTTTTTGCAACTATTATAAAGTGTTCCGAATTTACAGACGACCTTCTGCATAAAGTGATCAAGTGATGTTATTTAATGTTGTTTCTTGTGTAAATTTGGTGGTACTGTTTATCACATTTGTTCTTGCTGTTAGATTACATAGATTGTATCCATATTGTTGTTTGTTCTATCATACACACTTGCACAACATTGGCCTTTTTTTCTATTTGTTCTTTGTCCTTCAACACCATCGTTTTTTTTATTTCTTTTTCGTTCCTTTTCGATTTTCTCATATCTTTTATGCAGAAAATACACACACACGCACACACACGCACACATACGCACACACACACACACACACACACACACACACACACACACATATTGTAATAATCTTTGAGTCAAACGTTTACTAAAGAGTGTTTTTAAAGACAAAATATTATACTTTAAAGCAGTAAAATGAATTTAGAATTCGAATTTTTTTACCCCCGCATTCTGATATACTTCTGCGCAGGTCCAATTATTGAATATAAACGTTTGCTGTTAACAATCATAACATGTACAACCAAATAGTGTTTTGGTCTTAAAAAAAGTTTGATATTTAATATAATTTGGAAAATACAACGAACATGAGTTCTTTAATATCTCCAGGGTCGTGAAGATTCTGTCTGACAAAGAAATTAAAAGGTATGTTAGCTCAGTATTAATATGATAAACTAATTGAATTCAAACGACCTGTCTTGGTTCTTAAACTCCGTTTATTTAAAGGAAAATCTTATCTTAATAAGTGAATATTTAATTAGGTACATTTAACAAAACATTCAGAATAAACAATAGATTAACAATTTATTTTTATTGAAAATTTAATTATAAAATTTAATGGTTATGTGGAATTTCTTATAGGTTAAAAATTGAATCTACGGGAATGAGACAAATACTAGGCTACATAAACAAGTAGATTCTGATAAATTAAATTGCTGAATAAATGAATTTGTATATAACCTCCCTACTTACAATGTTTTAAAACAAAATGGTCATTAAAGGGATCTTTTTTCGGTAAATAAATCTACCTGTTTACTTAAAAAAAAATGCAAATAATAAAAACTTAGCTCAATATTCTATCCCAATTATCCGTCTAGTCTCTGGAATTAAGTCTTGCCGTACGGCTGGTATATTTTAACTTCAGGAACAACGGTCACAATCCTGGCAGATCTCGAAAGTTAGGGTCACCGGTCACAGTCCTGGTAATATAAGGCCTTGTAACGTTTCCCAATATGTATCTAAAGCTGGTACACATTTTTTTGTAGCTCATTAATTGATAGCGGAATATAAGATGAAAACAGTCCAAATCTTGGTAACATAAATTATACTTGTTTTTATATTTTTTTAAAAAATTCGTTTTATCCAAAACACATTCCATTAATTCAAGTGCAAAAATTCTTCTCTCTAATTGTTTTCAATAACTCACCATGGCAACCCAACAGCTTTTTCTGTTTTTGAAGCTCATTGGTCGCTTTAGTTATATAGAATTTTCCAAAATATTTGACATTTATACAATAATTTTGATTCTTAATTAATATTATGAAAACTTAAAAAGGTATATAACCAATAGTATACAAAATTAACTAGATTTACATAGTTCTATAATTTTGGTAAATGTAAGAAAGTCATATACTTTTGAAATTTAATTATAGATTTGACACTCTAAATTAAGAAAACAATACAAATATAATAGACTTCCAACCTTTTAAGAAATCCCAATAACATAAATGTAACGAAATAAAGCTAGTGTCTTCAATAAATCAATTAACATTTTTATTATAATATATATAATATTTTCGTGACCTTGGTATGATATGGTAAATTCAATCAGTCGGCGATTAAAAGTCTGGTTTACTTCAAAGTATATATATTTATGTATATATTTATATATATATATATATATATATATATATATAATGACAGAATACAAATGACATTTGTATTCTGTCATTACATTTTATATCCTTGATGAAGGCATCATTGCCGAAACATGTAGGGTTGTTTTAAATATATATACTTTGAAGTAAACCAGACCTTTAATCGTCGACTGATTGAATTTACCATATATATATATGTATATATATATATATATATATATATATATATATATATATATATATATAGTAAACTTAATAAGTCGGCGATTAAAGGTCTGGTTTATTACTTCAAAGTATATATATTTAAAACAACCCTACATGTTTCGGCAATGATGCCTTAGTCAAGGATATAAAAAATATAAATGACAGAATATAAATGTCATATAATTGAGTTGCTATGGTTTAAATTATTCAAAGATACATTCCAATAATAATAATAAAACATGCCTTAGTATTCCAAAAAATAGATAGCAAGGTGTGAACACATGTGTTGTTCGCTGCTAGCAGCTTGTGTCTCTTTCTGGATATGAATTTGTGTGTTTATTGCTGCTGGCAGCTTTCGTCTCTCCTTGAGTGTGTGGTTTTGTATTTGTGTAGCGTTGTATTTGTAGGAGCGCGTAAGTGTAGGGGCGGGGATCGGGCCGTCGAAGTACTGCACGGAAAAGTAAAGAAGTTGCCGGGAAAGGGTTGGCGGCCCTACGCAACGGCTGGTTATCCGATCTCTCTAAATTTACGCGACCGGTCACTAAACACACGCACGAGCGCACCAACATACAAAACCCTACACTTACGCGCTCCTACAAATACAACGCTACACAAATACAAAACCACACACTCAGAGAGAGACGCAAGCTGCCAGCAGCAATCAACACACAAATTCATACCCAGAAAGAGACACAAGCTGCTAGCAGCGAACAACACATATGTTCACACCTTGCTATTGGAATACTAAGGCATGTTTTATTATTATTATTGGAATGTATCTTTGAATAATTTAAACCATAGCAACTCAATTATTTGACATTTATATTCTGTCATTTATATTTTTTATATCCTTGACAAAGGCATCATTGCCGAAACATGTAGGGTTGTTTTAAATATATATACTTTGAAGTAATAAACCAGACCTTTAATCGCCGACTTATTAAGTTTACCATATCATACCAAGGTCACGAAAATATTATATATATATATATATATATATATATATATATATATATATATATATATATATATATATGGGTTTCCGCTAATTTTCAGCTTTCCCTGACCTTTTTGAAGAGGATAAAGGCTTCCCAAACTGTTTGTTTCCACTTCTGTTATTTCATTCTACCAATGTATACCTTTTCTTCCGTGCTTCGATCGTCTTTCTCTATTGATACCGTTGGCTCTAGTGTCTTCTTAATTTTTTATAATTTTTTGCTATCACTTCGTCTTTGTCATTATCCCACCTTCGTTCCGTACTATCGATGACGACTTACTATCAGATTTCTTAGCTGCGATTTGTTGTCCATATTTTTCCCCCTTATATACTGTTACTAGATTTATTTAAAATAGCTTTTGTTGTATTTTAGTTGCTGCGTTTATTTTAGCTTCTATTATATGAAGTGTTAAAAACTTTTGACTTATAAGAAGTATATATATATATATATATATATATATATATATATATTTAGTGTTAATAGGAAATAAAATTTATTCCTTACTTATTTTATTGGCCGTGTGCATAATATTAAAATAATAAACTTTTTTTTGGTTTAGCGACCTTTATTGAAATTCAATTTATTTAACTAACGAAGTTTCGACTTTTTTGTATATAATTAAGTTTTTTCAAGTGATTTAGAACTAAAAAAAAATTACAAACGAAAGGTAAGAATTATATTTACATTATATGAATGAATTAAAATTAAAATAGTGATTAGAGTAAAGAAAGTTAAAATTTAAAAATTTTTAAAGGATGCAAAACTCACCAATTTATTTCGTGTTAAAATACATGCCCAGTGCAATATGCATGGTCGGAAACATGTCGACCCTTCACTACAGGGTCCGACTGCGTATCTCGGAATCTTAAGTGTAACTAAATACCTTGTTATAGAAATGAATTTTTTTTATATTGTTACGTTTTAATTTGTTTGGTCAGGCCATGTGTTTGGGAAAAATACAGTGTTTTCAATGGGAAAAACTTTTTTGTTGTTTTTTGTGTGGGTGGGGTTGTTTCTATTGTTTAATGAGCGGATAATACAGTTTTGAAAGTCCATCAATCTCGTTTCGGTCGTTGATTGTTTTGTTATTTTTGAAAATGTGAATCATTTCTAATACCTCCCTAGCCTTTGTATTTTTTGCTTGGTTATTATTTTTGTATTTTCAAAATCAAAATTGTGTTTTAATGTTATCTGGTGTTTTTTTAAGCTTTAAAAAAACACCAGATATATTCCTGACTGGCTGCCCGAGTAGGTTTTCGTGGTTTTTCTTCTCGTCCTAGGTGAATGCCGACAGCTTTATATCTTAAGTTGTGGGCGCAAGTGTAATAATAACTCATGGCTTACCATTCTCTTTATAATTGATATCAAACTTTTGTTATGTCATGAATTATTATTAATTGATTTGAATGTATTTATGAATTTGTATCTCTCACCATGACTACATCACTTATGTAATTTTGACATTAATATCTGTCATTTATAATTCTTTGATAAAGGTAATTGAATAATAATAAATCATACCTTAGTATTCTAAAATAGATAAACAGCAAAAACAGGGAAACGCAAGACATAATAATAACTCATGTCTTGCGTTTCCCTGTTTTTGTTGTTATCTATTTTAGAATACTAAGGCATGATTTATTATTATTCAATTGGAATGTATCTTTGAATAATTTTATCCATAGCAATTCAAATGTATGACATTAATATACTGTCATTTATATTTTATATTCCTTGATAAAGGCATCATTTGCCGAAACATGTTTTAAATATATATTTTTTGAAGTAAAACCAGATCTTAAATCGCCAACAAATTGAATTTACCATATATATATATATATATTTATATATATATATATATATATATATATATATAATATTTTCGTGACCTTGGTATGATATGGTAAATTCAATCAGTCGGCGATTAAAGGTCTGGTTTACTTCAAAGTATATATATTTAAAACAACCCTACATGTTTCGGCAATGATGTCTTTATCAATGATATAAAATATAAATGTCATTTATATTTATTTATTGTGAGAGATACAAATTCATAAATACATTCAAATCAATTAATAATAATTCATGACATAACAAAAGTTTGATATCAATTATAAAGAGAATGGTAAGCCATGAGTTACTATTACACTTGCGCCCACAACTTAAGATATAAAGCTGTCGGCATATTAAATGAGTCCCAACGTAGACCATATTTTTCAATTAAAAATTTCGCATGATTTGCTTTGTAATTTGTAGACAGCAATGTTTACATCCCCACTTACTCTGCAATTACATACATTCTAATTTGATATTTGTAAATATTTCATATAAAAGCCGAAAAACTCCAATAATTTATCAATTGTTATATTTAATAAACGGCTAAGATATTATCTAAACACTTAATATATATATATATATATATATATATATATATATATATATATATATATATATATAGGTATATATATATATATATATATATATATACCTATATATTTTTAGATGTTCTTTTGTACACGTCAGTTAACCCACTCAATACCATGTTATTCTTGTTCTCATCTTTATCCAACCATTCCATTGTAGTTTTTTTTTGCCTTCAATTCCTCTCTAACCTTTTTGCATTCTTCTTTCGCTGCATTGTTTTTATCCATCAGCGGATTATTTTTTAGTTTTAGCTTTAATATTTCTTATCTAAAGTTTTTTTAGAGATTTATATGTCGTATTTCATTTTCAAAAACTTTCTGTTTCGTATTTATCTTTTTCGTAATTTCAAGAACTGATCTAGTTTGTAAACAATAACAATAAATAGTAATTAATATATATATTTAAAATTTATTATATATCAACGTCAGTCCAATTAGAATTATGACCACAAGCAGAACAGTGCCCTGAAGCGAGAGTCCTCATGATCCACATGTCGACTCGATTATAAAGACAAAAGTATCAAATAAATAGAAAGATTTTAATTTTAGTTTACAAAGTAGGTTTCATTCATATTTAATATTTTTTCGTTTGTGGTAGATAAAGTGTACTTGAAAATATACGAAGCGGTGTTTTTGATTCATGAGGCCTGAAGGTGACTGCAACATCAGCAGTGCGATACTTATGTGAGTTTGAGAGGTTTGTATGCAACAATTGATTGACATAAATGCACACAAGCTATTGGCGACAGGCTAATTGAAGATATATTTCGTACAAGGCAAATAAAACAATTAATTTATTTACAAAAAAAAACGAAATTCTGGTGTTGAAGGATCATATTTTCCGCATTCACGAAATTCAACAATTTACATAGACGTAGTAAAATTTAACTCAATTTTCGAAATTATTGTATAATTTAAAAAAAAATTATTTTCAAATTTTAACCCAATCAGCTAAGGAAGAAAAAATAGTGTGTTTCCTCCTTAAGAGTTCATGAACAATGGCCGGAATGAGCTTATAAATTCAATTTCGTACACTTTCGTACGCTCAAGATTTTAGCCTCTTTATGAACGTATCAAAATTTTTATCATATCTAGTCGACATGTTTTTTTTATTCTCCCCTAAAATTTACTATTAAGCATTTATTTTATAACATCTTATTCTTGAGTGAAATGCTGTGAATTTCCACTTCGTCAACTGTGGAAGTTTATCGATAAATTACAAATAAAGTTTCATCACTTTAACGATTTTTTCCAGTATTTTAGTCGTTTCCTAATTCATTGAGGTACACTCAATATTTTTCATGCAATGAACAAGCTTATCTCACGTAACTTACACTGCTAGTGCTCCTGTAAACTCAAAAAATTTCATAAAGTTGAGAATAAATTAAGTTTGTACTAACAATAAAAAAAACAAAGTATTAAATCTTCAAATGTTAAATAAAATTTTACCTTTTTGTCCATCTATTCCATCAAATCCTGGTTTACCTTGTGGACCTAAATAAATGAAACAAAAATCATAGATTACTTGCGATAAAAGTCAGTTCGTTTGTGAAAAAAATGATTAAAATAAAAGGTTCAAACTGCAAATTGCATGTTACCAACTTTATTTCAAGGGTTTATAGTGTTCATTTCACGGTACTGTAACTTTTCAATGGAGGGCGTTAATATAATTAAGATTAATATGTTTATTTATTTGGCCATAGCGTTTAAACCCCCGTGGTTAAGTGAAATACTAGACCGTGGTATTTTAAGATTTAATAAAAATCTAAGAAAAACTATATGTGTGTTCTTAAAATTCTCGCAAAACTTTATGATAGTAATTAGGTTTTGGTTAAATAATGAGATATTTTAAGATTTAGAATATATGACCTGTGAAAGTACAAATACAAGGGAAGTCCAGAAAGTAGTACCCGTTTACATATAATTAAACGAAAAATGAAGGAAAGTAAATAATTATTTTATTAAATGAAAGAAATACATTTACTAATTTTTGTATGTAGTCGCCGCCGTTTCAAGATACGACATTTGTCGTATCTTGAAGCCAGTTTGTTTATGCCTTCCTCGTAAACTTCTACCGCCATATTATCCAGCCAATGCTGTACACCTTCTTTTAAGCCATCATCACTTTGGAAACGTTCCCCTGACAAGAAATCCTTGAGTTTAGTGAACAAGTAAAAGTCATTTGGAGCCAAGTCGGGGCCATATGGAGGCTGGCCAGAAACCTCCTACTTGAAGTTCCGACGAAGATAATTAGCCTTTCGAGCTGTGTCGGGATGAGCATTGTCATGCAGAAGAACAATGCCACATGTCAGCATTCCCCGCCTCTTGTTTTGGATTGCCCTAAGCAACTTCTGAAGTATTTCACAGTATGCGTTTGCATTGATGGTCGTCTCTTGGGGCATGAAATCAGCCAACAGCAGACCTTTTCGGTCCTAGAACACTGAGGTCATAACCTTTTTCGTGGAAAACGCTTGCTTAAACTTGCGCGGCCTTGTTGGTGATCCTGGATGATGCCACTCCATGGACTTGCGTTTGATCTCAGGCATGAAATGGCACTCCCAGGTTTCATCCCCAGTCACAATTTGGTCAAGGAATTCATCGCCGTGTTGCTCGTAACAAGTCAAAAACGACAACGCTGAACCCACGCGATTGCTCTTGTGCTCGTCAGTAAGCATTCTGGGCACCCATCTTGAGTAATTTTTTTGTAATTCAGATGGTCCGTCACGATTTCATGGAGCAATGATCGTGAAATTTGAGGAAATTGTTTACTCATTGCATTAAGTTTTACGTGCCGGTCTTCCCTGATGAAATTATCGACACGTTTCTTCAGATCATCGGTGAAAATGGAAGGGAGACCTGACCACTCTTCATCGTGCACATTATCTTCATTATTACTTTGAAATTTTATACCCAGCACCTAACAGATGACTTCAGTAATTCTGCGATGAATTTCGTTTGGACCACTTTGCATTTGGTTGGATTTTCTATCATATGCACCATTGTAAACAGTCACAAAACTCACACCACGCACCGGAGGAACTCGAACTCTTTCTCTCCGCAAAACTAAGATCGCTTTGTTTTAATTAAGCTTAAAATATATAAAAATAATTTTAAATTTTAATAGCTCTGACTATTAAAAAATAAAGGTAGAAATTAATTATAAATATTACTCAAGATTGTAAAAATAAATTAAGTGATATTTGTACACGAATGTTTCAAAAATGTTATAATCTGTGACCATCCTTGCAACTCTCATCCTTCAAACTCATTAGTGTTCAAGTAATATTTCCACAATTTTAAAATTTGCATTTTGATCCTAAGGAAGTATATAAACGATTTGCAAAATATTGATGAAAGGTTTATATAAATTCCTTACAGACGATTACATATTAAATGAAGTTATACACACCTGGAGACGCTGACCCTCCACTTCCGCCTATCCCAGGAAGTCCGCGATCCCCTTTATCCCCTATTAACAAAAAACTAAATTAAAAACTTTTTTAAGCAATAACAATTATAAAAACACTGAAAATTTTTAAGTATTAATCGGATTCCGTCATATGCTAAATTATTGTAAATTCAGGTATGTATGTATACAGTAGGACTTTTATATCAAAAACAATTTAATAAACCTAAAAATTGGCAAGTTATTCTATGACTTAAAACTTAAGTATTTTTAGACCTATGCATCTATAACAATTACTAATTTATATGATTTGGCATTAAAACAAATATTTGAAAGACATCACTTTACATTTGAGATGTATAAACCGTATCTCACTAGGTGTCTATAATCTGTCCATACCTTAGAAAAGAGTACAAGCTCTTGTCATTTATTAGTGTGGAACTTTGAATAGGGTGATATTAGTTGCATCATTTACCATCTTGTTTTTTGTTATCATAAGTAATTATTTGTTACGTTTACCTCGTTATTCAAGAGATTTTGTCACACAAACTTAAAGTAAGGTTAAGACTCAAATAAAGCATATTAGAATTGTTACGCTCCGCATATAAGAATATTTTAATTTATTTTTAAATCATATTTCTTCTTTAAATATCTCGATTTAAAATCTATTTAACTTAAGACATTTTTTCTGTACATATTCGTGTGCAAAGAGAAAGCATTTCTCTTTTGTTATATCCTAAACCGGGCAACCCTTGGTTTTCTACCCGAACCGTCAACAACCTTAATGTGGAATTTCTAGATACATTTCATTTTTCTTTTAATTCAATTACACATCTCCTATGGTGTTTCATATCATTTGGAAGTTTATTTCACAAGGGATATTTTAATAATATTTATGCCATCGATAGAGCACCTCTTCAGGTCGCGCTTCTTATTAATTATTATTCAAGATATCGACCCTCTCTTCGACCTTTTTCTAAAACCAGTGTTCTATCGACACAAACTATCAGTCAACTTTAGAACCTTCGTAAGTTAAACATCTCACCCGCCGTACTGGTCAAGTACTGGCATGATCCACGTGCCCCTGCATCTCGGCAAATAGAAGCATCGCTCTACATATACTGGTCCAAGTATATCGCCACTCAAAGGTAACTCTGTATTGTTCTCTACAGAGATTATTTTATATTAATCGTAATTAATTAACATTTAATTTACTACTCAATTTAACGTTCGTTTTCAGTGTATTTTGTATTAATTTTCAATTACTTATTTATCGCTCCTCGTGTATATATTACTTTTGTTTTATTACTTTTAAATATATCAAGTTCAATTTCTTTCTTATGTAAATATAAATACAAACTTTAAGGACAACGCTCCTGTGTTTTATTTAGTAAGTAAGTTGTTGTATATTTATTTAAATTAACCATCATCACGCACGCCCTGGACCTTTGATGAAACTTCACCAGCACCACTAATTATTTTATTATAAAATAATTTCATTATTATTCGCACGGCAACTCCACCCTATAACCTGCAAAGCCGCCGTTTGTAATAGAATGAACAATACCGTAATGGACAAATGATCAAATTATGGTGTGACCAAATTTTTAATCGAGTAAGAAAACATATATTCTTAATTAACATTCATATTTGTTATTATTATTGTATTATATATTTTATTCAAGGAAAAATTGTAACAAGTAAATGATATTCAAAATGATAAACAGTAACTAATCATATCCGTAAATTTTGACTGATACCAGTAGCACACAGTATAGTGATTTCGATTCAATAGACATGCCAAACCAAAATAATATCAGCGGTAATTAATTAAAAGGTTTAAGATTTGCTAACATTCCATGTACATTTAATATATCAATATAAAGCGAAAATAAAGAGAATTATCGATATAATTATATAACGATATAGTTAGTTTATTTACGATTGCATACGAGGCACGTCATAATCAATAATATCAGGCTCAGTAACATAAAGGACACAAATTACTAACATATAGGTCCTGTTATTGCGGCATTTAGGATATGTTATGTTGCCTGCCCTTCAATGATGTCAGAGTGCTGTATCTTGCAACTGTCATTATTCGGGTTGCTTTCTTCGTATTGTTTTCTTTACAATAGTTCTTTTAAGAACCCACAAATTCATGTTTAAACCTAGGAATAACCAGTCAAAAGAGTTAGTTTCTTCTCAAATTACATATTTCGAGCAGAGCGCGATAATAATGGTCCTCTATTATCTTTAAAATGTGTATGAGAGGTAATTTATTAACAATTAACATTTTATTTTCGATAAGCTCTGTGTGTATATTTTGTTTTCATTGATGTCAAACGATAGTCAACTTTTTTATTTTAAATGGCAACATATACATTTTTGACTATATTCGGATTGGATTTTTTTTTTGAATTCAACGATGTATAACATGTCTATTTTTGATAAACGTTTATTGAAAAAAAAACACAATAAATTTCATCTTTGTCGTCCATTATTTATAAATTTTCGAATGTGCCATAAATTAACAAAAATGCGATAAACGTCAATAAGTGTCGTGTGAGTTTATTAAATTTTCTTTATATAGCAAAAAACGTATTTTTGTAAAAATGAATAACTATCAGGTAATGGACATGTTATGAATGTAATAAAAATTGTCTTCAAGCGGTTCGTCGTTACAGTGTTCGTTTTCCGGACAGAGAAGTTCTAAATTCGAAAATATTTCAGAGAATTGAAACGAATTTAAGAAATTATTGATCATTTAACAAACCTAAAACACAACAACGTAAATTCTCCAAAGATACGGAATTAGATGTTCTTCTTGCAGTACAAGAAAATCCACGAACTTTGACTCGCGAAATTGCACATAATATTGGGGTATCAAAAACTAGAGTCCACGGTATTTTAAGAAAACACAAATTTAAACTGTACATAGCTCGAAAAGTTCATGCATTAGAACAAAATGATCCCGGCCGAAGAATAAAGTTTTGTCGTTTTTATTTAAAAGCATTAGAACAAGACCCGAATTTTTACAGAATGATAATTTGGTCTGATAAATGTACTTTTATAGCAACAATGGTATTTTTAATAGAAACATACATCGAAAATAGAACCAAGACAAGCCGAGATTTGTCATTGATAATAATTTTCAAAAACGTTTCAGCGTAAATGTTTGGTGTGGCATTTTGGGCGATCAATTAATTGGGCCATTTTTTATAGATGGTTGCCTAAATCAAGAAAAATTATTAAACGAAATTGTTCAAAACTTTTTAAATGAGTTACCTTTGGTAGATTTAAATAGAATATTTTATCAACAAGATGGGGCTCCCGGGAACAACACCAGAGTAAATACTGATTGGTTGAACACTCAATTTGAAAATAGATGGATAGGAACATCCGGTCCTATCGAATGACCTACGCGTTCACCGGATCTTACGCCCCTCGATTTTTGGTTGTAGGCGCTTATCTACAAGATCGAGTTTATTTAAAAAATCTATAAAATGTTGACATTTTAATAGAAATAATTATTAACACTTGTCAAGAAGCCGTTTGTCTTTTAAATGTGACTCGTGGAGTAATAAGTTATTAGTAGATGTGCGGTATGTTTTGAACAAGGTGGCGGGCAATTTGAACAATTATTGTAAAGTGTTCTGTTTTGTTCCTTCTAATACTTATAATATTTAGATTTCCAATGTTTCATTGTACATTCGAAAATTTATTAAAAACAAAGTTGATTTTAATAAATGTGTTTTTTCAATAAACGTTTATCAAAAATAGACATGTAGAGACCTCGTAGAATTTAGAAAAAAAATCCAATGCGAATATAGTCAAAAATATATATAATTTACTAAATAAAACAGTTGGTATATTTAGTAAATTATTAATCATGTTTCACCAAGAGCCAACCGTGAATTCTATACATTATATTAAAAATATATATGTTGCCATCTAAAATAAAAAAGTTGACCGTCGTTTGACATTAATGAAAACAAATAAAACACTGCTATTTTGCAGTATTGTTTATCCTATTAAATTTACTTTTGTATCAATAAAATCGGACAATAAATAACGGAATTGTGATTGTTGGCGTTTTTTTACGGACTGTATAGTTTTACATGCAGGTAGTTGTGACGGGTTCATTTCTGGAGCAGAGCTAATATTTTCATCAACTATTAAAAATATAGATTACCACAGTGACTTGAATAGAAAAAACTTCCTGAAGTGGTTTGAAAATCATCTGCTTATTAAGAATTAAGAATTTTTCATTGATTGTTATGGATAATGCCAGTTATCAAAGCACAGTAATAAATAAACCTCCGAAATCTCTATGAAAAAAAGTGAAATTAAAGAACGGTTGACAAATAATACCATAAACTACGATAATTCCGCATTAAAAATAGATTTGCTAGAGTTAATTAAGCGATTAGTATGTAATATATAATTACTAAATAAAATACTAATTCTTATATGAAGGTACAAACTAAGCACCACCTACATAGATTAGCACAGCAATATGATTATTTCGTTAATCTTATTCCTCCATGTCATTGTATTTTAACTAATATGGGGCATTACAGAAAGATTTTACCATAATAATATCGATAAACATCGTAGATTAGAGGAAGGATATGTAAAATTATAGCAGGAAGCGCTAAATCAAGTAACTGCTATAACCTTGTATTGTTAATAATAATAATAATAACCTGCTATAAACTTGTGTTATTATAAAATTATTGTATTATTGAAGTGTGCAGCATTCTAATAAATTACATTACAATGCATTACTGTTTTAATTTGATGCTTAGTAGGTAATTATTAACTTCACTGGAAATTAAAAAAAACAAAAATAACGATTAAACATATTGTATAGTTATCACATAAAATTGCTACGAGAGATTACTTGAAAAAGAAAACAGTTTGGAAACTCGTTTCTGCTAGAGACTAAAAAAGAGGATCTGATAGGGTGCTTGAAAAGACTCGGGAGGCAAAATCCAGGTCTTAAAGGGGACCGATGGATTGTCCTCAGTTCCGGGTCTTCCGAAAAAGGCCTACATGTGGGCCTTCGGATTGACAAAGAGTCTGACGAGACGTTGGTAGAGACTGACTGGAGACCTTACTACCGCTTTCAGAGGGCTAGCTTTGTAACCCTCGAAACAAAAAAAGATCAGAAACCGGTAATGCAGGTACTCTAGGAGAACCGCAAGCGTTAACTTCTGAGTGTTAAAATGTTGAAGCTTCTCCAGATAAATCTTCAACATAAGAAAACAGTTACAGCGGCACTTTGCCAAAGGACACTGGTTGAAGATATCGATATCCTCCTCATTCAAGAGCCATGGATAGGTAGAGGTAAGGTGGGAAGACTACAGATTAGTAGAAGGGAGCTCTTTGTTGGTGCCCCAGACACTAGAATTAGAACTTGTATCTGTTTCAGAGTCGACCTGGGCGTAATCATGGAGCTATGCAGTGGGAACAGGACGGCAGCCAGGATCAGACTGAGTGTCGATGGGGGGATATTGGAGACAACAATTTATTTACCCATTGAATTTCCAGAGCTGCCAAGGCATGATCTTGAGGCCTTGGTGGCATATACCAGTAAAAACAATCTGGAATTTATTATCGGCACAGATACCAATGCTCATCATAAGGTTTGGGGCAGCAAAGATAATAATTATAGGGGTGAGTCTCTCTTTAGCTATCTCTGTGGTACAGGACTTGATTGTCTGAATCAAGGTGATAAACCGACATTTAAGACATCAAGGGGGAATCAGTCATAGATGTAACCTTATGCACGTTAGGAGTACGGGATATTGTAAGGGGGTAGCATATATCCGACGAGCTGTCGCTCTCTAATGCGCTATAAATTATATATAGATTTAACGAAACCCAGATTATACAGGGATCCCAAGAGAACAGACTATGGCTCTTACAAGGAAGACCTGTTAGCTGCAACCCGAAGCATCCCTGTCAGAATAGGGAATGTGGAAGAGCTGGAGTTGGCTGTTGTATGGTTGCAACGGACCATTCTTTCCTGCTATGAAAATAACAGTCCCCTTAGGGAGCGCCGTATAGCTAGACGGGCCGCCTGGTGGAATACAGACTTAACCAATCTAAGGAAAGAAACTCGCCGGTCATTTAATAAGGCGGAGAAAACAGGCAATTGGGAAGCCTACAAGGCTCTCCTCAATAACTACAATAATATAACCAAGGAGATCAAAAGGTAGGCCTGGAGAAAATTCTGTGGAGACATCTAAGATGTTCCTGACATGGCCAGAATTAACAGAATTCTCAAAAATGATAATTCCAACACAATTAGATCCATACAAAAATCGGACGGAAGGTGTACCAATACCGTGGAAGAGGCTTTAGAGTATCTTCGGGGGTACACTTTCCAGGTTCGGAGCGTATTGATGATTGTGATACCAATCAAGTTGTCACCTCTTGTAGGGCGACTAGGAATGATTGGGAGATATTAAACGAGATCTTCAAGCCCCATTTAATTAGATGGGCGATAGGATCGTTTGAACCATATAAATCCGCAGGACCAGACGGAGTGTTTCCCAAGCTCCTTCAAGAGGGAATTGGTGAAATTATGGGTCCTCTATTGGAGATATTCAGGTTTAGCCATGCTATGGGTTATATCCCTAGGGCATGGAGAGAAACTAGGGTAGTGTTTATTCCGAAGCCCGGAAAAGTAACATATACCCACCCTAAATCATTTAGACCAATTAGTCTTACAAAAAATCAACATAATGACTGGTAGTCAGGCAGGTATTAAAGCCATTATGAATCCATCTACCAGGCCTAAACTGGTGAAATATTGCAAACAGGTCCTCAATAAACTGGCACGAGACAACACTGTGTCGTTGATGTGGGTGCCAGGACATGAGGGAATTAAAGGCAATGAGATAGCCGACGAACTGGCTAAGGAAGGTACTAATAGAAACTTCGTAGGACCAGAACCTGTATGTGGAATCGCTAAGGATTCCGCTAAAAGGGAGATCTAGTTATGGCTAGAAAGAGAACAGAAATGGAGGTTAATGGAAGGTCAACTCCACACTAAAACACTACTAAGGGAGCTGGATGGAAGGTTTTCAGCCGACCTAATTCATAGTAACAAAAAATAAATTAAAATAATTACCGGCTTAATAACCGGACATTGTCCTTTAAAGAAGCATCTGTACTGCATGGGCTTGGTGAGCGAGCCCTGGTGTAGGAGATGTGAAAAACAGGAGGAAACTAGCTTTCATGTAATTTGCAGGTGTGAGGCGCTGAAGGGACTCAGACAGAAACATTTCGGGAGAGATCTATTGGATCCTACGAGGGTACTCAAACTTCCCCTGAGGAGGATAGTGGCTTTTATCGAGGACACAAGACTAACAGAGTGGAATTGAGATATATATTGGGGATAGTATAAAGAGCAGTGTGCTCAAGTGCCTGGACGTGCTGGCGTCCAACCCAAAACAGAAGAGAAGAACATAAAATTGCTTTCATTGCGTATTTTTTCAGGTATTTTATAATAATTATCATTATTAAGTACTTTATTACTATGTCAATACACTATCTAAAACAGTGTAAAAAGATAGCTAAAATAAAATATGTGTATACAACTGAGCTAATTGTCAAACATTTAAATTTCCCAACGTAAAATGCAATCGAAAAATATAAACAAGATTATGGCGTGCCTCGTCTGGAACCGTAAATAATGCAATATGCTCGTTACTTGTGCCCGCAAGGTCATTCAACCTCAACTGGGACTTAGATAAAATATTAAAATGACAATTAAGTTAATTTGATATTGTTTTGAGATTGTCACTTCACTTCTAATACAGACCTAAAATATATAACTTGTCAAATTAGCTGCAGAAAAGTTATTACGTCGCTGTATTAGTGTAACAGTATCCAAACAATTTTTTTATATGTGTTTTTGCCATTTGTCGGAAGTTAATTTGCAAGTTATATGTCCACACAAGGTCGTTCCCGTGAAAAGATCACTGTCAACCGGAAAACAGCACGTTCCTTGATAAAGTTATCCAAATGATAACTATGTTAGTTTTAAGAGATTTAAGAGTTTTACGCAGAGAAGAAAACAAGAAGCAAAATAATTCAAATGAATACGAACTCTGAAATTTACATACTGTAAGTATAATTTTATTTTTAACTAAATTCCTTGCACCGAAACTATCCTGGTAACAAGTGGTATTTTAAAATACAAGCCTGTAACAAAATTATATTACAGAAGTCGTGATAGACGACGTGCTGCAAGCGTTTGGTAACTTAGATATTAAGGATAAAAATTGTGAAACTGTAAATATGCCTAATCAATTGATCAAAGACATTACACCCGCTCATTTATGTGTTTTACCAAATTTCGAGGCAAATCTAAATACATTAAGTAGATATATCGCTGCTTGTGAACATTTAATTAGGATTTTCGCGAACCAAGATCCAGAAGATTCAATTAATTCACATATTTTACAAATATTTCAATCTAAATGAACGGGTAGAGCGGAAACGTTATTAGTTATAAGTGAAAATATTGTTACTTGGAATGAATTGAAACAGTTATTAGAAACAAACGTTTGCGACCAACAGTTAGAGGCCTGTTTGGAACAAGATATTCAGAATATATATCCCAACAAGAACCAGACTGCTTATTATTTCGGTATTAGTTAAAAAATTTAAGAAATCTGTTGTTATCTAAAGTTAAATTAACAGAAAGAAATGTGAACAGTAGGGAATTAAGAAACAAATTTTATATTAGGTATACAGTTTATATTAGGGGATTAGAAATAATGGGTGAAATAGGTTTTCGCGTTAAAACTAGACAACCTAAAGATTTAGAAGCAGCTATGACGTTTGTAATTGAAGAGGAAAACTCCAATTATTACGTTAGATGATCTCATAACTTAAATCGCACTGAGGTAACACCAATTTCGCGAAATTTACCTATAAGATCTCAAATCGTAGCTATAAAGTACCAAATACCTACGTATCAACTTGTATATGTTCAACAATCATCACGCACACAAATACAACAAAGAGCATTCACACAATATCAACGACCCCAGCAGGCGTTCAGACCACAATGGCACCAACAGCAAACAAAAACTACGACGATGACGCCCACGAGACCACCATGTTTCAGATTTTCAAAATCACCAGGTCAAATGGAACAAAAGCGACAACCACGACAGATTTCTATGGAGGTAGATAGCTCAAGAATGACGAGGCAAACACAGCCTCAGCAACCTTCGAGAGCAGCGGAACAATCTAATTGGTTTTCACAAGAACTGTACTACCAAGACGACACGGAGCAACCGCCGTGTTCTCAAGAAAATTACGCTGCAGAATATACAGAAGAAGAGTACACCGCAGAAGAGAAACAGACGAAATATTACGAATCGCAAGCTGAAGAAGAGGAAAGTTTTCGGCAAATAGACTCGGACTACACGAAGAAGATTTAGAAGAAATCAAATTTAAGACGCAGACGACATCGAAATTACCTGTTATAATGTTACCGGAAATAAACGCTAACTTTTTAATAGATACGGGAGCATCTAGGTCAATGATAAGTACGAAAAAAGCAAATGAATATTTTGATAATTATATTTTATATGAACCTTTCACTGTGCAAACGGCAGATGCTAAAACCAAACATGAGTATATAATAGAAGTTCCGTCTTTAAAAACGTTCAAAGCTATACCACAGGTACATACATTTCATGTATTTATTTTACTGATAAATATGGCGTTTAATTGGCATATCGTTATTAGAACAGTTAAGCGTAAATATCGATATAGTAAACAAAATTCTGAAAACTAAGTTTGGAGAAATTCCTATATATTTTGAGGATAATCAAATTAGTATAGGACCTAGAGAACGCAAAATAGTTAAAATTCTTGTTACGCGAAATTGTTCGGATATTATTATAAATCATCAAATAATAGCTCCAGGTGTAGAAATACCTAATTCTCTTACGAATGCAAAAGATTTCGAAGCAGTCGTCGAAATTATAAATTTAAATGAACATAAGGTAGAAATAGACGTAGTACATCCAATATCGACTGAAACATACGAACAAAAAACGCCAATAGATAAAATTATTCGCGATAGGCCGCGGCAAATAGGAAAAATTCAATATGAAAATGTAATTAATAAATTAGGTATATATCATTTAAATAATGAAGAAAACAAATCAATACAAGAAGTCTGCATTAAATTTAAAGACATTTTTTATGATAATGGATTACCATTAACCTTTACGAATGATGTAAAAGCATCAGTTAAATATGAAAGATGAATCACTAATTCATATAAAGCCATACAGGAAACCTCCAGGTCAGAAAGAGGAAATAAAAAGACAAGTCAACAAGCTTCTTGAACAAGACATCAGCGAAGAGAGTTACAGCCCTTGGTCGGCGCCTGTTAGTGCCTTATCTAAGAAGATGAACGGTTCGGGAAAAATTAAGTATCAAATGGTCATAAATTATAGAAGACTAAACGAAAATATGATGTGAAATAGACAATGTTCTGGGGGGATTACAAGACAACACATGTCATGTATACTTAGATGATATAATCGTCTATTCCAGCCTGCAAGAACACCTCGACAAGTTGGAGAAAGTATTTACAAGACTAAGAAACGCCAATTTAAAAGTGCAACTAGATAAGTGCGAATTTCTTCGCAAAGAGGTAGCCTATCTAGGTCATATCATTATCGAAAACGGAGTACAGCCGAACCCTGATAAGTTGGAAGCAATTAAGAAATACCCCTTACTAAAATCTGTAACTGAAATAAAAAGTTTTATCGGACTAGTTGGATACTATCGTAAATTCATAAAGGACTTTGCTAAATTGACTAAACCTCTAACAAATTGCTTAAAAAAGAGTAATAAAATAGTAATAGTAATAGGACAGTGATCGGGGTCACTGTCCTCTAGTATGGCTATCATCGTTAAAAGAACCGAATTCAAAGTTAGCAAGATGGAAAATTAAATTGGACGAGTACAATTTTGACATCATCTATAAAAAAGGTAAATATAACAAGAATGCCGACGCTTTATCGAGAATTAAACTAAACACCCTTGAGACCAGTTCAAGGGTTTTTAGTTTAGCAAGGTAATGTAGGAGAAAATATTGGAAAACTATTAGAAGAATTATCACCGACGAGGATCTATTGAAAATAGCCCTGGATGTGATTCCAGATTTACTTAAGAAAAACGAAAACACGAACACAGAAAATCATCCAGGTACATCACATGGTCCACTAGAAATACAGGAAGAAGTAGAAGACACGATACATTCAAACATCAACAATGAACCGAAAAATAGTATACCATGTATTGATGAGGCGATAGACTCAATATCATATAGAGTATAATTACTTACCGGAAACTAAAATATCATTTCAACAAAACCATGGTAAGAAGATATATAAAGTACAGATACCGAAAGAAAATAATAGCGAAAATATATTTCTATTCATGAGAGAATATATGAATCAAGGTTAAACATTATCTTTGGTTTAAGTAGGAACAAATGTATAGATATTTCTGTAAAGTTTATGTACAAAAATTGAATAATAATGGACTCAAAATGGCACAGGTGTATGCTGAAATTAAGAATAATAGAAAATAAAGATGAACCAAACGAAATTATAAAACAAAATCACGATGGTAAACGTAATTATCGAGGCGTAAACGCAATTAAAAAGAAAATATTTTTGGGAAAATATGATGGAAACGATAGCAATACAGGTGTTCCGCGACTCGACCGACAAATTTATATCATATACTCTGGCGGTCATTACGATCAAAAAATGTTATATGACCTATGGGTGAATTCCTCTTTGTGTGGTGAGGAACAATGCAAGCTGGATATCGCCTAATGTACTCCGCAGCTGCAGCACGTCCACTTCCATTGCAAAAACCATATCAGCATATTCTGCATTAGTAAAACGCGGCATAATGACTTAAATTAATATTACAGCACAAAAGTCATTAATTTGTCAATCATACGTTAATACGTCAAGGCTTACTAAATTAGAGGAATTCACCTATAGGTCATATAACATTGCTTGATCGTAATGACCGCCAGAGTATATGATATAAATTTTTCGGTCGAGTCGCGGAACACCCTGTATATATATATATATATATATATATATATATATATATATATATATAATATATATATATAAATATATATATATATATATATATATATATATATATATATAAATGCGAAATTTGTAATAGAAATAAATACGATCGAAAACAACCGCATTCACCGCTAAATATTACAGAGCACATGATATTCGAGAAAATGCACATAGACGTTTTTACAATCGGAAATCAATTATTTTTAACAATAGTTGATGCATTCACTAAGTTAGGACAAGCCATCCAAATTACGAGTAAAAATGCTCTAGAAATCGCAGACGCATTAATTACTTATTTCTCGCTTTATGGAGCAAATAGTTACAGATTGGGGCCCAGAGTTCAATAATGATTTGATAAGAGAGTTATTAAAAAACACAAAATTAAATTACATAATTGCACTCCAAGAAATCCGAACAGCAACAGTATTATCGAACGTTTACATTCGACATTAATAGAACACATTCGATTATTAAGAGCAGAAAATAAGGATGAACCTGTAACCTGTATATATGCGACAATAAATTTAACACCTTTGGAATTAACATACGGTCATACGAAAATAAGAGATCCTTTCGAAATTTATTATGATAAGAAATATTATTGTGATTGTGTTAGAGATCACTCGAATCATTTAAGATTATTATATGAAAGATTAGGAAATAAAATTCAAGAAAATAAAACAGAAGTAATAAATGAAAGAAAGAAAAACGCTAAAATCAAACCATTCACAGTTGATTAAGTAGTATACAGGGTTATTCAGGCTATACGGCGCGGAATATTGTGGCCAAAATAGTTGACTTTCAAAAAGTTTCACTTTTGGGATATATATAAATATATATATAGTAAACCTAATCAGTAGGCGATTAAAGGTCTGTATATTACTTCAAAATATATGTATTAAGTAGTATACACGCTCTCACACAAAACCCACACCCATAGAGAGACGCAAGCTGCCAGCAGCAACCAACACACAAGTTCATACCCAGAAAGAGACACAAATTGCTAGCAGCGAACAACACATATGTTCACACCTTGCTATCTATTTTTTGGAATACTAAGGCATGATTTATTATTATTACTGGAATGTATCTTTGAATAATTTAAACCATAGCAACTTAATTACGTGACATTTATATTCTGTCATTTATATTTTGTATTCTCTTGATAAAGGCGTACCGCCGAAACATGTAGAGTTTTTTAAATACATATATTTTGAAGTAATATACAGACCTTTAATCGCCTACTGATTAGGTTTACCATATCATACCAAAGTCACGAAGTTATTATATATATATATATATATATATATATATATATATATATATACCGATAGGTCCAACTCGCAACGGGCCATAAGGCAATAATATACGTATGGAAGGTAATGCGATGTGGCAACGTGTATACGATGCCTATTGAGTGACTTTCTTAAAATTTAAATTTATTTTGCAGAATTATTGATTTCTTTACTTTTATCTTTTAGAAAACGTTATTGTTTTTTTATTACTTAAAATTACTTTGTATGAAAAATAGTATACCATAAAAGTGAAAACAAAGACAGTATACATTGAAACGAATATTCATTCAATTGTATTGTAATGAAATTGAATTTGTCAACCGTTGTTAAATTTGTTAGAATGAATAGATATTTATATTTATTGGAAAATACTAATACTTAAAGCAAACAAATAAGGTGTAGTGTTTTGTTATAGGAATGTATAATATCCATTTCTTCCTGCATATTGATTATGCAGCTGATGCTTTCGTAATATGCTCATATTTGTATTATTTCAACTTATACTTCGGTCGATACATACCGACTTCCTTCAAACCAGGAGGAAGCTACAGTTGTAATTAAACTATACTTCCTTTTTTTTTATTAACTACGGATATGCACAATTCCAAAATACGTTACAATGTTGCTTATTTTAGATTGTAATTAGCTGAATGCTGTCGCAAAACTGATCTCTGCATTTTTAAAAATGCGAGAATAAAATTAACCCCTGCCCTTATTATAATTTTACAAAGGAACAGACACGTACTTCAATTTCTACGAAAAACTAAGCCTACAGTTCATGTATAATACAGTGATAATGAAGACTGGAGCGTTTGTCGACCTACGAAGTTGTACTTTACTTGTTTATTGTTAATAAAAGGCTGATGGAAATATTACGTGAGATTTTGGTATCTGTATTGTAATAACATCACGATAATAGTAGAAATACAAATATGAGCATATTACGAAAGCATCAGCTGCATAATCAATATGCAGGAAGAAATGGATATTATACATTCCTATAACAAAACACTACACCTTATTTGTTTGCTTTAAGTATTAGTATTTTCCGATAAATATAAATATCTATTCATTCTAACAAATTTAACAACGATTGACAAATTCAATTTCATGACAATACAATTGAATGAATATTCGTTTCAATGTATACTGTCTTTGTTTACACTTTTATGGTATACTATTTTTCATATAAAGTAATTTTAAGTAATAAAAAAACAATAACGTTTTCTAAAAGATAAAAGTAAAAAAATCAATAATTCTGCAAAATAAATTTAAATTTTAAGAAAGTCACTCAATATAGGCATCGTACACACGTTGCCACATCGCATTACGTTCCATACGTATATTGTTGCCTATGGCCCGTTGCGAGTTGGACCTATCGGTATATTATGGTTACTTTTTAAAATTATGTTCATATTATACAGGCTGTTCCAAAAGCCCGAAAAGTATCAAAGTTGTGTTTTTTTAAATGAATCAGCCTGTATATTATTGCATTTTTGGATTCTCAGATCAAAATAAGTGTCTGTTTTAATTAGGTTTATAATACCCAAACCTTAAGGTTTTTAAATAATTTGAATTTTGTCAAAATCTAACCTAATTTTCATGTTTCAAATAATAAAATTGTTTAAGTTGTGTAAGCGAAATTTACAGTGAAGTGTAACAATAGATCATATTTTATATCCAAATTATAACAAACTTTCCATCTTATACAGAGTGTACAAAAATTAAAAATAATCAAATAAGAACTTTAAGTGGCTATAACTTGATTAATTTAAATAGAACGCCATATTTTTTAATTTACCGGCAAATGCACTTTTTAATTATCTATTGAATGGTATTTATATGTCAAGCTTTAATTCATCGCGTCTTTACAGAATACGCCTAATAATCGTTTTTCGCACCATTTGGTGTTTTTTAAATAAAAATTCTAATGTATCTAGTTGCCTAGTGTACTCGTATTTAGAAATGTCAGATAATTTACAATTAATATTATTATTACATAAAGCAGAAGCAAGATATTCAGAACAGATTGTCGAAATGTCGACCGTCCATTTCCAGACACTTACATATTCTTTTTTGAAAACGACTGCTAACTCTGGACAACATTTGCGGGGTTACAGTGTCAGCGTGTCTTATGCGTATTTTCATATTGTGTTTTCGGAGCCGTGTTGTAAACAATTTCTTTTATGTATCCCCATAAAAATGTGGAGTTAAGTCTGGGGATCTGGGGGGGTGGCAATTTTGAAATCAATTTCTTCCAATCCACCTATATTGAAAGTTGGCATTTAAAAATTGCTGAACCTCGTGATGATAATGAGGCGGAGCTCCATCCAATTAAAGCCATATGTTTGTTCTGATGTTTAAAGGGACTTTTCCTAATAATACTGGAAGCTGATGTAAAATAAATTCGAGAAACATCATACCATTCAAAGGTCCTTCAAAAAAATTGGGTCCAATTAAATAGTCTACAAAGTCTGCTTTTGCTATAGTGATATTATTTTTTGTAATTGTGGAAGTTTAGATCGTTATTATTTGAGACTATTTTTGTTGTATTGCTTTTTCACCCGCATATCTTTTTTAATATTATAAAGACATGCGGGTGAAAAAGGTCAAGTTAAAAATTTACAGTTGTCGTTGTTTGTTTAAGTATATAATGTCGATATGTTATTTGTGAGTTGCTAGTGACAATTATGTGTAAATTATTGAATAAGACCGCCAACGAATAACTCTAGCTCTACTCCTGATGAAATAAAAAAATATATTTTTAATAATATAAAATATTACTAAAAATCTGGTGTGAAGAACACAAATGCAGGTTCACTATTAATATTTTCTGTGAACGTGTCCGAATATATCCTATCCCCAAAGACGTAGATACGTATTTCGCTTTTCTACAAGCTCATCGGTACGCCCCAACTGGAGAAAGGATATTTCCAGACACATTCACAGAAAAGAACCACCTCGCCCTATCACCGTAATTATCCAGACCGAGCGCAGAAGTAAATTTGGCGCTACCTGTTGTCAGACAGCCGAAGTACCTCGCCTACCGTCCACATAATTAATGTGAAGTAACGACGCCCTTCCAAAGGTTAGCACAGCCAACTCTCTAGAAAACTGCATTTTGTTTGTGCCTTCACTCATACTACGGCTTAACCGCATGTGTAATGTATCAGAATAATTGAAACATACATGAGTAGGTAAACCCCACCAGTTTTGTATAATACAAAGGTATTTTTAATAATATAAAATATTACTAAAAATCTGGTGTGAAGAACACAAATGCAGGTTCACTATTAATATTTTCTGTGAACGTGTCCGAATATATCCTATCCCCAGAGACGTAGATACGTATTTCGCTTTTCTACAAGCTCATCGGTACGCCCCCTTGTAGAAAAGCGAAATACGTATCTACGTCTCTGGGGATAGGATATATTCGGACACGTTCACAGAAAATATTAATAGTGAACCTGCATTTGTGTTCTTCACACCAGATTTTTAGTAATATTTTATATTATTAAAAATACCTTTGTATCATACAAAACTAAAAATATATTAACGAAATATTGAGTTTAGAACAATTGAGTTTAATTAAAACAGACCGATAACAAAAATAGTAGTGAATTTATATTAGTACGGTCAAGAAATTTTCTAAAAGTATATATATATATATATGTATATATATATATATAGATAAATAATTATTTCTTGACCTTTGTATGTTATAGTAGATTAAATTAGTCGTCGATTTAAGGTCTATTTTAATTTAATATGTATATATTTAAAACAATCTTACATGTTTCGACACATAGTGCCTTTTTCAAAGAAACTAAAATATAAATCGATATAAATTAATATTTTAGATTTCCTTAAAAAAGGCACTATGTGTCTAAACATATAAGATTGTTTTAAATATATACATATCAAAGTAAAATAGACCCTGAATCGCCGACTAATTTAATCTACTATATATATATATATATATATATATATATATATATATATATAATATTGCTATGCTAACCCGAAGGGCTGCGGAGAATTGCCCCACATTCGGACGTCATAAAATACACTAGTCTTCCTCCACTCAATAGTTACTTTAATGTACTGTTGTCTTTCTGTTTTTAACTAAATTCACCGGCTTAACTCGCGTCGTAGGCACATTGTCGTCTCTCTCTTAAGGTGGGATTCATGTAGTGGGGTCCAAAATCATTTTGGAAAATACTCGATTGGTAATCAATTTCTCCAGATATTTATATTATGGGTTTAAATATATTCTCTGTATACTAATTCAAGTAAGTACATTTATTTTTTTACATAATGATCTATATTTCGCAGTATTTTATTAAAATTGTCAATTCAACGTCAATATTAATTAATTAATAAACTGTCAGATTATATGACATCTGTACAAAATTTTAATATATATTCAACGTACTACCTCAATAAATTGCTTCTCGTGTTCGTTGCGCCAAATATGTTACAATCTCTCCACCCAGTTCGATAGGAGATACTTAATATCAATACTAATATTCTTACAGTTTTATCTCGGTCTTTTATATAGGATTTAATGAAAGATTAATGAAGCAACACAGACTATTAATAAGAAAAATAATACATGTCAATTAATAATCAAAGAATAACATCGAGGTTACTATCGTTACAAATTTACATATAAATGCTCAACCTTAGAACATATCTTATCTATCATACAATACATACAATATCCATCCCTCAACCTGATACAGATCTGTACTATAACAATATATATATATATATATATATATATATATATATATATATATATAATCTTTTCTATTAATTACTTAATTGTGAAAATGTGATCTTGGGCGCTTCGTCCTTTCCTGAAACCACTTTGGACCTCTGACAGCTGTTCCTCTATGACGACTTTTAGCCTTTTTTCCAGAATAAATTCGTACATTTTTGAGACAACGCTTAATAATGTAATGCCTCTATAGTTTTCAAAATTTCTAGTGTCGCCTTTTTTGAATATCGGTATAATTGTCCCAATTTTCCAATCCTCTGGTACTTCTGCTGTGTGCCATACTTTACTAAAAATATATGTAAGCATTTCTGTTCCTTGGCTTCCTTGAGATTATATATAATTTCTGCTGTTATCCTATCACGGCCAGCAGATTTGACACTTTTGGCTATTTTAACTGCTTCTATAACTTCTATCAATTGGATGTCGTCCTCCTTATCCATAGTCTGGATCGCATCTGTTCTCTCTTCAGGCGGAACATTGTCTTTTCCTTCTGTGTTTAAAAGTTCTGTAAAATATTCGTTCCACCTTTGCATTACTTTATCGTCATTGGCTATGATTTTATTGTCTTTTGTTTTAACATGTTTCATGTTATGGCGCTTTTCTTTTCTTTTATGCAATATCACATAAGGTGTTGCATAAAAGACTGCGTATATATGTCTATAAAGTACAAATCCTTCAGGCGCTACAGCCCGGAGACCTACCAATACGCAAAAACTTTGCTATTGAAATCCTGGACCGGATCGAACACGCTGAAAAATACCTAGAGAATGTGATATTCAGTGACGAATGATCATTCCCCACATCTGGAAGAGTTAATCGTTTCAACATTCGTATTTGGGGTTCAGAACAACCTAACGTTTTTCGGGAACATGTTAGGGACAGTGACGAAGTGAATATGTGGTATGGTCTGATGCGTGACAGAATCGTCGGACAATTTTTCTTCATGGAAAAAAACATAATTGGTCTCATTTATCTTGACATGCTTGAACAGTTTGTTTTCCACAGTACATAGTACATAGTACTATTGAGTACATACGCTCGTCGTTCCTGAGACGAAACATTTCCGCAGCGATGGACTGGACGAGATGGACCCACTGCTTAGACACCGCGATCTCCAGACATAACTCATCTGGATTCCTTCCTGTGTGGATATGGGTTGCTTGTGATCTCCGCCACAGAATTACGAAAGCCATCAATTTAGTCACACCTGACATACTGCGCAACACATGGACTGAAATTGAATATCAACTGGACATTCTGAGAGCTACGAACGAAGCCCATATCGAAATGCATACATAGAGAAAACTGTAACTTCTACGGACAAATAAATATTTGCAGCAAAATAAACTTGCATTGCTTTTCATGATACCGCAAACCGCCAATCTCTGGGACTCATGGTTTCCGTGCAATTAACATTTGAAATTAGAGAGGTTTTATGTGGATAGTCTGTATAATAGAATGATATGATTATAATGATTTCATTATTACAAGCATTCAAGATGATCGATTAGTTGCTGCGGCGTTTGTCAATGGG
The DNA here is from genome assembly GCA_935421215.2 of Melolontha melolontha. NCBI lineage: Eukaryota > Metazoa > Arthropoda > Insecta > Coleoptera > Scarabaeidae > Melolontha > Melolontha melolontha. The sequence continues at coordinate 79,197,737 of OW285241.1, forward strand.
CAGCGCTGAATATTCTTCTACTCTGTCTTAATAACTTCGGTGATATAGCGAAGTTGTTGTTTTGTGAACATATCTCTCCAGCAGGGGCATACCGATGATTCTGTAGAAAGATGAAACACGTACCTACGTCTCTGAAGAGATACTTTTACAAATATATGAACTTGTATTGCAATGTTGCAATGTTAATTTAAATCGATAACATAACCTAATCATTTAGTTAAAGCTAGAAGTAAGTAGTTTTAGATTATGAACTGGAATTTATTGAAGTAATTAATGAAAATTTCGTAGAAATATATAAAATAATTACAAGATTATTTACAGTAAAACCCAGCTTTAAGTTATTTGAATAAGGATAACAGAATGACAGTTATTTAGATGACCGTCAAGCTGAAATATCGAAATAATAAATATAAAAAAACGTGTTTAGAATATCTAAATTAGACTTAGAAGAGAAAGGTCAGTGTAGAGATTAAACAATATTATGTTTATTGCAACGACAACAGTATAAGAAGCAATCATGGACACTGACCACGGAAGTTTAAAAACCAGTTTAAAATTACATATATTGATTTTTTAAACTGACAAATATGATGTTATTACATTATCGTATCGGCGAAAATACCTACGGAGGTACAGATATTCTCGTCGGTATAAATATATTAAAATATAATTGTATTATGCATAGATAAATATTAATTATCCAATATAAAAAGCAATTATTTAGGAAACAGTTTTGAATATTCTAAACTGATGTGGTATACGGTTGTGCTTGAAATAAAAAGACAACGTATAAAAAATTGAAAGAATAAATTATATAGAATATATAGCCAAACTATTATGAGTCAATAACGACGCGAACCCCAAAAATAAAAAAAAACCCTGAAAATTGTATTACGTGACGCCTATGAATTCAAGATATTCTGAATGTGAATACCTCTATTTCAGTTGCACACACACATACGCTACAGTGTATGTTTACATAAACATGTTAAAAAACGATTACATTGTTGGATGCTAAGGTCAATAACCACGTACAAAATCAGCTGTTTACGTATATTAAAAATTTAAAAATATATATTATGTGTATTACGTAAATGTTTTTTTTTGTTACAAGAAATAACAAATATAACGGATTTAGAATTTCTATAAATAATACAGCTACTGAATCCAATGTTTATGTTTATAAAAACTCTAGATAGTATTGTGTAGGCAGCTTTGTATGCTAAAGGTTCGATGCATTTTTTAAGAACGGACATTTAACGTCCTATTTGATACAGTCTATCTTTAATCGAAGTAAATTACGATCGAGAACTGACTGAATCGAAGAGGATACTTAAAGCGAGGTGGAAAATAACAACACGATTCTTTTTGTTATTGTCTGTCAGCTTTAAAATATCGTCTTCGATACTCTTTATAATACCTATAGTCAACCGCACAGTGGCGTAACAATTTTTTTTTAATATTTTTGTAAAATTCTCGCTTATGGGAGAGAATTTTTGGGAAAATATGTTCTATATATTTTAATCTTTCCCTTTTCATACGCTGGTTTTTTATTTCAAGGAGACTCTGTATAATATAGAAAAGGAGTTACTGAACAGTACTGTAAGCAAAACGAATGTCAAAAATATATATTTAAATAAATTTTAATGATTAAGTTATCAATAAAAAGTCGATAATATGAAGCATATTCTTGAAGAGAAGCATATATATATATATATATATATATATATATATAATTTGAAGCGATACTATGGGCCTTTATTAATATACATGCAAAATTAAAATGTTTCAATATGCTATTAAATGTTACATATAGATGGGGTTGTATAACGTTAAAACTATTATTTGCGTATGATGCAAAGATACATAATCGTTAATAACTACATATACTTAACCTAAACAGCTGTTCATGAATATAACTTCTTATAAGTATATTTGGGTGGGCGAAAGTTTGTGTTATGTGTCCAGCTAGAAAGAACAATTTAGACTCTTGTGTGGGCATAGAAAAATACCCTTTAAACGGTCGGTTCGGTGACTGCAATAGAACACTTACAAAATCAGCTGATGCCAATGCAATAAATAATGGTATTTCTATATTCAAAACTACGAAATAAAACGAATGAGATAAGGACTAATATTAAAGACTTTAATGAAGTGATTGCAAAGAAAGAACAGGTAAGTGGATAAATAAATTAAATTCTGAATATATAAAATGTATCATGTCACGTGATAAAATAAATATGAAATAAAATCTAGGTTAAACAACACAACAAAATAAATGTGACATGAGTAAAGCTAAACGTAAAAAAAGAATTCTATGATTAAATTTAATAAATTAACAGGAAACTGTATTCTTCGTAACTTAGCTTAGAATATATTAATCTTAAAATGCAACATAGGTTATATTTATTTAAAAAAAATAATTTGATGGTGGTTTTATTTGTTGAAGTAAAATTAATTTATCATTTTCAAAATTCGTAGGATGTTTAAAGAATACTTATGTGGACCTGGACAGGAATTAGTGATTCTGGACCTGGCTGGTAGATTCGTGAATGCAGGATACAGGTATCAACGGCGATCGGCTGGCGTCCCCCGCTTGTTCGATCTAACGGCCGGCTTCCCGGTGAAATGTAATTTACGTTTTCTTGGACACGGGTTACCGTCTGGACTCGCAAAATGCGTTAAACAGGAGCTGGATATACTGGTAAGGTTTGACTAGATTTGACGTATCGGTTTTTTTAGATTTTTTAATGCTTTTTCTTTTAATTTTCAGAGAGGCACTTCAAATACGTCGAGGTGTTTTTAATGGAGATTTTTCTAGTGACGCTAACTTTCATTTGTTCTCAATCCTAATTTCTGATTTGTCCAACTGTATGTATTTTTATAGTCTCGACATTTTATTATAATGAAAATGACAATTTAATCATTTTAAATATACATATGCTTAATATAAATTATCTAGTTTATATTAGTGAGTACATGTTTGACGTGTGAATGTTGATAATTGTATATAATGCTAATTTTATAGTAGGGATAATTCCCGCTGTAATTATTTTAAATTAGTACAGTGTCGCCTAAATAAATGGCGTCATTTATTATTAATCAATTAAGTTGAAATATCTTTGGAAATACAAGTAAAATGACTTATGCAAATGAAAAGATAAAAATTAACAAATGTGAGAATGAATTAAAAACAATTAAATACGCGAAATCAACTTTATTGATATTACATATGAAGAATTCAGTTTCAATATTTTTTAATTATTCTAAAGCTTACATATTTATATTACAATTCTGTCTTTTGCTAACTGAGGCATTCTTAGGTGTAAGACTGACCTACATCAATATATATATATATATATATATATATATATATATATATATATTAATATAGTCTATTTATGTTCTATTAATAATTATTGAAGATTTGGATATAATATATAAATTATTTGAAAAGCATAACAAGAAAGAATATTGAGCAAATAGAATAAGTTTAGATTAAGTATTATAATAAGTATTGTAATTATTAAATGTGAAAACGATTGTAAAATATAAAGCACTTCATCGAAAGAAGATATTTAAATGAATGACAGTTGTTACATTTAAATGAATTAAATTTATCTTTTTAAATTCAAAATTATATACTTACAAATATTTGTATACTTTTTGAAAATATGTTGGTATTATGAATAATTAAATAAGTAGTTGCCTTGAAATGGAAAATCTGAATAGAGACACGCGTCCTAACTTCGATAGGGAACGGACGTGCAAGTTGGTGTAATTTTCTAGGCCCCATATTGTAAATTATATAAGCGTTCCTGAAAAAACAGGAAAAAAGCATCTTAAAGGCGAATTTAAGTGTTTATAAAATAATAAAGGAAGAAAATAAGTAATATTTATATTGGAGCAGCAATTAGTATCAAGATTTATGAAAATATACAATTTATGAGAAAATTTTTGGAACCAAGAAGGAGTTTGGTTATTAAGAAGATAGGAAGGTCTTCTGTATAAAAAGGGCACAATCAATTTGAAGAAGATTACACTTTAAAGAAAATACATTAATTAATTTTACCTTTAGTATTCTTTTCGAGAAGCTTCGAAGGAGAAAGAAGAAATTTCAAGCGGGTAGCAGCCATAAGTTCCTGTTTAAGCTAAAGAACAGTATCCAGATCGATAGCACACCAGCAGGACTAGAAAATAATATCATCTGAGAGTAATAGGAAACACTATTCATATCAACGGGGCTACTGCTCGAGAAACCAGTCACAGAGTATACGTGCTAGCCGGATTCCAAGTCTCAGTTCAAGACAAGGCAAACTTTTTTATTAACGTTTTATTATTAACTATCTTTAAAAATAAATACTCATTAAATGAAAAATATATCATTTAGAAAGTTATTATCCTTCGATATATTCATATCAACATAATATTTATCCGAAACCAAAATAAATATTAAAACCATTTGTATTTGTATATATTAAGTTGTCCATTTACCTAAAAGCTAAATTTATTAGACTTAAAACAATTAAAAAACAAAGAAGTGCTATATTTTCTTTCTTGCTACCTGTGCATTAGAATAATCATTTGACAGTAATATAACAGAAAGTTTTCATTCACATATTCAAACTATATTATATAATCCTCGTAATTTGTATTTAAGTGTGTTTAATAAACTGATTGATTTATTTCAAATCTATCTTTGATTGTAAATAGAAAATCAATTTGCTACTATAAACTTAACCTCTGAAATAAACAAGTAAATTGTAAATTTCATAAATATTCTACTTGACCATTAGCAGCCAACAAAATAAATAGATAACTGTATTCTGAAAACGATTATTTCATTATTTCACAGATCGATGTCCTCAATTATTGGACATACAAAGTCAGTATTTATATATTTCATTTTATTTAAAAAAAATAATCAATCCTTAAGATATAAACGACTGAGCAGCTGTGGTGCAATTTCGTATTTTAAATAAAGGTTTGTAATAACGTAAAGAATATATATGTACTTACACTCTAGAACCTACTTGTAAGTAGATTATATATTAAAAAATAAATAAGTATAGTTGAATTTTTAAACAATTAATATAGTCGAACTAAAGAGGAGGTCGGACTATATTAATATATATATATATATATATATATATATATATATATATATATATATATATATATAAGTAGACAAAGAGTCTTTGCCGTTAAAACAAGTATGTAAAATAAAAATTGTTGGGGAATCCGGCAATAAAAACCTTTAGTTAGTCAATTAGAGTCCTTTATTTTTTACCTTATATTTCGCTCTGTAGATTTAGAGCTTCATCAGAGGCAAAAAGCGAAACTATTTTTTTTTTGTGAGAGATATAACATTTAAAAAAAAAAACAAAACCTATAGAGAAACAAGCAGTCCACGTAATACAAATAAAACTTTATATTAATTAAAAATTGTTACTTTAAAAGCTTATTGTTTTTACATATTAAAACCATTTAAAAAATTATTATTTTTTCAACAAACACATCTAAAAAGAAACACACACGTAGTAAAGAACTACTTGTCTTGATTTAAATTACATTTTAACAATTCAAGTGTCGACAAGGTAGTCACTACCTTGTCGACACTTTTTGACCTCTGATGAAGCTCTAAATCCACAGAGCGAAATATAAGGTAAAAAATAAAGGACTCTAATTGACTAACTAAAGGTTTTTATTGCCGGATTCCCCAACAATTTTTATTTTTATTTTTTTTTTATTTTATATATATATATATATATATATATATATAATATTTATATATATATATATGTATATATATATATATATATATATATATATATATAAATATAATAACTTCGTGACCTTGGTATGATATGGTAAACCTAATCAGTAGGCGATTAAAGGTCTGTATATTACTTCAAAATATATGTATTTAAAAAACTCTACATGTTTCGGCTGTGTACGCCTTTATCAAGAGAATACAAAATATGAATGACAGGATATAAATGTCAAGTAATTAAGTTGCTATGGTTTAAATTATTCAAAGATACATTCTAGTAATAATAATAAATCATGCCTTAGTATTCCAAAAAATAGATAACAAGGTGTGAACATATGTGTTGTTCGCTGCTAGCAATTTGTGTCTCTTTCTGGGTATGAACTTGTGTGTTGGTTGCTGCTGGCAGCTTGCGTCTCTCTATGGGTGTGTGGTTTTGTGTGAGAGCGTAAGTGTAGGGTTTTGTATGTCGGTGCGTTCGTGCGTGTGTTTAGTGATCGGTCGCATGAATTTAGAGAGGTCGGACAACCAGCCGTTGCGTAGGGCCGCCAACCCTTTCCCGACAACTTCTTTACAATTCCGTGCAGTACTTCGACGGTCTGACCCCCGCCCCAACGAGGCAAGGCGCAGACAGGCGAAGCGCACCCTGTACGGGGTTGCTCATCGCTAACTGTATATATATATATATATATATATATATATATACAGGGTGAGTTTTTTTGAATGTTTAGCATTGGGATCTCAGAAACTACTGGAGATAGAAAAACGCTTAAATGGGGAAAGATGCGCAGTTTTAAGAGTTTGATTTAAAACTGCTTTTGTTTCTCCGATAACTTTCATGGCTTATTAGATATTCAAAGCAAACTAATTTTTACGATTTTCTTTAAACATGCTTAGCATCGTTAATAGTAATTTCAGAGAAAAAGTGTTCAGACAAGAGTTTTAGATAATTTTACGCCAAATAAAACTATGTAGCTAATATTTTTTTTTCGTTCACCAATATCGAGTTATGACACAAACTTGTGTTTTTTTAAATCGAAACAATAGTTGGTTTTGACATCATTAAAAAGCTAATTTTTTGCTGATTACAATGATATAAGGTTTGATATGGATATTTTAAAAAATAAAAAAATACAAACCAAACGAAAACTTATTTTGAAATCTTATGTAGTAATAAAATGAAAACTATAAGAACTTTTATTAAGGGCACACAACATTATTAATGTTCAAAGATACCTCCATTATTATTAATACACAAATTGCATCTCTTCACAACAGAATTTGTAGCATTGCGGACTTTACGCCTATCGATGTTATTAAAAGCAACTAAGACAGCTTCTCTTAAATCGTCGATTGTTTCATATGTTCTTTTGTATACTGTGTCCTTTAGTACACCCCACAAGAAAAAATCCAAAACTGATAAATCAGGGGATCTAGCCGGCCATTCAATGGGTGCATTTCGTCCATTGATTAAGGAAGTTCAAATTTAAATAATTTCTAACATTCAGTTGATTGTGCGGAGGCGCTCCGTCATGTTGAAACCATTGCAGCATTGCTCGGGTTCTTAAATTTTAATTATCTAACATTTCCTCGAAATCTTGTTGTAAAAAATTAAGTTAACAATTGCCAGTTAGTGATCCATCAAAAATAAAAGGAGGAAGAACAGTTGATCTTATAACACCGCACCATACATTAAACCCAAATTTAATTTGTGGTCTCCTATGTTCAACGTGAAGTGGATTTGTTTGAGACCATATGTGCTCATTGTGCCTATTATACATTCCACAATTTGTGAAACGAGATTCATCAGTCCATAATACTTTCATTGAAAAGTGTGGATCGTTTTGACACTGATCTTAAAACCATCTACAAAAAGCTATTCGTCTGATGTTATCACCTTCATGTAAAGTTTGTGATACTGATAATTTGTAGGGACGAAATTTATGCTTCTTGAACACTCTGACAATAGTGCGTTGAGAGGAGCCCATTTCTGTGGAAATTTGTCGGGTCGATGTAGATGGATTCTGAGCGACACTTGCTAATATGTTTATTTCTCTATCTTCATCCATCCCCTTTTTTTTATTTTGGTTTAACGAACGAACCATAATCTGCTAAATTATCCCATAATCTCTTAAAAGTAGGTAGCGACGACTGACGTCGATCAAAATAATTTTCAAAATAAACTTCAGCAGTTCTAGTAGAATTTTTCTGGCACTGAATGTAACATTCAACCATATCACGCTTTTCTACGTTAGAAAATTCCATAGCCAATGCAAACTTATGATTAACGGCCGTTTGTACCGCTTATAGTTAAGTTACAATTAAATTAATTAATAGTTAATTGTCAATGTTTGACAATTAACTTGACTTAAAAGTAAAAATTAGCAGCTCTCACTTCTGTGACTCAACGTGAAAGCAATGTTAGTATATTTATCTCGACTGCTCCAACGAACACTATTGTAACTCAGATTTTTCGTTTGTTGAATTACAATACACCAAACATTTTTTTTTAAGTTTTTTCTTATAAAGTGAACAATCATAGAAATGTATATATCCTCTTTATTTTTTAAAATAACCATATCAAACCTTATATCATTGTAATCAGCAAAAAATAAGCTTTTTAATGATGTCAAAACCAACTATGGTTTCCATTTAAAAAAACACAAGTTTGTGTCATAACTCGATAATGGTGAACGAAAAAAAAATATTAGCTACATAGTTTTATTTGGCGTAAAATTATCTAAAACTTTTGTCTGAACACTTTTTCTCTAAAATTACTATTAACGATGCTAAGCATGTTTAAAGAAAATCGTAATATTTAGTTTTCTTTGAATATCTAATAAGCCATGAAAGTTATCGGAGAAACAAAAGCAGTTTTAAATCAAACTCGTAAAACTGCGCATCTTTCCCCATTTAAGCGTTTTTCTATCTCCAGTAGTTTCTGAGGTCCCAATGCTAAACATTCAAAAAAACTCAGCCTGTATATACGAGTAGTAAATATATAAGCGAGCAAACTGTGGGAGGTGCCGATAAGTAAAGCATTGGTTAATGTTGGACAATAAGAGGCGTCACTTTATCCATAGTAGAGTGTGTTTTGACTGGTCAAGCAAAATTATTTATTTTGAATTATAACGAAACACAAAAGCGGAAAAAAATGAATTTGTAAACCCAATTCTCATGGTGGAAATAGATTACAAAGAATCAGTAATTTGTTTGCTGCAAAATACCTTAACAGGTCAATTCCATCCAAAAGAAGTATTTTTAATTTAGTAAAAAAATGGAACGAAAACGGATCTATCGAAAATGTAAAAAATCGTATCGCAGTTCCCACTAAGTGTCTACATTAACATGTGTTTCTATTGAAAACAATTTTATTATTCTGTATTAAAAACCCTAAAAAATAGTTGCAAATTGTCGTAACATCAAGAATTACGTCATAATATTTTCAGAAGAAAGCAATTTTGTGAATCTATGATAGAAAAATTTCTGAATTATGATAGCTTTGTTAAAAACATATTACTTACACATGAGTCGTGGTTTCCTTTAAGTAAACAAGACATTTCTTCCACAGTTAGATACTGGACTAAGTAAATTGACTACCAAAGTTTACCGTCACATACTCAATACCGGTAAAAGTTAAATGTATGATGTAATATACTAAATACCCATATACATAATAAGTCGTTTCATTGACGATACTTTAACAGATAATAAATATCTTGAGTTACTCAGGTCTCAAATTCTACCCACGATTCGAAGTTTTGTCGATATTGATTTGCAACCATGCTTCAACAACGTGAATGTCTTGCCCATAATACAATGACTATATAAAATGACTATACTCTCTCTAATGCCATTTCGGATTTATAGCCGTTGAATGTTTTTAAATTTGGATCATTCAAAACAAAAAATTTGCAATTACGAAAGGTCCATTACTTTGAATGAATCGCATTACAAAATTATAAACAATTCGAGTTGCATTACTGCTGAAATTTTGGTTAATGTACAAAATCATTTTTATGACCGCTTAGGGTTTTGTTTGGCTAAAAAACGTGAAATATTCGAACCATTTATTTAATAAATGATATTTAGTCTAGGTTTTTCTTTTAGTTACTATAGTTTAGTACTTCGGAAGAATATTTTATTTATTTTTGGAATTAATACTTCAATCATTCTATAATTTTCAGGACTTTTATTTATAATATTTATTCAAATAAATTTAGGTTACACATGAGAAAAATCTATCTATTTAATCCTTAAGTTTTATTTTTATCATTCTCTGTAATTCTGACATTTCAATGAATGAAATCAAAATGCCATTTTACTTTTATTACATATCTGTTATCATCAATTAACGGTATGTTGTACGCCCGCTGCCTAATAAGTTGTGATATGGGTATATACGCGTCCACGGTGTATATGTATCTTTGTATCTCTTTCTAGTTCTCGAGTTAATTATAAACTTTTGATATCATTGTCCCGCGTTGGGGCAAAAGTAACACACATCGGAACAATAATAACACATAAAAACTATGATTAACATATTTAGCAAAATAAAAGCGCAATATTCTAAATAGGAGCTACATAAGGTACGCACACAAAATAATAAATATAAAATTAAATCCGCAATTTAAACAATGAAAATCAAACTCTTCCATTCTGCCGCTGGAGCAACCGTTGCACGTTATTCCCTTTTATTCACTACTCGGTAGAAGAATTATCATTTAGTTCTATCTTTTTCCTAGGAAATATATTTTTATTACTCTCATCTCTGGTTCCTATTGTTTTCTTTATTTTTTTTTTTTACAGAATTCTGTAAGTTCATTCTTCTCTGGTGTGCTAGTTAAAATTGCTGTTAAAATTGCTCTTTTTCATCAACTTTTTATCGAGGATATAAAGTTTGCCTTTGGAAGAGATCTCCAATAATTTTAAAAGAACCATTTCGATCAGAGCTGGATTTTAGAAATTTACTCAAATATGATGAATTTTACAGATTTTCTGTTGAACAAGATGAACCAGTTCTCTCATCAAATCTTTTGAGAATGATATTGTCATATAGTCTGTAGAATCCGACAAATTTGACGACCTTCCTCTTCTATTCGATAAAGCTTCAAGTTATTCTTCTCTCATATCTCATTTGTAGTATCAAGAATATTTTTCTGAGTTAGATTTCCTTCGTCATTTGAAATTATCGGTCTAATCTTGAAACACATTACGATTAAATGAATATATTCTGGTAATTGCGAATCCACTAATATAGTGTTGGTTGAATTTATTGCGAATCATAATGCTTGTGCAACAATGTCTGATAGTTCATAAATTGTAGTTTTTCCGAGATAATTTTCGTCCACGAACCCATAAACATATTTACTCCTATATAATCCAATTTGCAATTTGTCGGATTTTATCAAACAATTTGAATAAAGTGAACTGAACTGCATCATTTACCATCTTGCTTCTTGTTGTCATAAGTCTTCATAGGTTGTATTTATCTGTTTATTTTTGTCAATATAGCAAAAAAAAAGATATATGACTATAGTTAATGTATGTTAAAGGTATGTTAAAAAGAGATCTCTTGCATTGAACTTGACAAGAGAAATTATCGATTTGAAAAGTACAAATTTGAAAATATAGTAAAGAGATTCGGTCACACAATCTTAAGCTATCTCTATACCATTGCACCCTCAATCTCATATAAATGATATGGATCAAATAAAACATTATGTTAGAATAATCAATATCACTGGAGCAACTGTGTCTAATATGTCGACCGTAGTAGACACAGCATCTGATAAAGTTTTATGCGAGCAGTGGACTAATTATATTAATCCTGTAAAAAAACGTATATAACGAATAAACATTATTTGCTGTTGTCATTGTATTATATGTTCCAGCTGAGAAAGAAATGTGGCAGATAAAATTCAAGGTAATGTACAGAAACTAATCGCATTTGACAAATAGCACACATTATAGTGACTCCGATTCAACTCACATGCCAGATCAGCGTAATAACGACGATTCCATGATCATCATATTCTTTTGCACAAATAAATGTAAATGTCACTACAAAATAACTAATTAAAGGTACGATTATTTTTCATAGATAATATTATTTTTTTAAAGATTTCAAAAATTGATTAATAATTGTTGCCATAAAATGCAAACATCATCAAAAATATAGATAAAATAAATTTTGTGTAGACCGAAAATATTATTCTTTTAAGGTTACAACCTCAATAATAATCAATTAAATGTTAATATAATTCTACCTTTTGGTCCTTGTGCTCCTTCAGATCCATTAAGTCCATCAAATCCTGGTTCACCTAAACGAGTAAAATAAAAAATTTGTTAATTATAATAGTACTTGTAAATTCAACAAGTTAATTTCTAAAAAAAACAATAATTGTTGCTTTTCTTAGACAGTGGAAATTCATTGTGGTTTATAATTAAAATTTGTGTGGTTGAATAATCATCTATTTTATATAATTATTTTTCATATGATTTAATATTAAATAATGACGTACAAACTTTTTCATATTTGTATTAAGTGTCATATCTTCAACAAATTTAAATACTGTAGTACGATGATGGCCATCATTGGATCCTTTTAAAGAATAAATATCACTTCACACTACTTCGACATGCCAATAGATTAGAATGTATTCCATGAAAAATATAAAATAAGCTTTTTCTTCAGAATTACAGGATTTGTGGAAGCAATTGAAGCAGAAAACAGAGGGCTGATAGGGCATCCTAATTATGTACAATATTGCCTCCTGAAGTTCTTTGAGATCTGAGAATAAGAGGCAATATCCCTTCTTAGACTTTTGTAGTAATTTTAAACATTTAAATGGAAAATAATATCAACGTTATCGAACACACATTGCATTCATCTAATCCTGCAGCATGTTACTTTTAGTATTTTTAACCATAAAAAAAAAATAGTTATTTACATTTTACTTCATACGAAGAGGTCATTACCGCTATCAGAAATGAAAAGTTTTTGACTCAATCTTAGAGAGAAGCGACATGGCGCTTAAGAAGTATTCTTAAATCCATTACTGAAACACCTACGCGAATGATTATCTTTTTTTTCATTCATAAGTTACACCATAAGTATTAAGTAAATTTAGACGATTTCTTTTTAATTGTAAAAAATAAATCAATTTGCACATTTGTAACAGTCCTCTTTAACCCTTAACATTGGGCGTTATATTAATAATGTTCCGGGCTTCGAGGGATTCGGGGTTGCTGTACAAACGATAACTTTGGTGCTGAAAATACTTAAATGCCGCAGTTATCCTAAATATTGAGATATAGATTAAAGTTGAATATTGAGTAATTGACTTATTCAATTACCGCTTTGTCGGGCGCCAAGAGGATTACCCCCTCTAAGGTATAATTGTACTTTTAAAATTGCCGGTTAGCAAAAAAATAGCGGAGAGATATAGAAAAAGACTCTAAATAAAACGGGTAAGTCGAAATGCGACTTACGCCTTTCTCTCTCAAAGCGTGTATGAAAACTAAGGTGAAAAGAAATGAATCCCTCTTTTTTTTACTTAATAAATGTTTCGATCAATTCCTTTTGTTTAATATGCTTCTCCAGTAAAGTTTAGATTACATGAATTGAAATAAAAGAACAAATGATTACTAAATGTACTTATATTGATAAATAAAGCTTGTTAATTTACATATGATATTACAAATTTACTTAGGGTTATTCTGAAAAGTTTACTAAATACTAATATACATATGGGGCGAGATACAGTAAATTTAACACAGATTTAAACTGTTTAGTCTGATCAGATTAATAAACAGTATTTATAAAGACTAACCTTTACATCGCAGCACTAATGGCCATTTCACTTTATCGTTGACTCGGTGCTTCTGGATTGATGCACTTGTTCACTGTATTAACACTATTTCTTCACGCCTCAGGGTGCTTGATATTCCAGACACGAGCCCTGATGTATTAAGCGTGGTGTTTCACTTCTAAACAAATGACTGCACTTGTAGCCATGTGATACTTTTGCTACAATGTATACTTATTGTACTTAAGTACACAAAATGCGGTTAACCCTTTCTTACGCTTGCTTATAGGGTCGCCCGTTTTACTAGGTTGACTTCCTTGAGCCAAGTACTTTTATTGCAGTATTAACTCACTTTATTATCACGTTAAGGGGTAGCACATTTGACTCGTTTGACTGACTTGAGTCGAGTAATTTGTTTCGCTTTCCTTGATGCGTCCGAACTTCGGTTTTCTCTTGGTGATTCCCCGGCTTTCTTATAGAGTTCTTGATCATACTGGTTTCGTAGATGATGCAATACAGTGATTCTAACGATTCGTATATGTGACACTAGGTTATTCTAATAGAGTTTATGTATGGCTAACAATACACACTTAACTATACAAAATGATGATTTGGCATAGAAGGAACTGATTGAAATACGTGTGTAATATTATGGCGAAATGTTCTGCAATAATATTTAATGGCGGGAAAAGCATTAAAATTTATACAATGTGACTTTTTTAGTTTAAATAAATTAATTTTAATATTCTTTAAAATTTTACAAATGGATATAACTGCTTTGAAATAAGATGGGCGTAATGTCTCCCATTACACATTTCCGAAATTTCGATCTTTATATCTACTTCAACGCTATTTTTTTAGTGAAATGGAACAACAAAATCACGACGTGTGATTGCTTAATTATGCAACAAAGCTTCTCCACTAGAAATCCAAATGTTAATACTATTCAGTAAGTATAGTAGAATACTTAATTTTCAAATGGTTACTAACGTTAAGCTTTTAAAATGAATACCTTTTGGCCCACGTGGACCTATTCCGTTGGAAGCATCTCGAATGACTCTGGAAAGAACAGGAAGAGTCTAAAAGTAAAATAAAATAAATTAAAACAAAAATATTTTTAATAATATCAAATTATTATATATATATATATATATATATATATATATATATATATATGTGTTTAGATAATTTCTTAGCCGTTTATTAAATATAACAATTGATAAATTATTGGAGTTTTTCGGCTTTTATATGAAATATTTACAAATATCAAATTAGAATGTATGTAATTGCAGAGTAAGTGGGGATGTAAACATTGCTGTCTACAAATTACAAAGCAAATCATACGAACATTTTTTTTAATTGAAAAATATGGTCTACGTTGGGACTCAACGTTCGTATGATTTGCTTTGTAATTTGTAGACAGCAATGTTTACATCCCCACTTACTCTGAAATTACATACATTCTAATTTGATATTTGTAAATATTTCATATAAAAGCCGAAAAACTCCAATAATTTATCACTTGTTTTATATATATATATATATATATATATATATATATATATATTCGTGACCTTGGTATGATATGGTAAATTCAATTAGTCGGCGATTAAAGGTCTGGTTTACTTCAAAGTATATATATTTAAAACAACCCTACATGTTTCGGCAATGATGCCTTTATGTCAAATATGTCAAAAAATGTCAAATAATTATTTGACATTTGTATTCTGTCATTTATATTTTATATCCTTGATAAAGGCATCATTGCCGAAACATGTAGGGTTGTTTTAAATATATATACTTTGAAGTAAACCAGACCTTTAATCGCCGACTAATTGAATTTACTATATATATATATATATATATATATATATATATATATAAATAATTATTTCGTGACCTTTGCATGTTATGGTAAATTCAATTTATTGGCGATTTAAGGTCTAGTTTTACTTCAAAATATATATATTTAAAATAGTCCTACATGTTTCGGCAAATGATGCCTTTATCAAGGAATATAAAATATAAATGACAGTATATTAATGTCATGCATTTGCAGTTGGTATGGATAAAATTATTCAAAGATACATTCCAATTAAATAATAATAAATCATGACTTACTATTCTAAAATAGATAGACAACAAAAACAGGGAAACGCAAGGCATGAGTTATTATTATGTATGCGCCCGTGGAGCGTCTTAAGATGTAAAGCTGCCGGCATTCGCCCTAAACGAGAAGGAAAACCACGACAACCTACTCGGACAGCCAGACAGGAATCAAAACACGGAACTGTCAGCATGATAAGCAAATGTATAGATATTTAAATAATTTAAAATATATAATAATATAACGGCAACATATATTATGATGGTAAATTGCAGATCGTTACATAATTAAGTTATAGTATATACTGCTTAAATTTTTTATATCACTTCTGTTGTTAATTGAATTTTTTTCCTGTTTAATACTAATCATTTCTTTAATTTCCCTTTTCATTGTGTGTTGTTCTTTATCAATTATCTGTGTTTTCAAAATCGAAATGGTGATCGCGTTGTAGTTTGTGTGTAAATAAAGCAGTTTTATCTGTTTTAGAGTATTTTTGGGCTTGTATTCTTTTGTATAAATATTGTTTAGTTTGGCCTATGTAGTAACTGTCGCAATCGCGACATGGTATTTTATAGATGACATGTTTCTCGATTTTTTTCTATTTTAGGTTTAAGTTTTAAAAATAAATGTTTATTAGTATTACTAAGTTTATATGTTGTAGCTATATCATATTTTTTAACGTGTATTTAATTTTTTCTGATAGTTGTGGAACATATGGATCTTGATATATGTTGTGTCATTGTTTAAATTGTTATTGGTGTCTGCAGTGTTGTATATTTGATGTACTCTTTTTTTAATTGTTTGGTCTATAAGTTGTGGTGGATAATTATTATTGCTACACTTTCCGCGACAAAATCTAAATACAAGTAGTTATACGTGGTAGCGAGATGTTCTGCTAGGCCACCCCCTTGGCCTTGGACCTACCTGTTGGAAAACGTCCCAAAGGAATAACTCTGCCGGCCAACTCAATCGTTTCTTGGAGAGCGTCGCGGGTCAAAGTCGCGAGGTGGTAAGTGAGCGCCACCTTATTCCTCCGCAGAGCACCCCCGTAATACGGAAGCGGGTGGGATATAGGTAGCTCCAAAAGCAAGACTTGTTTGGCCCCAAGCTACTTGGTAATGTATAAATATACCTTTGCCTAACTCATACACTTGTGGGAAAGGTATCAGACAAATACAAGGCATCAACTATAACAAGTTTATTGCAAAGTAAAAATTAAAAAAAAATAACCAGAAGGCTAAGGAAGATTAACTATCGAAATAAAAATATAGAGTCGGCGTTGGGAGCAATTTCGCCTGACCAATTGTCAGCGAAAGCACAAAATTAGAACTCTAGCCAATTATCACCAACACAGTAATATAGTTTTGGTAATACCAAAATCTAAGAATTAAACATACTAAAATTAATGAAATATAACTGCTACGCCACTGGCGCATATCAGTGATTACAACAAACAGTATCAATCGGTATATCGATATAGTATAACACCCTGTATAAACAGGTAAGAAATTAAAGTAAATAAAATATGAATTAAATTAAATACGTGTATGGACAATAGAATCACCAGGACACCACTAAGTATACTTAATTCTGGGTCCTTTACAATAAAGTTATAAAGATCTTAATTAAATTAAAACAGAAACGTACTCCAAAATAACACTTAACCAGTACGACGGCTTATCTGAAGGACAAATGCCTCGTATAGAATAACAATACAAGTTTCACCTGGCCGCTAAAGAAGTTAGTCAGCCGATATAATTAAATCTACAAGAAAATAGAACGTAAATAGGTGTGTAAACAATCTATTAATCGAACATTGATATTGCCTTGAACGGCCAATCTAAATTACATGAAATTAATTAAAGAAATTGAACGAATAAACTATTCGCTGTACAGTAATGAATTATCTGTAATCTACTTAAGAATTAAATCAATTAAAATGCTTATCACTACTACCGAGCTCTATTTCAAATCAAATGTATTAAACTGACAGTAAATTACGATGCTAACCTTTATGAAATGTTCAAATTTGCATCGAAAGCACAAAATAACTAATAACCGGCTTCTTCTCGCATCCCTTAATGCAAATGCAAAGGCAACACACAAAACTAACCACAAGAGGTTATGAATTGCATTTATATTGAACAATAACATGAAATAATGACACCTACTTTAAATTGTCCTCGCTACTGCCCAACTACAAACTTTATAGGAATGCCCTCAAAGGGATAAAAAAAAAAACTATTGAATTTCACTATAATATTTCTGCCAAAACACTTCGGCCATACATGTCATCTGTAATCCGCCATTTTGCATGTTTTTGGTTAAATCAGATTATCCTGTTATCTTACATGACAATCTAATAAGTAAATAAACTTACGTAATATTTGTCAATGTCATAACATATTTGTTAATCTTTATTGAGAGTTAATAGTAATGCTACCTTTAGAACAAAGAGTTTACCTCGTTCAAGGTTATGGAATTGGCTTCTTATAACTTTGCAATTCAGAAATTTCAACAGAAGTTTTTACGTTGGTGTTCACGTGTGCGTAAATTCTTTACGAAATTTGGTAGAAAAATTTAAAAGAACAGGTAACGTACATGACATCAACAAAAGAAAAAGTTTTTACAATGATTCTTCATGCAGTTACAATCCTGACTTTAGATTCAGTAGAAACATGTTCAAAATTATCCCTGCAAAAAAGTTCTGCACAGTTAAATCAGTTAATTAGCAAATTATATTTACAACGAATTTTGCAAGAAAACAAAATTAAACCTTATAAACCGATTTTTATACATGAATTAAGAAATGGTGTTGATGCTCTGCGTTTAGACTTTTGCTTATGGGTAGGAGAAAATCAGTCTGTAAATTGAAATTTCTTCAAAAACATAATTTTTTGGATTAATCGACATTTACAACCAATGAGAAAGTTGCAACGCAAAACTGTAGATTTTGGTCGAGAGATAATACTAATTTCAAAATTGCGACGAGAAGTCAGTATTAAAAAAAGGTTAATGTGTGGTGTGGTGTGGTGTTGCGTATGGAAAAATCATCGGTCCGTATTTTTTTAATGCAAATGTAAATCAACATACGTATCTGGAGATGCTTCAAAATTTGTTATTGACTGCAGTAGGAGATAAACCTAGCTTTCAAAGTATATATTTTCAACTCTGCTCACTCAACAGTGTTGCTAAGAAATTATCTGCAAAGAACATTTTGGAAACAGATGGATAGGTCGTTACTGACCCGTCAATTGGCCGGCTCGTTTCCATGATTTAAGCCCATTGGATTTATTTTTATGGGGATATGTTAAACAGCGTATTTATAATACTAATTTCGATAGCAATATCGAAATTTTAAAACAAAAAATTACGGAAGTGATAAATTCTGTCACTGAAGATATGATCCACAATGTTTATAAAGAATTGGTATATAGAGCTGAAAAGTGTGTAGAGGTTGGAGGATACCATATTGAATAAAATAAAATGTTTTCTTAAGCTCAAGTTTGTTTTTATAAATTTCTCAGCTGCTAAAAGGAATATTTAGATTTTTGTTTCAGATTAGGTGGTTTTGAGATAAACAAAAAATTTTATAAAGATTGAATTTCTTGGTTACGTTACAAATAATTTTTTTGCTCTTGTTCAGTCCATCCGAGGACAGACTATATGTATACAAGTTCATATATTTGTGAAATGTGACGTGTCTACGTCTCTCGAGAAACGTAGACACGTGTTTTATCTTTCTACAGAATCATAGGTACGACCCAGCTGGAGCGATACATACACAAAGCAACGACTTCGCTATATCACAGAACTTATTAAGACAGAAGATAGAAGAAAATTCAGCGCTGCTCAGTGAGGAACGCCTAAACAACTAACACTGTCTCAGTAACAAGTGTAGAACTAGGCCGAGTACTTCCATCACTTTCAGAAGCTGTATTAACGTGTCTTCACTCTTTAAGCGGACAAACCGAATGAGTATGTATCAAAATAATTTACAAAGCTTGACCCAGATAATAACGAATGGTTGGCCAAATAAACCAAAGAATTTGGATGACAACATAAAACCTTATTTTACTTATCGCGATGAACTATCGTTCCATGACGGTCTATTATTCAAGGGCAATAAAGTGATCGCCCCAAGTGCCGAACGTTAAAATATTCTCAAAAGCATACATGCTGGCCATTTAGGAATGCAGAGTTGCCTACATCGAGCCAGACCAGTTGTGTTTTGGAAAACAATGACAAAAGATATAGTCAACTATGTAGAACGTTGTACAGTATGTCAAAGAACACAAAGGAATAAGGATAAAGAAGTAATACTCAACAGGGAAGTACCAAAGCTTCCATATCAAATAGTGTCATCAGACCTATTTCATTTTCAAGGAAAGGAATATGTACTTATAGCAGATAGTAATTCGGGGTGCTATGATTTCAAGAAACTAGAAAACTCGTCATCATACGAAGTAATTAAATTCTTCAAAGAATGGTTTTCTACACATGGAATTCCAGAAATATGTCAGACCGATAATGGACCTCAATATTCCTCAAAGGAATTTAAAGACTTTCGAAAGAAATGGTAATTTGAACACCAAACATCAAGTCCAAGGTTTCCCCGTTCGAATGGAAATTTATGTAAAAAAAGCTAAGACTTTGTTGTTGAAATGCAGCAAAGATAACTCCGATATCTATCTAGCTATCTTAAATCAAAGAAACACTCCAAGAGATAATATGTTAGACTCTCCGAATCAAAGATTAATGTCTAGAACAACGAAATCAACAATTCCAATAGAAGAAAATCTATTATGACCTAGAGTTGTAGGAAATGTGCAAGATCGACTATCGAATCTAAGACAAAGGCAAAAATATCATGCCGATAAAATTGCAAAACCTTGTAAAGATCTACAAATTGGCGCTAAAGTTAGAGTCCAGGTAGGAAAAAATGATTGGATCGGAGGAGAAATATTGGACAAAACAAACAAACCAGGTCATATATAGTAGAAACTGAAACCGGTGTTTATCGCAGAAATACAGCACACCTAAATCCTACAAAGGCAGATATCCGAGTGCAAAAAGAAGTAGTAAGTAAAGGTGACTGAATAAACCTTGACGAAAAGGAGTAATTAACCAACGAGGAAAGAGATCAACAGCATACTGTTCCTTCACCAGCAGTTGATGCAAAACCAATTACTGTTACACAAGTAGCAACAGCCAAAGTACCCGAGCCAAAACTAATTCAAACACGATCTGGGCGTATTGTAAAACCAATAGCGAAACTAGACTTATAAAAAAAAGGGAGATGTAACGTACGCATTAATGCTAACGTACCGCTGCCGCCATCTATCAACATAGAATCATAATATCATGTCATGTCATGTAAACAAAATGACTAATGTAAAATAATTATTTATAAATAAAGTATCTTAAAATAGCATCTGAAGAGTCGTTTTATAACAACTACTAGCAACGTAAACCACACATAACGTTACAATTTTTAGGACGTGGATACTCTTTAATCAGCTCCAGCCTACTTTGATCCACACTGACATATCTAGGGCTTATATTATATCCCAGAAACTTTATTTCACTCTTAAAAAATTCACACTTCTTAATATTTAATTTTAGATCTTCTCTTACCAATATTTCCATTATATTTCGTACATGTTCCAAATGATCCTGATCATTTTTACTGTATATTAAAATATCATCTATGTAATGTACTACATAATCTTCATAGGGTTCCAATATTTGTTGCATTGCCCTAATCAACGCTGCAGCAGAACTGCTTAATCCATATGGTACAGTCCTAAATTGATATACTTTGCCATTTAGCATAAATCCACAATACTTTCTCGATTCATTTTCTAACGGTAACAACCAAAAAGCACTCCTCAAGTCCAATTTACTATACACTTTTGCATCGCTACATCTTGACAGTAATGCTTCAATCGTAATCGGAGTTTCAAATTGAGCTTTTGTTCTCTCATTAAGTCTGCGCGCATCCAAACATAATCTGACGTCTCCTGACTTCTTCTTTACCACTACTAACGGGTTGACATATCTAGTTTTGCCTCGTTCAATTACACCATCTCGTAACAGCTTCTTAACTTCTTCTTCAACTTGTTGTTGCATATTCTTTGGAATAGGATAATTTTTAACTTTGAAAGGTTTTGTATCAACTACTTCTAATGAATGTCGATAATTTCTGGCTGTACTGGGAAACTTGTTTACTAATTCAATATTATTTTTAATTATCAATTTAACTTCTTCTTCATACTTTTCATTACAATCTATTTTCAACTAATCAATATCTTCGGGAATTTCCACTTCTACATCATTTTCTTTATGCATTTCTTCTAAAACCGTTAGCTCCTTTTCTACAAATACCTCTTCTACAACTTCATTTTCTTCAATATTATTTATTTTATTCATACAATTCATTTTCTGCATACAATTTATTATTTTTTCTTCCTCTCCAGCCTCCTGGATCCACGGTACATTTTTATTATTTATTACTGTCTTCTTTTTATTAATATCTATTATTGCTTTAATTTTTTCTAACAAGTCTATTCCCAATATCCCATCTCTTCCTAATCCTTTGATTACAATAAATTCTCCGATAAATTTATGGTTTTCTACTTCAAATTCCATAACATAAATTTTATTAACTACAGCAATTATCTTTTTAGTAGCTGATACAATTGTAATTTTTCTTGTGGGTACAAATTTCCCTTCCTTTTTCTTTATTAACTCTTCAACAACTTTTTCATCCAAAAATGACGTTTCACTACCCGAATCAATCAACCAAAAACATTCCCTTTTTCCTATCTTAACCTTAATATGTGGCAAACTGGTATTAATCACACTATCTGACTTATCATATAACAATGCATAATTTTCTTTCTTTTTGGTTGGCCCTAACAAAAATCCTTACTACAAGCAAGTTCTGATTGGTTCTTTCTGTCTACTTTTATTGATTCTAGATTAAAATTAGGCCTTGTATCTTTATATCTCGTACCTGTATATTTATTTTGATCTGTTACTCTATCTTTTCCATTATCTCTATTTGAACCATTTATTTCTCTATTTGAGGAAGCCATTTTATTTCTATTTATCTGAGTATGATCATTAAACATAGGTCTTTCAGATCTCAGAGGTGTTTTGTGCAAATTAATTCTTGAATATTGATTTCTCTTAATATTATTTTCTGCATAACTATTATTATATCTACTGCCACGCTCTGCATCATCTAACCTTTTTAATAATTCAAGAAACTGTTGCATATCAGTGATGTTATGCATAGCTACTGCCTGGTTGACTTCAAAATCAAAATGTCTAACTAATTGTGAAACCAAATCTAATTCACGTATCTTAGGGGTCAAATATTTTAATACGGAGTACCTCTTCATGACATAGGTCTCTCTTGTTTCATTATTTCCAACTCTATATCTACCAAATAATAATTCTTGTCTTACCCTTGTCTGCTTGTTGTGTCCCCAAAATTGATTTGTGAATCTGGCTTCAAATTCGTCCCACGTTGGCCTTGCCAAAAATATGCTATGAATAGTGGTTTGAAGATTTAGCGCGCCAACATCCACAACTAGTTTTCCCAACTAGGTTTCTAAGCTGGTGAATTTTCAAATATGAGACTTCTAACTTCTCGGGTTCCAGTTAGGAAACACGTGACTGCAATGTTATTTGAGCGCCAGTGAAATGTTCACAAAAATGTATATACTTATTTTTAATTAATTGGCAATAATGGTGTGTCAAATAAAACAAACGCAAGATAAAAATTTAAATGAATATTTAATACAAAATAAAAAAATTTAAAAAAAAATCTATCTTTACCAAGTATAAAGATACTGTATTATACAAAAATACATGAGGTAAAAACATTTATTGTAAATTGACAGCTAAATTAATGGAAAACTTCCTCTTAATGAATCCGAACAAAACTTATCTAAAATAAACAAGTTTACTATTAATTTCTCCCCAGAGAACCACACTGTATAATCAAATTCTGATACACATACAAAATTACGCATGTGCAAACAGACACGCACAAAAAATAACCCTGACTCCCGTCGAACAAACTTTTTAATTATAATAATTATAAAGAAATGTTAATAGTAAGCTTTATTATCTATATTTCTAATTATTAAATCTCTTAATTACTCTCTTAATTACAATATACTTATAATTTTAATTTTACTTACTAAAAAATATGAGACGAAGAAAGGTGCTTATTCAATTTAAACATCAAATATCATACGAGAATTTAACTCTACAACTCTCTAATACATCAATAAATCACTTTTCAATCAAATAATCGACTTAATTAAATATATTTAATTATATCTCACAAAGCTACCTTCCCGCTCAAATTATAAAATACGTCTCCTTTAATTTACCTCAGTCTCTCAAAGAGATCGACCTCGGATATACCCAGTTTTTCTCACACGTTAAATTTAAAACATTTTGAATATACACTTTATCTCACAAAATATGTACATTTTTAAATTAAATTATTTTTAATTAAAAATCCATAGCAATATGTATATATATATATATATTTATGTTTTAATGGTTATTTTTTAAAATAATATATCTTACTTCTATTCTACAAATAAATAAATCTTTAATACTTTTTCTACAAATTTCTTTATTTTTTTTAGAAAATAATATACTATTTTATTGGTATTTTAAATAAGATAAATAACAGTGTGTGTGGTGTTCTTTAAGTTCTTCCTCGACTAGCTCTTCGTTGTGGGTTGTGGACACACGGACTCGTTCTTCTCAGGGAATTATTTATTAAATTTATTAACAAAATTTGTTTTTTAAATTGCATTTTTAAATTAGATTCGTGGATCCTCGATCAACGAGACCAAAGAACAGGTATTGTGTTTGAATTTTAGTGACTCTCTCTATTTTGATGTTTAATTTTGAACTTAATTGATGAATTGACAACTTATTTTCATATTAATTTGATATTTAGCAAATAGTGGTTTTTATTATTGGCATTTATCTGACCTGAATTTTCTTGATGATAGATGGCTCTCTGTTCTTATGGTAGTTTTCCCTTTATTATATAATATATGTGGTTATCTCCTTTAGGCAGTACCTAACTTCGTAAATGGGTGTTTATATTACTTAACCTCTTCGACTCGTGGCTGACAGGACCTTATTTATTTTCTCTGCACGATGTACGTGTAGATTTTTACATTCACTAATACGAAGTACGTATTATTTTATTTGTTTATTTATTAATACGAATTACGTATTATTTATTTGTTCATTAATACAAAGTACGTATTATTTTTACTTGTTTTTTTATTAATAATACGACGTACGCATTATTTTATAACTTTAGCAATTAACAAAAGCCAAAAGAAATTTTATCGCCTCTTCTTCTTTAATTCTTTAAATGCCATTTTGTATTTTGATGTTAAGAGTATTCAAAATTAGCCTTATTTTTTCTATTACTATTCATATAATTATTTTAATTAATATCTGTAAAAAAAGAAATTATTTTACAAAATTTTAGCTTATTTTTGAATTAATGCTGTATTTAATGTGATATTATTGTTGTTAAAGATTTATACCCTTTCAGTAAATGTTATCTCATTTTATTTCGCTTTATTTTACAAATTTCGAAATTTATAGTTATATTTTCAAAAATTTCAACTAAATCCTTTTTTTGTTTTATTATTCTATTTGTTTTTATTTATTGAGCCCCTATTTAGTAATTTAAACTTAATATTATTTTATTTGATTTGCTTTTATTTGAAAATCTTCCTTCAGTTGGTTGGTAGTATCCCGATGTCTATAAATACTGTTTGGATGTGATGCCTATTGGCTGGTTAGTGTGTGTTTTGTTTCTTTCCTTGCTTTTAACTGTTTGTTCTTTTTTCAGTTGTAGATATGGATATTATTTTATTTAAATGAAGATGGAGTTATTGTATTACGATGGTTTTTCTTTAATAAAATGTAATTTTGTTATCTTTGTTACTTTGTACTTTGTTATGTTACAGTTATTTACTATTCATAACAGGTCAATATATATATTATATAAGTAAGGTGACCTAAGTAAGCTGACTTAATTAAGATGACCTAAGTAAATTGCCTGAAGTAAGGTGACTTAAGCATGTTCAACGAACGATCGTAGAGAGAATAAGCTGTAGAACAAAAAACACATCTCTCACAATTATGGATGATTTGGGGGCAGCAGTGAGGAGGAATCAAACAGGTAACCGGCAGGAATTTCAGAAAAAAACCTCATTGGTGGACGATAGAAATTGAGAAAAGGAGGAAGGAATGTACAGCCTTAAGAAGAAAAAGCCTAAGGGCAAATAGATCTACGACATTGGAGGAAAATATCAAAAATGATATAACAGACCAATACAGAATACGAAAGAAAGACCTAAAATCAATGATTGACAAAAGGAAGAAAGAAATGTGGAAGCAACTTCAGGAGGGACTAGAATATGATATATACGGAAGCGGATATAAAATAGTCATGAGACATCTAGGCACTCATACAACCCTTCAACCTAACGAACGAGAAGAAAAGAGAAATAACACGAAGCCTATTACCATACACCAGCGAGAAATGGAACAGAAACGAGGCATCCGTTGAAATACAACACCTATTCACTATTGACGAAATCAGAGAAGCTAGCGGGAGAATGAAGGACGGCAAAGCTCCAGGTCCTGATGGGGTCCCAGGGGAGACAGTTAAGCTACTAGTGTCCAACTGCCCCGAAGCTGTGAAAGAAGTGATGAATGACCTCCTAATACATCAACTTTTTCCAAAACACTGGAAGGAGGCAAAAATAACTCTGCTATAAGGGAAAAGGTACGGAAGATTCGTTAGACTTCCGTCCGATCTGCTTGTTGAATACAATGGGAAAGCTGTATGAAGGGCTAGTGAAGGAGAGCTGAAAAGAGACATTCAAGAGAAGGGGGGTTCTCGCCTAATCAGTTTGGTTTCATTAAAGGTAAATTCACAATCGACGCGACAAGAGCCGTAATAGACAGGTACAAGAACTCAAACAAGAAATGGACCGCACTGATAGCACTGGATGTAAAAAATGCATTCAATTCTGCAACATGGAGCATAATCGCGAAGAAACTGAAACAAATGAATATACAGCGGTATCTGGCAAATATAGTTGAGGAATATTTCCATCAAAGGAGGATACTAATTACAAGAAACGAAAGCATAGAGATCAACGCAGGAATGCCACAGGGCTCCATACTGGGACTTCTTCTGTGGAATTTACTCTATTATGGCGTACTGAGAACAGGAATGGGAGGAGTCGTCTTCGCGGATGACCTAATAGTGATCGCTGAAGAGGAAGACGAACGGGAGGTCATGGACATTGGAAACGAGGCACTGAGAACTGCGACGAAATGGATGTGCAAACACAATCGGTCTAATGTGCGCTTCAATCAAATGGGAGAAGTCATTCTCCCAAAGAAAACAATAAAATACTTAGGAGTATTGATTGACGAAAAAATCACATTCGGCGAACATATAAAATACACCGTAGAAATGGCAAAAGGACGACTGTCGGCCCTTGTCCGGATAATGTCAAACGTGGGGGATCTAGTTCCACTAGACGCCTAATATTTAATGGGGTAATCGATGCAATACTCCTTTACAGTGCAGACATATGGACCTCCATTCTCAGTATCAGGAAATACAGAAATATGCTGGAGTCTGTTCAGAGAAGAATGTTGATCATAGTAGTGAGCGGGTATCGCACTGTCTCTGGACACGCGGTGCAAGTGGTGGCTGGGGTGCCTCCTATCTCGCTGCAGGCAGAGGAGAGAGCAGAATCAGAACGTGAGAACTTTGGAGAGGTGGCAGCAAATATGGAACCGGCATGTGGAGACGGCGCAGTGGACGAAAACTTTAATCCCTGACATTAACATGTGGAAAAAATTCACAATTCCTCACCGGACACGGGCACTTCAAGGTGTACACGTATAGAATGGGTTAAAACGAAAGCGACAACTGCGGTTACTACGGACTGACAGATAAGCCGGAACACACCATCATGGTATACGAAAGATGACACGTTGGTAGAAACGAAGTCGATACCTTAGTAGACAGTAAGGTAAATAATAAGTGTGGCTTAAGTAGGTTGACATAAGTAGGGTGACTTAAGTAAGACGACTAAAGTAAGTTAACTTAACTAAGATGACGTAAGTAAGTTGACTTAAGTAAGGTGACTTAAGTAAGGTGACCTAAGTAAGTTGCCTTAAGCATGATGACATAAGTAAGTTGACTTAAAGAAGATGACCTAAGTAAGTTGCCTTATGTAACTTGACTTAAGTATGTTGATTTAAATAAGGTGACTTAAGTATGTTGACTTAAGTAAGATGCCTTAACTGAAGTGACTTAAGTAAGTTGACTTAACTAAGGCAACTTAAGAAAGTTGAATTAAGTAACGTGACTTAAGTAAGTTCACTTAACTAAGGCAACTTAAGAAAGTTGAATTAAGTAACGTGACTTAAGTAAGTTGACTAAAATGGTGTGAGGAAATGGATCTGATTGTAGTTAACACGGGAGTGTCTTCCACATTCGAAAGAGTTGCCCCGAAATCATAAATCGATGTTACTACTGCCACATAGAATGTGTCCATAAGAATAAAAAACTGGGAGATTCTCGAAGGAGAATTCTATATGCTACATAATCACATATACTTTGAGATAGACCCGAAATACAAGGTACAGGCCACAAATTCTAATAATAAAACGCTCCTTGACAAAAAAGTTTTCGAGACGATTAGAAAGAAAATTGGACTAAGAGAAAATAATAGGCTTTGAAGGCAGCAGTAAGAAGAAGAAGGTGCACTATGGGCAGAAAAGCTGGTAGAAACCTTATTGGTGGATGGTTGAAATTGAACAGAAGAAGAAAGATAATCAAGTTATTATATCGCCAAATCGAGCTACAACATTGAATGAGCATGTCAAGAATAGCATAGCAGACCAGTATAAAACAGGGAAAAAGTGTTAAAATCGCTAGTAGGCAGGAGGAAAAGAGAAACGTGGAGATTACTGCAAAATGATCTAGAGAAGGTGTTATTTGCTAATAACAACTCTACTAGTTATACGCACCTACTTACACACCGAAAATCCTATATGATTTAATAACTTACCTCAATAACACAATTGCTCCGGAGATATTCGGCTGAAAGACCAGTTCAGTTAAGAGGCGAACGAAGGGAAGGCTCTTTTTTATAATATATAGGCGCCACCATGTTTATGCTCTCAACCTAGTACAGTGAACACAGACACCGCCGATAGTAACTTCTAAATCACAGGTGGACAATTGTTACCAGAACAACCACCAAACACCAAAAATATAACAATAACAAGAAATAGTTTATAAACAAAAACAAGGCAATGAAATAAGAAAAAATCAATAATATCAAATATGAAAATCTAAGTAAGGCTCACAATCCACAAGTAATAATGAATTAAAAATTAAAACAATACCAACTTGCTCAAAGAATACAAATTTTATATAAATAAGTTGCAATAAATATATAAAATGATACTGAGTTAGTGACTCACCCAATATAGTAATGGGATATGATAAAAAAAAATAACTAATCCACATTCAATATGCATTGCAAAGCAATAAAATACTGAAATTAAATTTAATTAAAAATATACTGACGAAATTAGACAAATAAAGGTTATACAACAAAGTATACTAATTAGTTTATGAAATATAAAAAAAAATAAATCTACAACTTTTAAATCGTAACAATAAAAATATATTATAAATATTAGACACACGTCGACCTATACCAATCTACAGTGATAATTAATACTTTGATTGTTTCGACCTTTGCTTGATGTAAATCCATATCACAAATAAATAAAACACACATAAGATGTTTTAGATTTACGCTTTATTAATAAAATAATGACAGCTGTTTCGCTAACACAGTAGCTTCTTCAAATTCAACTTAACACTAAAGATACCTACAATATACTGCGTTAAATCAGGTAGTTGACCTAAGTTAAAATTCTAGGAACTATTACATTTATATTTTGCTTTTTGAAAACTATACCATGTCCTACTTGTGTGAGGTTTAAGTTTAATTATATAACATAGCAACTAAGAAACAATATTTGAATGGGTGAACAGATTTAATAGTGGGGATGAATTCAAGTCTAATTTATCGTTTAGTAACATTTCTGAGTTTTTGCGTCTGAGTGTTTAGAGTCTTTAGAAATTAATAAACTCAAAAACTCAGAAATGTTACTAAACGATAAATTAGACTTGAATTCATCCCCATTGTTAAATCTGTTCACCCATTGAAATATTGTTTCTTAGTTGCTTACGTTATATAATTAAACTTAAACCTCACACAAGTAGGACATGGTATAGTTTTCAAAAAGCAAAATATAAATGTAATAGTTCCTAGAATTTTAACTTCGGTCAACTGCCTGATTTAACGCTGTATATTGTATGTATCTTTAGTCCTAAGTTGAATTTGAAGAAGCTACTGTGTTAGCGAAACAGCTGTCATTATTTTATTAATAAAGTGTAAATCTAAAACATCTTATGTGTGTTTTATTTATTTGTGATAATTAATATTTAAAATTTAAAAAGTTTCTTACGTTATCAACAATTAATTGAATAAAAAAATTAATTTGAGATGGCCCTAGTACGTAATGAAATGTCGATTACCCTGTATACACCAAAATTAGGGATATCGATTACTTAAATTTTACTAAATGAAATACAGAAAGAAAATGAATGACTCGAATTTACAATAGTCTTATACAACAGACACTAATAATTCTTTCGGAGAAAGTTACTTTTGACTGTCTGTAGGCTTTCCAGAAAAAATATATGCACAATTCATACCTTAAGATTTCGCTTAAATAACGTCTTGGAAAAAAAACGATCACCATACTCATTCTGGGTGCAAAAGGAACACCATTTGCTCGACAATTCCAAGTAATCTCAACTTGTAAAAATATAAAAAGTGTCCTATACTTGTACTAATCACGTGCTTCATTTAACATCTTACCAGAAAAACTATCCTCTACTGGTTCCCTAAAATAACATAGGGACCTCTTAAATACGCGTTTCACCTGAACGCCAAGTGCGAAATGTGAAAAGCCGACGGTCTTTTCACATTTCAAAGGACTTCAGACATATATTTAACAAATAATGACTCCAAAACCCGCATAGCGAAGTAAATAAAATACTTTTAAAAAGCCACCAAAAATAACAAAGTACGTCTGCAGTATCACGTATTAATTGATGAAAACTCAACAGCAGGGAGGACAAGCGTTTCTGAACTTGACCTTATATATGGCAAGGTAGGTCTTCAAGAAACTAACCGACACTGAAGAAGACAGTGTATAGAAGAAATTAATAATGAAATACATATAGAAAATTATTTCGCTACCTAAAAATTGAGACAATAATATTCGAAAGCTATCTGACGAAAAATATCAATTAAATTACGTATTATTAAAGAATTATAAATTGAAAACTTATAGCTTAAAAGAATCACTAGGAGATGACTCTGACGTACAAAACCCAAGGAGATCTCGCTACCTACGGCGCGCGCAGGCGCAACGGATGGTCAAAATCTAAACAAAACTGTATCGCAAAGTTGTATTCCACAATAGTCTGGGAGCTTCTATTTATTATGTATTCCCTTTTAGTCAGTGGAGACGGGTGTAGGTGACTAAAATAAAAGATGGCAGGTAGCGCCACTCCGTTTTGCATACAAAAGCTCAGTCTGAAAACGGAGAAAATGGATTGCGAGATCTTAGGCGCATGCGCATACAGACTACAAAGAATATCTACGCTAAATACAAAGACGCAGCAGCAAAATGCTGCACAGCAAACCTGCAATCAGAATATAAACGCCCAGAGTCCAACTTACTAAAGATAAAAAAAATAAGTAAAAAAATAAAGAGAAAAAAAGAACTCGGCAACAGTTAACTTGTGTAATAACAATTAAAATTCATATTTATACATAAGAAAAAAAATAGAACAAAATTCTGTTCAAAATCAAACTAGTAATAAACATCTACATAATTATTATATTTTGCACAATATAAAAAAAATGAATTAGTTAATCTGACACTAGAGTTCAAAATATGGATACAAAAGAAATAATTAATTAAGATAGTTTTTTCTACGGTATAAACTTTACAAAGGAATAGATATAGTACGTATTTAGTTTGACATTAGTATATTTCAAATAATTTTTAAATCATAGTAAATGCACAGGCACGACCGGTTTTTTTTTGTTTAACCCAAACGAGTGCAGAAGGTGCATTCAAAAAAGAAAGATACAAACAAGAAAATTATTATTATATATATATTATATTACAAGAAATATTATTATTATTATATATTAGAGAATTATGTTAAATTTATGTTAAATTATGATACAAAATGAATAGACAATTCCACGTTAAAAATTAATATTACAAATCACCAAAGCAAACAAATTGAAATCAAAATTGACATTAGATTACCAGGTGATTACAAAAACAAGTATCCAAATATGATATTATCTTACGACACGCCACTACAATTGTTAAATTGAACAGAATATATAATTAATAAATCAAACGTTAAATAATTTATGTATAAAAAACTGCACCACTTTAATTAGAGCAAGAAAGTCAAAATATGATACCAAAATAAGATACTCCACGAGTTGTTCCTGGTTTCGAGTACGGAATATGCCGGGGGGATGTCGGATCGTCCACCGGAAATTTCGTGATTGAGATCAATCAAGGGTGCCGGCGACTATATGAAACAAACACTGTTTGTTTCATATTGTACAAACGCTTTATACGTGCTTAACGTATTGTCATACTTAAACAAAACCTTTTCGTATATACCGCCATCTGGCAGGTTGTTAATGGACTACATCTACATACGTATTTTATCGTTTCCCGTAGCAGCATAGCTGTTCGAACGATAGGTAGCCCTCCGGACAATGTATCTTTCGCCCGTAAGATGTCAATTATTAAATAGTTGTCTTCTTATAGGACGGAACTTGCTTGATCTTTGCGGGCTATTTCAGTAAATTTAAATACAGATACAAACCAGTTGTTTATAACAGGTTTGTATTAATTTGTATAAATTGCTTCACTAGCTTAACTGAGGACGCCTATATTGGCAGAAACATATGTATTAAGCAGAAGTAAATGCTGAAAATACGAGGTGTATTGTCCATGTGCATAGTTACAGATATGTAAATTATTTACATGTTTGTTTCATATTGTACAAACGCTTTATACGTGCTTAACGTATTGTCATACTTAAACAAAACCTTTTCGAACGTACGATTAATCACAAATATAATTGTTTTAATATTAGTGATATTTTAGACAAACTAGTGTAATGGGTCATATTTTTTAGAAAATAAAACGTTAATGTATATGCCAGTTGTCTACTGTATATATTAAAAGCAATTTCATTTCTTTATATTTAAATTCTCGCTTGGTTAAAATTTTATCTAACAAGGCATTCTGCATTAAAACGGGTTCTTCCCCGGACGCACATTCAATAACGAAAACAGTATCTCAGTATGAGATCACTTCTCTTTGTCCGTTGTATTAATATGTAACGCATACTTCCCCATATATATATGTATATATAAATGAGAGTCAACATATATTTAATATAAGGATATGCTTTGTCAGCAATAACACATTTTGTAATATTAACTGTATTATGTATGGGGCCCAATGAAGGAGAATACCTATATAGAAGATATTCTGGAAACATTCTTTCGCATGAAAGGGGAAGGAGGAAGAAATAGAACAGCAGAAAGTATCAGTCAATCAAGCCCTGCGAGAAATAGCGGACGGCTGATTTACTTAGGTCTAGTACGACGTAAATAAAAAACGTCGGACCTAACAAGACTAAAAAAGTCCCACGCAAGAAAAGCCTGCAAAATAAGCTAGTTTTTATAGCACTCGCAAAGGGTGAATCAACACTGTAATAAAGTCACCTGTGCGCGCTTTAAATCATTTGGATTACAACAAAGAATCCTTATAGTGCAAAGTTAATGTGCGTTTGTTTTGTGAAACTCCTCTGAGCTCCGGTATTACCACAAGGTAGGAAGTTTTATGTCCTTAAGTCTATCGATAGCAAAAGATAAACATACTTATATCAGAAAGAAAGGCCTAGACATTTTAGTAAAAGAATCAAACGAACTTTATAAAAAACATTTGCAAGGTATAGCAATACCATATTCATATTTAGTTATCTGTACCCTATTCAATTGATGTAAAAGTCCCTATGTGTTAAATTCAATATATATATGCTTTATATGTAATCTGATATTTTATTAATTACTTACCCATATATTTATAGATACATTTACAAAGCCGATATTTACCTATGTAAATATTCTTATAATAAATATAGACATAGTGCTCTATTTATTGCTATAATACAGGGGATACATACACACACCTTTCGTATAACTAACGACCTGAGATTATTAGTATAATTCAAGCGTCCCATTGCAAGAGTTAGTGAATCACCGGGCATATACTTAATTAACTTTATACCGACAGGAACGGTTATTTTCCTGTGGCGTCCAACATAATCAGCAAAGTAATCATTTTAAATAAATGATAAACTGCATATCTATCTCTCATATTACTTCTTTAACTCTTAAAGTAACTTGCAAATTGGTATCCCCATTCATTATTATTATTTGCAAAGGATTAAAAAATAGCCAAACGTTACACTAGGTCAATATTTCACAACGCTACTTCTTGCTAATGGTTTCTATCAAATTGAAGTGAGTCCAAAAGACAGAAAAAACTGTGTTTTCAATTGAAACAGGGGACTAAAAGAAAGCGCTTTGGGTTAAAAAACGCACCTTCTACGTTTCAAAGAGTAATGGAAAACATTGTCCGCAGACTTCAAAACGAAATCTGCCTAGTTTATTTAGGTTCAGTTGGACATCGTAATTTTTAAAATGCATTCATTAAGCCTGGAAATATGTTTCAAATTTATTATATAGAAACTAACTAATTCTTTAAACATTGAATAATGAAAATAAATTAGGTATATATACAAAAATTTTCATAAATCGTTTAATAGGTTTTTGCATTATTATAAATGAAATTACTTACAGGTATCCTCTTTTTTTTAGGCACTGAAGATTCATCTATTCTATCAAATAATTGGGACAATGCGTTTCTAGAGGTATCAGATGACAAAGATTTAAAAAAGTGTTCCTCGAAGTTACGTTTGAATAAGCACTCTCCTCGCATTGTATTGTATTCGTTATACATAAGCTGATATACAAGCAAATTTATGCACAACTCACTTACTAAGATAAATAACACTTGCGAAACATTGTTTTTAGCCCAAAACGCGTTTATTTGAAACATGCTTTGTTTAAGTGTGTCAGTAGATATATAAAAATAATTCACAATATTTTATTGCAGTAACATTTAAAGAAAGAAATCTGTGATAACATTCTAATTATTATATTAAATTTAGCATCTAATACAAATTTACATCATAAACGATCAAAAGTAAAAAAAATTGTGAAGATATTTCTAAGTATATATATATATATATATATATATATATATATATATATATACATATATTTAAAACCTTATCGCTGTAATAAATAAGAGTAGGCTACTGGTTTTGATTTGTTATCATTGTCAGTGTTAATAAACGATCCGATCATTGACATTATAATTTCAAATAATTATACGTGATATAATAAGTAGTAAATGTTTTAAACATTATATATTTCTAAAACGTACAACATGATTTGTTCTAATGATATTATTTCATATTCCCACTTCAATACAAATAATATTAAATATTTGAAAAAACAAAATATTTATTTACATCGATTAATAACAACCCACAAACAACATATTTTCGAAAAGTTTAAAAATAACTTAAGAATTAGAGGTTATCATTTTTATACCATTATATTCCCCTTATGGGAGATAATAACGAAAGAGTATTATCAGTTGTTGAATTTGTTTAGTTCATAACCTCATTTATATCAGAATCAAGTAAATTAAATCACCATGCATTTATAAACACGCAAGTATGTCATATGCATATAGACATTACGGACGAAACAATGTGGTGAGTGGGACCTTCGCTAACTTTGATTTTTTGAAGTGCGAGAGAGATTGAAGATAATTTAATGTATTTCAAACAGTAACGATAATAAGTAGCGATTCGTCTGCGGTAAATAAAGTTAAGTACTATAGAGTAAAATGCGAGGAATATATGACGCTATGCGGTTGGGGGGGGGGGGTATATGGCGCTATACGGCATTAGGTAACATAAACTTAAAGATGGGCAACTGTTTTATTAATAACGAGGTCAACATAAGCGCCGTCTACTGAGTTTGTTTCCAACTATCCAGTACAGGCGCGAAAATTCTAATTTCTAATATAATTAATAGGGTTTATATAACGTGCCTTCAAAATATTTCCCTACTAGAGACGGCATTCAAAATTATACGTTTATGACAGTTTACGTGCACTGTCACCAACCATTATCAAACAGCATGCCCGTCTGTAATAAGGACAGTTTTTGAAGGCACGTTATTTCGTACAAAACATTTAATCATAATTCGGTAAACATGTTTTATACGAAAGATAGCAGCTATTTACTGTTTATGCACTCATTGAAAACAATTAGAAATATATTTTCTAATTGTTTTCTCCAATCAAAAAAATATATTGCCAATTTGACTGCATAAACAAAATGTAATTAATATTATAACCGAGAGAAAGTTGTTTTTTGAATGTATTGAATAATATAAAACCACAAATATCAAAATAAAAAACATTTTTGCTTCTTCAAAAAATATATACATCATGGTATTTTGTACATAATAATAAAATACATATACCTACATATTGAAAAAGATAAAATACATGTTACAATGAAAGACAACAAACATTATTTTAAATCGTTTCTTCAATAACAAAAATATTACATCTTTGAAATACATGAAAATAGCTTTGGGTTTAAAAATGTTTTTAGTTGTTGTATTGGAAAGTTTTGGAAAACCTTTTACGCAAAATAAAATATTTCAAAAAAATGTTCCAGATTTTATTTATTTTTTTTACGTTTAGAAGCATTTTTTTGCGCACTTATAATATATTTTATCTGTACCTTTGTTCCTAAAGTCTTTGTAATTTAATATTCTATTAATTACAACTGTTCAATTGTGGACTACAAACGTCGTAAACTGCTTTACAATTTTTTTCTTTTATAACAGGCATATGGCAGCATTTTGAAAGTTGAAATTGTCATGAGCTCTTATTACTTGCAATACTTTCAAAAACTCTTTTCTTTCAGGTGCAAGCTTTGGCAAAATAATTTTCAAAACAGTAAATTTTGCATAGGGCTGCTACTAATTCTGGTGTTACGTATGTTAATTTTAATGGTGTATCCCTACAAAATTCATTTTCCAATGTTAACTGACGCCATTGTTCTATAATGATTTTTGGAAAAGGGATTGTCCTTGCATGACTCACAATTATACAAATTCCTAATTTTTTTGCATATATAGCCACTTACATATCCAATAACATAACCATCAAGTTTTGAAATTTTCAAGTTTGCGCTAACATTGATTTCAATCTGTGATATATTACCAGCTAATTTTTCTTTATCTTGTTTTAGGAAATTTCTTATATTTCCTAAGAGATAAGAGACATCTTATTCACAGCTTGAGTGGATAAAATGTTTTGTAGACAGATTATTTATTAAAAGACTTTTAAAATGATTAGCAAATTATGCACATGTAGGATTTAAATTGCGACTTCAGGAACGTCTAAAAAGTCTGATATCAGATATTTCCAGCTTTTTTCGACCACAGTAGTAGAGAAGGGCCTTCGTCTCAGTCTCAGCCTGATTCTACCTCGGAAGATGTGGACAAAACCATTGTTGTCGAACATGGGGACGGAGAGGGAACAAGTGGAGGTCGAGCTGAAGAAGTAGAGTTTGATGAGACTGCGTCTGCCCAAGAAAAAAGTGCTGACGCTGAAGACCATAGTGATGATGATTATCGTGATATTGATCTTCAAAAATTTGATGATCTTGCAAAATGGCCAAATATCATTAGTGATAATTTGAAAACATTAATTGTCAAGAAAGGTCCCTGTCAAAAAATGTTTTTTGCTTCCATTGTAAACTTTTCGCTCCAAGTAGTAGCATGGTTTGTTTAGTAAAAGATGGATTTCGCGACTGGCAGCTTTTTTGAAAGTAGTGTATCACATATTCAGTGTTTCAAAAAAATTGTAGAGTTTAAAACGAACTTATATAAGAACCAGACTGTTAATGCCCATCATCAAAAATAGCTTGGCCAAGGAAAAATACGGTTCGAAAGTGTCCTCGAGAGAATTGTTTTGTGCATTCAATTCTTGGCAACTTTGTACAGTAAGGGAAATGGGAATGTTTTGATACTTATATAACATGTTCCCAAGTTTGATCCAATAATAAAATTCAGAACGAACTTTTGAATATTTTAGGTGACAGTATCAAATCTAAAATTAGCGCAATGATATATAATGCTAAATATTATGCAATAATATTAGATTGTACACAGGATGCTGCTCATGAAGAATAAATCATTTAATATTTCGATTTGTCATATTTAACGAAAGTACTCAAAAAGTTGAAATCGGAGAGCGTTACTTGGAATTTTGTGAAATTTAAGATACAGCAGGGGAACTTTGTTTTTGACGAATTTTCTTCAAGTTTGTAATATCAACATTATGAACATGCACGATCAGGAATATGATAATGGCGCAAATATGAAACGCAAATACAGTTGTTTGCAAAAACGAATATTGGATATTAACTGTATTCCTTGCTCGGTACATACGGTTCGCGACATAAAAAACGGGACACTTTTTTACCTATTGTGACAGTACTTTGTTGCATCATACTAACTTAATAATGACAGATGCATAACCTTATATTCATGGCTACTAATATTGACAAAAAACTTACTTACAAAACTAAATTAATGTCAAAATCGTTATAAGACATGTCCTTTCTTTGTGACACGGCCAGTACTTTATATTAGTTTGTAATGATGCTTGTCAAATATCTTTCGAAACACTCGACTTTTTTTAGCATCATCCAGGAACTATACAACTTTTTTCGTCCAGTACTAAACGTTGGTCTGTTCTAAAGAAAAATGTTGAAAATTGTACGCTAAAGCCTTTGTCCGATACAAGATGGGAGAGCCGCGTTGAATCTTTAAAACCATTACGTTCCGAAATATGGAATGTTGACCGCGCTTTGTCGTAAATTTTTGATAGTGATGGAACCGACAGTAATTTCGATCTGAAAACTAAACATCAAGCACAACGTAGATTACAAAAAATTCGGAATTATAGATTTTTATACGCTCTTGTTATTTGGTACGACATTCTATTAAATGTCAATGTTACTTACACGTAACTTACACCTTGCAGTAGAGCATTTAAGTAAACTGAAGCAAATAAATCAACATTTCGAACAGATGAACATTTTACGGTAACCTTAAAAAAATCGTCTGAGTTGGCCAAATGTCTTGGGGTTGAAAATCAATTTCTTTTAGAGAGCCAGATTAGAAAAAGAAAAAAGAAAAGACAATTTAATTATAAAGTTGATGATGAGAATATCAGCGGTCCGAAAAATAGCTTCAACGTAAATTTCTTTGTTGCAGTACTAGACGCTGCGACAAATGCTTTAGCGGAAAAGTTCAACTTCAGGCTTACACAAATAATTTAAATTATTTGAGTGATTTTCAAAATTTGACAACAATACCAAAAGATAATTTAAAAATGTTTAGCTGTGAGTTAGAACATAAACTATATGTTGAAAATGATAAAAACTGCAAAAAAGGTATCATAGGACTTGATCTTTATAATGAAATTGAAATTATTATTAATTTTATTAACGTCTCAGAAGTATATTTACCTAAAACAGTTTTAGAATATATTTTAAGAAACATTCTACATGGTACTTTTCCTAATTTAATTATAGCATTAAGAATCATGTTATCTTTGCCTGTCACCATAGCAAGTGGAGAGCGCTCATTCTCAAAATTAAAGTTGATTGAAAACTACGTACGCACAACTATGTCTCAAGAGCGGTTAAATAATTTCGCAATTATTTTCATAGAAAATTAAATGTTAATGATGTAAAAGATTTTTCAAATGCTAAAGCTGGAAATGTTGATTTTTATTAATTCTTTTGTTTTTTTTGTTCTTACAATACTTATTATGTAGTTGTCAGTTTCTTATGTAGATTACTTTATTTTTAAAATCTAAAATACTAGCTATATAATAGCTATGTAGTAAGTTCACATTATGTAAAAGTAAGTATAATATATAATATATAATATATAATATATAATATATAATATATAATATATAATATATAATATATAATATATAATATATAATATATAATATATAATATATAATATATAATATATAATATATAATATATAATATATAATATCAGTCGCCTAGATGCAAATGCCGACATATCTACAATCAGAGAGCACTAATTTATTAGCCCAACAACGATTGCATAAACTAAGAGCTAACAGTTTCTTCTTCAGGAAGAACAACAAGAAATGATAACGTTTTCCTTTGACTGCCAAAAGAGTTTGGCACTTTCAAAGCTCCCGGATCAGTCTGCTTACCTTAGTATGCAAATCAACTTTTCCATCTAGCCATAGTGATCGGAACTTCCAAGAGTAAGCTGAATCCGAACAATATCAATTCTTATGTCTGGACCGAGGTGGACTCTCCGAGAAGTTCAAACGTAGTGTCGTCTTGTGTGCACCATTCGCTTTCACACTTTAAGTTTGAGAAACATGTAAAGATAGTTCGCCTGGTTTGTGATGGATGTGGAGCACAAAATAAAAACTCAACAATAATTGCCATGTTAAACTTTTGGCTGCAGTATGAAGCTCCATATCACACTGCAAGAATTGAGGTAATATTTCCCATTGTGGGGCATTCCTATCTTGTTTTTTGTCAAATCGAAAATATCTATAAAAACACACAGTAGTTGTCCATCCTGATGAATACATAGAAATGATAAGAAAATTTACTACTGTTTACAAAACTGGATATGATGCTTCGATTAAGAACTGGAGAACTGAAGCTCAAAAAACTTTTAAACAATCAGGCTATTGGCACTTCAAATTTCAACCTTCTAAATGAATACTTATCACCAAGACAGAGAGTGGGGCACCAGTTGTGCAAGGAGAAGCATTTTACAGAAATGACTTCTGCATTCCAAAAGTAATAGACACTGGAGTACCTATCAACAAAGATAAAAAACATAGCATAACAAGACTTTTGAAAAAAGACTATGGAGAAGAATGGGAGAAAGATGATACCTTACTATTTTTCAAACTGTGCTGGAAAGGGAAGAAACCGAAGAAGAAGAAGAAGTTAATTACGATGAAGAAGAAACGAAGTTTGGTATTTAAATTAGATTTGCTTTTGTATGTTTCTATTATTTATGTATGTTTTTGAGAAATAAAGTTGAGTTGCTTCAATAACCCAGTTTTGAAAAAATACTGAGATTTTTAGATGCAAAACCTACATGTCCATTTTGAATTTTTTTGGGGGGATACTCGCTGACTCTTGATTTTTATAAATACGTTTTTTACATTTTAATATTCATAATAAGTTATGTGAATTTTTTTCTCTCTTGAATACGCTCAAATAAAGAATTTATCAGTTGCATCTAGGCGACTGATATATAATAAAATATAATAATTGCGTTGCTTTATCATTGTATTTATCTTCTCGTCACTGGATCCTGGTATTGTAATTGTTTCAAATACATTGTAAAATTATTTATCTAAATTTCTATTTCAACAAAGGGCAGCAATTTTCCGCTTGCACCAGGGCGCACACTACCACAAGAACGGCCCTGATTATATGCATTATCAATATCCTCCCATTTAGTCACATAAGAACTTTCTCCATCCTTCCATGTTAATATCTTCGTTAACAAATTATGTATAATACCCTTTATTAAATGTGGTGGATCAAAAATATGATCAATTAAAGTTTCATCAATTTTGTAACATTTTCTGTTAGGATATTCCTCTTCAGTGACAAAATTTTTTATAAGATGGTTTATTGCTGACACGTTACTACCCCCTTGATCACTAACACTGGCAATTAATTTTAAACCAATGCTAAAGCTTTTTCTTTAGCAATCTTAACAAATGAAATGTCTTCATGGAAATTTTAGTGAAAACAAAGGGTACTGGCGGTTTCCAGTCAACGGTAACTTTTCTTAACATAAACACAGTGACATAATCTGAAATACCATGTGTGAAGGAATCACCTAGGTCCTGAAACCCTTCAAAGCACCCTTTGGCCACATTTAATAATATATGAGGCGCAATAGCCATTTCATCCACCATTAAAATGCACAGTCTCTCCGAATCAGTCAAATTCTCAACCAATGGTTGTAGTTTCTCAAATATACTGTCTTGTACACCAGCGTTCACGTATGTGGTTTTAAGTAAATTAGTTAAAGTTTTTTTATTCGGCATTATAAACAATTTTCTTAGTGTTTTATATGCATGTGCACTTTGTTTATATAGTGCTGCGGTAGACATCTTCTGGAAGCACTGACATAAGTTCTGAGTTTCCATATGCTTCTACCCATATACGAAATATATCTAGTAATTTCATGGGGTTAGGAAATGTGTGGAGAGGCGAATGTATATCATCATATCCACTGACCGCGCAGTTGCGTTATCTAACCATTCTTATTGTACTGTAATTAAAATAAAATATACAACGATACACAAATAATACTAACATTTATTGGATAACATAACACTCAATAAGTAGATTACTTACCTAAAATTAGCTACCTTAGTTACTGAGCACTTTAATAAAAACAAAAGTTCACAAAGCAATATTAATAATGTATGTAATAATGTAATGTATGTAATAATGACCACAAAATTGACAATAAAATAGATGTAAAATAAAATAGACGCTTTTGACAGCATAAATGGCATGGCCGTTCTCTTTTTTATGACATATTTACAATTACAGAGAGCAATATATAA
Source organism: Melolontha melolontha (assembly GCA_935421215.2). Lineage (NCBI taxonomy): Eukaryota > Metazoa > Arthropoda > Insecta > Coleoptera > Scarabaeidae > Melolontha > Melolontha melolontha. The sequence goes on from OW285241.1 coordinate 79,240,559, forward strand.
TTCGCTCTAATAGCGACATCCACAGTGTTTGTCTCCAACTATTAATATAGGCTCAATAGTTGCCGTAAAAGAGAATACCCGTGCTATACTGGGAAGCGTGTGGCGCTACACAGAGGCTGTCAGGCACCATCCGAGGGGTGGGTGCGTATCATGCGGTGGTGACTTTATAATAATAAAATTGTATTGCCCAACAGATTAATATCCATACAAAGTGCAAAAAAAACTTTATTCGCAAACACGCATTTGTTCCAATTGAAGATTGTGATAACAATTATTGATGATTGATACGGTCGAACGCCTTAAAAAATTCTATATATGTCGTATCAACCTACTCGCAGATATCAACAATATCAAAGGTATACTGAGTAAAGTTGGCAAGCTTTGAGACTGTAGACCTCTTCTCCATAAATCTATGTTGATCGATCGCAATATAATATTTAATTGGATAAATTCGTCAGTGCAGAATTACTTAAAACCTTCTCCAAATTTTTAAGGATAGCCAAACTTTAGTAAAGCTAGGTTAGAGATAAAGCTAGTAAATACGTTAGGACGATTTTGCAATCTCAAATTAAGAAATTTAATATTCCATCAGGACCTGATGCTATTTTACTATTTAGTTTTCTTACCGATCTATCCACCTCTGCTTCAGTTAGTTCTCCAATATAAATATTAGTAATTGTCGAAGTATCAAACATTATAAGAACTATAATTTGAATAATCAGTGCTAATATAGAGGCAAAAATCATCGCTATATCCTGTGGATTGCTGTATATAATGTTTTTGTTAGTAATTGAGTCATGTGTGATTTACGATTTTTGCTGTAAATATATGACCAAAATTTTTTAGGGTAATCAGAAACTGTGATGATCGAAACAATAAATCAACTTATACAAAATATTGTGTTTATGAGAGTTAATAAAAAAAAAGATTTGCCGTATCTTTCATTCGAACTCAGGAAAATATACTCGTATTTGAAGATCTTGAAGAAAAAAAAATAGTAGAGACCGCAAGTGTATCAGAAAAAAATATTTTAGGCGATACTGTTTTACAAAAGCCTCACTAGCACTCTTTATGAAAATTTTTCTTCGGCAACGAACATCGCAAAAACCACTCGTCAAAGATTGACTTTTCAAGTGAAGTGGACTGAAAAAAACTCCATGATAAAAGCTCTATAAATGAAATCAGAATCCATAATTTATCACCATTTTTGGGGTATTTTTATTTATCATTAAATGTATTTTTTTTGTAATTTTTTTCTTGCTTTAACTAACAAACTAACTAATGCAAATCATGAATACAAGTATATTTTTATTTGCTTTTCTTAGGTGGATGGGAAATCATAACCATCGACATAAACAGAATTATTAAAAAATACTTATTCATTTAGATTTCACTGATGTAATTGTTAGATTTCTGTATTTTCTTTCGTAAATTTCGTCAAGGCAATACAAAAATTTTTAACAACTACATTGAGTGTTGTTTCTTGTTATAGACAACACTTTCTTTTATTTTATCTACATTACCTGCTTACTTATTGTATTGCCAACCTAAAACTAGAAGAAGAAAAAGTAACACTTGGATTACACATTATAACAATGACATTGTTTTAATACAAAGGTATTTTTAATAATATAAAATATTATTAAAAATCTGGTGACATTGTTTTACATTTATTTTTAACTTTTTGATAACTAATACTTTCAAAATAACATTTTCAGTCTCTTACGTTGATAGCAACGATGTTTTGAGAACAATGATCCGTCAATGTATTCCTCTTGGCCGAGCAAATTATTGTACTCGTAACAAGAAAGATTTGATTTTTATCGTAAAAGTCAGAGAAGGCCACAACTTTTCGAATTTTAGACTACTTAGTTTTGTTTGCAGAACATATGTTGATATTAATTTTATCAGAATTAGATTAGAATTTAAATATTATTGATACAAAAGAAATATCTCATATACATACTTCATAAATACTTTTTCACTACTTTACAGGAATTCTCCGAAGTTTATACATATATTTACACTTCTGTAATAAAATAAAATTTGTAATTTTAAGTGTTTATTTTCTCGCAAAACAATATTTATATGTGAGAAATAATCATTCTCTTTTATTATAAAAAATAATTCACTTGTTCTAATTAGCGTTTTTATTTAATAAACTGATCGTACATATTATCGTATCTAAACTCGTAATAATTTCATGATAGACCACAGATACACTCAGCATAAATAAAAAGGGAAAAAAACAGAGGTCGATGGTTATTCAACGCATATATAGGCTGTCCTTGAAAGACAAAGACAACGTATGAAAAATGGAAAGATACAATTATACAGGATATGAATCCAAAAAATTGTGAGTTAAAGATATGAATCCCAAAAATTGTGAGTTAATTACGATGCGAACCCTAAGATTAAAAACCTCCTGAAAATTGTATTATGTGCCGCCTATAGATTCAGAATGTCGATAAAAAAATATCTCTATTAAATTCACACGTAAACATACGCTGCAATGTTTATGTTTATAAAAACTCTAGAAAATAACATTGTTTAGACAGCTGTAGATGTTATAAAAACCCTACAAAATAGCAGCTTTGTGTACTTAGGGTCAATAACGTCAATACGATTACGTACGAAATATCAGCTGTTTCTCTTAATCGGAACACGGCATCCACTACACACGTGTAAGATGGTATTCGATAATTTGGAAACGCTCCCTATACAGCAAGTTTTATGTGTATTTCTACCGGTTTTACCGTAAATGTAAAACATATCGAACAGTTCATGCGTTGTGCACGGCATAATGGAAAGGTACATGCTACAATCGAAATTGACTGAGTCACAGATAGAATTGTTTCGCTAGTTATAGTTGAAATAAAATGCAGCGGCGAAAAAAATACTACTTAAATATCTTAGCCACTTTTGTTCTCGCGTTTGCGAAGGAATTTTCGGAAAATATTTTGAATTCAACATCTATATAATTACATCATTCCATTTTTTATACATTGCCTTTTTCTTTCAAGGACACCCGGCATAATAAATCTATTTATTAATTACCTAACCTCATTACTTCTACATCAAAATGTAGAACATTATAATGTAACATATACAGAGCATTTGGTGAATTATCATAGCAAGGCAACATCCGTCCTGTTGTTGCTTTATAAAATCGATTTATAAAGTGTTTTAAGTATGTATTCTTAACTATACTTAATTTACAATTGATAATGTCAGTTAGTTTCTAAATATTATTCTACGTATTTTGGCATAACACTATTTGTTGAATACGCCATTTGAGGCGTATGATTTGTATATCTTTCTAGACACTAGCTTCTATTCAATGATTTAGGCTGCAATCCTCTGTCTTGCAAAATTCTTCCCATTCATCAGTGTTAAAGAAGATGCAAGCAATCGTCTAAGGCATTAGAATTATAGATGGCGGACCCTGCAGTGGCTCGTGACAATATTGAGTGGTAAGGACGATTTCCTCCGTGCCAATACGTGCCACTGCCGGATGCATATTGGTATACTGAATCGATAGGCAAACGGTTCCTCCAAATTTAGTATAATAAATGCTTCTATTGAATATTCAGGTTGCAACCTTCTGTCTTGGAAAATTCTGCCCATTCATCGGTGTTAAAGAAGATGCATGCACTCGTCTATGGTATTTGAACTATAGATATCTAACCAATTGGTGGACCCTGTGGCGGCTCATGACAATATTGAGTGGTAGGTGCAATCTCCCCCGTCCCAATACGCGCCATTGTCGGGCGCGTATTGATACACTGAATCGAAAAACAAATTAATGCTCATTTTAATCTTTTGGACGAGTACCTTAAGTCGCTGCAAAGTTCGTGGTGATCAGATAAAAAATAAGTTATGGCGTTTTGAAATTTTTATGACATATCTTTAACATGTCTTTAAATAGCACCCACATAAAAAGTTACATATATGTTAAATTAGAAGAGTAAAAAGTGAAATCAGCGAGCGAGCTGGTCAACAGGTGGAATCGAACTGAACAGAAAAAAGCTGATCCCAATGCTTCATCGGATTGTCGGTTCTCTGACCATCCCCTCTATCCGCCAGCTCGCCCTAGACGTCCATAAATTGATAGAAATAAATAAAGTCATTTTTATAATGTTTCTATCACGGGCGTACAAAATCAGCTAACGTTTAATGTTTAACAGGCGTAATTACAATTACATATTTTATTACAATTACGTGTCGACGGCGTTTAATTAATAAATTAATCAAAAATTTCGAGGAAAGTAAAGACTTTTCGTATAATGCCTAGGACCATGGCTTATTGTGTCTATTTAAGAGGTCTTTTGAGTCTTAACCAACATTTTTTGCAACTACTATCCCTCGGCCTACCCTGTCATCATCAGCCTTCGGTTCCAGCATTGTAACAATTCCTTCAAGATAATCGCCCTCCATGCAAACCGTCAAAATTGTCTCGCGTCTTGAATCCAGAACAACATTATCTGCTGTAATTACTCTTACATGCCCATAATTTTTTTCATGAAGAATCAATTCTTCAATACTTATCTTTAAAATGCCTTATTTCAAATCTAACTGGAAGGCGTAAGTGTTCATAATGTCCAATTCCAAGATAAGCGTCCACATACAGGCGTTGCTTAGCCAATGCTTTCTTGGCCACCTTACCACATTTGTTTCAAATGTAATTTTTCCGATTTCTCCACAATTCCAGCATCGCAGTGCTCTTTTATTTGGTTTGATCTGATTTAGGACTCGACTAACAACCTGCTCTATGAACTTCTCGTTTTCCTGTTTGCAGTACAAACTCGAGTATGGTTCCGAGAGGCTTGTTTTGCAGTCTCGAACTCAAGCGCGTGCGCCAAAGCATTGATCAAGGTCCTTGGTCGTGCCAACCTTAATGCTTGCTGTGTATCAATATCCCGGAGACCATCTATTAACGTTTGGACAGCTGAGTGTTCCATGAAATTATCTGGCGCCGTCGAATATGCAAGTCGAACTAGACAGGCAATATCTGCCTCAAATTCCTGAAGATTCTCACCTTGCTTCTGTGATCGATTCTTCAACTGGGTATGGTATATTTTCTCCAAATGCGCATGGCCATATCTCATCTCAAACCATTTAATGAGTTGAGAATAATCCTTGCGTTCCTCAGGAGGTAGTGTCTGCAAAATATACTAGCATCACCCCTCAACCCCTCAACGCTATGATTAAAGCAGTAGCCTTCTTGACAGATGACCATGCGTTTGCTTCGGCGGCTGCTTCGAATTGCGTCAGGTAAGTCGCCCATGACGTCTTTTCATCAAAGGTTGGTGGCTTGATTCTGGTATTTGAGATGGCCACAACTTCTTTTATTTCAATGTGCCGGGGAATGGCTTCTTTGTTGAACTGCTGAATATCAAAATGGCTCATGGTCACAGCTGATTTTATCTGAGCCATTATTTCCTCTAAAAGTCTAGAATGTTCTTCAAGCTTGGGCTTTTCCCCAATTTTCTCCTCCACAGCAATTAAAAACTGCTTTCGCGTTTTCAAGAAGCTGTTCTATAACTTTCTCCAAAGTCCTCGAGTTTTTACCATTTTTCTGTTCTATTATTTCCAGAGTCTGCTCCATTTGTTCTAGACTTTTCTTGAAAGTTCTAGAATTTTCCAGTAGTTTTTTTCCAAATTATTCTCTAGAATTCTAGAAATTTGCAGATTCCTTTGTTCCATTTGGGCTTGCGAATCTATTAGAGGTTGTTCCAAAGTTTGAGAATTGTCTATTAATCGTTGTTCCAAAGTTTGCAAATTGTCTATTAGTTGTTGTTCCAAAGTTTTTTCACTGTCCAGATTCTTCTGTTCCATTTTAATTTTAGAATCTATTAGTAGAAGATGGCAATAAGTACTTGGAATGGGTTCTGCTGTATCAACAGCAACTGAAACCGTTAAAATAATATTAGATAATATTTCATAAATATGTAATCTAAATTATCATTAAATAACATTGTCATGTTATAATGAGCATATTACGTAGAATACTCAGAAATAAAGTCTAAATGAATAAAACAAATAATATACCTATCATGGGCACAGGTTTATTTCCAAAGTGAAGTTCAGTTTCAGGATGAGGTAGCGAGGAATGACAAGGAAACAATTAAGGGACAGCTGGAGACAGCATCCAACCAGAGTCCATAATTCAGATGATCCACATAATTCTTAGCAATGTCTCTGCTGCATATTCTGTAATTTCTGAGAGAATTTCCATAATATTTAATTCGCATCAACATTTGCCATTTTTTAGATCTGGAAATATTATATTTAACAATAATTCATTATTGTTTTATAGTTACTTACTCTTCCAACCCTTTAGGAAATTAATGCATTTTCTGAACTTGATCGTTTTTACATCCACAAACGAAACAAAAGTTTCGTCATTTTAATGTTCGACAATCAAATTATATTGTAACAGAACAAAGCAAAACTATCCTACGCACTTATACATATTGATGTGTACTGTAGTAATTTGTTGAAAATGGTCCACAAAACACCACAATGTGTCCGGGCTGCCTTTCGGAGAGTTTATTTCTTTTAATAGAGTCCTCTAAAGTCTCAGGTTCATTTACGAACGTGGACAGAAAAACAAAATATAAGCATTAAAACAAACACTTTTCCACAACATGTCTTTATTTAAAAAAAAAAAAAAGAAAAATCTTAATTAAATATTAAGATAGCTTTGAAACACACATAGCAGATAAGTATAAAATTAATCAAAATTAACGAGTCAAAACCCTCGTTAATGATTCCGTACTGAATTCAAATCACCAAACAACCAATTAATAACAATAAACGTGATTTTAATCAAAAACTATAGTTAATTAACTATTTCTTTAAACTCAACTATATCTACCGATATGCAATGTGTGTCTGAAGGTTACACCCCTCAAACCTCTTAACCGAAGCGCAATATGTGACAACATGTGAAACTATAACTATTATCTACGTCACAGAAATATACAGATATGATCAAAAGAATCGGTCCAAACATTTAAATAACATAATTTTCAAAATATATAAAAATATCCTGCAAAATAAATGTACATAAATAAAATATATTATTCAAAATTATCTTCTATTTCTTCGGGGAAAAGTCTATTGCAATATGCACAACACACAAAATAACATGTATAACCGACAAATTATTTATATTACTCGATATAACTTATAACCAAATACAAGGCATTAAAAACAAACAAAATGGCTAATTTTAAGTGTTACCTTGGCCTTTCATTTTGTTCCACCTATCGATTGTCTCTGGTCAAAGTTTTCGAAAACACCAATTAATAATTGATGTTGTCATCCGGTTTTAAATATACATTCGAATTATTTAAGAAATTCTGTGAACTATTTGAAATATTTTCATCTGTCAAAGACTTATAAAATTGATCTTATGAAGCTAATGTTGATTTGTACAATTGCTCGAAGGCAGTTACAGATTGATAGGGAAACACCTGTTAAAATTTAGAAAAGAACACTGTCAGACGCAAGCACAATTATGTTCTTTAAAATAATTGTGTATTTTTTATTATGATTCAAAGATATTTTCCACATTGTTGTTTTATATATAAAACGCAGTTTTGAAAAAGCGCATAATTGTTCATACTTATCAATGAATGTAGGAAATTAATGCGGTTTTTATTTATTTTTGGATCTAATCAAACTTGCTTGATAAGAAAAGCATGTGAAATGAAATGATAAATTAGAATTAGATTAATTCGACTTTTACTTGATGAAAATACGTAATTTGAAATGACAATCAAACTAATAGTTCAATCATTATTTGATTAATATATTATCCCAAAACGACAATTGAACGAACGGGACGAAGCCATATACGAGGGCGATTCGCAAAGTAAGTTCCGTTTCCGCGTAATGAGCAGAGGAGTGGGGATATAAGACATTCTTTCATGCTATTTAGGTCGTTTAAAATGGCTGCTGCAATTGAAAATCCCGCCGACTGTGAATTGCCTGCTGTTATCCGATTTCTGTGTACAAAGAATATGAAGGCTGCTGAGATTCATGTGCACTTGGTTCTGTTAGAAGATGGTGCCGTACCTTTCGATAAGGACGAACTAATGTTCATGATGAAGAATGAAGTGGAAGACCAACTGTTGTGACGAACGAACTTTTGGGTAATATCGAAGAAAAAATGCGTGAAAATAGGCGATTTATCATCACAGAGCTGAGTGCCTTTTTCCCCGAAATTTCATGTATAGTTTTATAAGAGGTTGTTACTGAACATTTAGTTTACCACAAATTTTGTTCATGATGGGCGATAAAAGTGCTTACCAAAGACCATAAAATAAAGAGAATGAGATCGACATTAACTTTTCTGACACGTTACGATGCTGAAGGTGAAGATTTCGTCCAGCATATCTGAACAGATGATGAGACATGGGGCGCCTATGTCAACGTTGAGAAGAAAAGGCAGTCAATCCAGTGAGGTCGCTCTAACTCGCCTACGAGGAAACCTTTAAAGTGCCGTCAAACTTCTGCGAGAAAAGTTATGGTCACTGTCTTTTGAGACAAGAAAGGCGTCCTACTTGTAGACTTCATTGAACGAAGGGAACAATAAAACTGAAGGCTACAGTGAAACTTGCATGGCTTAATTCACAGGCGGCAGAGTTCTATGAAGAGGGCATTAAAAATCTGGTTCGTTGCTATAACAAATGTCTCAATCTTAATGGCAACTATGTAGAAAAATAGCTCTGAAAGTAGTAGCTTTAAGTTGAATATAATAAAAGCCTCTTCATGTATGGCGTTTTTTTAAATAACCAAACGCAACTTACTTTACGAATCGTCCTCGTTTTAATAAAGTGAAGACAAATTTTAAAAAGCTATTGATCCGAATTGGTAAAGACTGTGGCCTGAAATCTGAAACAAATAGAAATAAGAAAAATCCCTAACCACAATAAATTAATAAACGCCTGAATACGTATTTCGACAACTAAGTTGCCATCTGCAGTAGAAAAATCTAAAAAATGAAGATAGTGTTAAACCTAGCGTCTTTGGCTAAGGTACAACCTTTGAAGATATGCTCTTCACTAAATCGTCGGTGGATAACGCTACGTTTAAGACTATCTTTCTTCTTCTGATTTTTTTCACTTAAGATGGCAACTTTGTTGCCGAAATACGTATTTAGAAGTTTATTAATTTATTATGGTTAGGAATTTTTCTTGTTTCTATCTGTTTCGACATACTGTTATCTATATTGCTATTTTTATTAAATTAGGCATGAAAGATAGAAGAATAAAAAGAATTTAACGATGCACAGTCTAAATTGAGATGGATATGTGAGAAATGTTTTTAGCGTGATGTTTACATATTACACGTAATTGTAATTTTAGTCATATATGTCGATTTAATAATTGTATGAATATTTCTGATAATATGAACTATAATTAAGAATTAAATAAAAAGGGTATTAAATAAAAGGATATTTATATCCAAGCAGAACTTCCATAGTCTAGATAGCCACAAAAGCTTGTATTTAAGTTATCGTAGAAGTGTTTCAAATAACGTTTAATTTTCTCGTTTCTATCTGTTTCGACATATTGCTATCTATATTGCTATTTTTATTAAATTAGGCATGAAAGATAGAAGAATAAAAATAATTTAATGATGCACAGTCTAAATTGAGATGTATATGTGAGAAATGTTTAGCGTGATGTTTACATATTACACGTAATTGTAATTATAGTCATATATGTCGATTTAATAATTGTATGAATATTTCTGATAATATGAACTATAATTAAGAATTAAATAAAAAGGATATTAAATAAAAGGATATTTATATCCAAGCAGAACTTCCATAGTCTAGATAGCCACAAAAGCTTGTATTTAAGTTATCGTAGAAGTGTTTCAAATAACGTTTAATTTCATTGCTAAAAGTAAAAATTTAATCAAAACCATCTTATGATCAAATTTATTTAATAATTACAGATAAATACATTGTACAGGATTTGTTAAAGATACCTTACATATAAACATATCATTTGAAACAGTACATTCATTATACGGATACAAAATGTAATTATCCGTAACAGAGAGCTTCACTAATAACCAACATCTTTTAAAGGCAAAAGCAGCTGGGACAGCAAGAAAAAGCCAAAAGGAACGCAAGAATAATACTTCAGGTACGAGAAAATTAAGTATTGTTTTCAGGTGAGATAAAAGGTTGTTAAGTTGCTAAGTTTAGATATGCACGTAAAATAGGTTCTACTATACCCAATGTCATAATATAATTTAAATAAAAATTCATAATAAAACAAAATTCCCTACCATAAGTAAAAATTTATTTATAAAGTTAAATACAAGTATGATCACGAGACAGAAAAGACGAAGGAGCGAAACGAAAGGTTCGGACAACTTTTTTTGATTTTGGATAAGAATTTCTTAAGAGTTTATTTGCAATAATTCAATATAAAACTATCTAAAGACTTCAAATAGATTTAATAGATAATAAGTAAACACTTACATAAAGTTTTACACGTTTATTTTTTTAGTTTTCAAATTAAGTTAAATCGCCTTAAGCATAAACAATTCAAACAGAAATTAAGTCTGAATAAATTATTTTAATGAGGTAATAAATTTGTTGTATCATTTATTTGAACAATATTTATAAATTAGATAGTAGACCTAATAAACAGCACCTAGTTAATCCCTAAGATAAATAGGTATATAAATACAACTAATTGAAAGCAAGCAACTCTGAACACTAGAATATAATAAATCTACTTACATGAAATTTTTGTGGTGTTTATATATTGTATATATAATAAACACCAGAAAAATTTAATGTAAGTGTAGATTTACTATAATATCGTCTCTTGCCATTTTTTAATATTTAAATTAATTTTACCATTTTTGAAAAAGATACTATATATAGTATCGAGAGGTCAAATTAAATATTGTTTTAATTACTCGACCGCTACTCCCAAAAAATATTACTTTTATCTCGTATTATAATTACGGCCAAAAAAATAAGAAATTATAATAATATATATATATATATATATATATATATATATATATATATATATATATATATATATATATATACTAGCTGACCCGGGCAAACGTTGTTTTGCCTTAAAATTTTATTTTCACTGCAAGTCTGGTTTCGTTGCAAAGTCATGGCGGATTGATATTTCGAAGAAGAATGAAAGGTGCACTAAATCGACATAGCAATTATTGTTCAAATACCGTTTACCGAAGCAAAAATAATGGAATTATTTATTTTTTATAGCTGGGCCCGGTCCGCGTTGCTGGCCCCAAATTTTTCTTTTATTTTGAACTGCCTCTCGAAGAAAATCAAAATCAGTGTTTTTAGTTATTTATAATAGAAAAAAATGTTTTATTCAAAAATCCAAAAATCAAAATTGTAATAACACACACAGTTTATGGTTTTTTTTAAATATTTTATGTATTTTAAAATGTAAAAATTTAAAATTTTATAATTATAAATTATGTTTTACATATTTTATTTAAATTATAACTATATATTTACTGCAATGCTTTTTGATAAACTACGTTTTTGGTTTTGCCTTCATTAGCGAATACGAATAATGATGATAGGTTACCAACACGTGAGCATCCAACGTATAGTTGTCCATGTGAGAAGCATGGTGTTTCAAGATTAAATCCACATACTTGCAGCGATTGACCTTGGGATTTATTTATGGTCATAGCAAATGCCAGACGTACTGGAAATTGTATGCGTTTAAATGAAAACGGCATATCTGCAGGCATTATTGGTATACGTGGAATCAATACGACTTCACCTTTGTACTTACCAGTTAATATAGTTGCTTCTATAATGTTATTTAATAATTTTTTTATAGCTAATCTTGTTCCATTACAAAGCCGTGGTGGATTTAAATTGCGTAATAGAATTATTGGTATACCAACTTTTAACTGCAGCATGTGAGGTGGAGTTCCTGGCAAGTCAAACGAATTTAAGAATTCAATTGGGTAATTAACAATTTCATCAGGATCATTAACACAATCAATGGATTTATATGTTTTTATTTCTCCGCTTATTTTATTTTGAATATCAACATTAATATCGCAAACATCTTTGTTTTTGGCTGCCAATATAGCGCGATCACTTAGCCATTAGTGATTGGTAAAATTGCGCTCAATATTGGGAAATACACTTGAAATTAAGCCTTCTTTTGATTCATTTAAAACACAACAATCTGCAGGCAATGTGATGAGTCCTGTTGCATTGTCCATAGCAATTTTTCCATTTCCAATATCCAATAATTGACGTGCAAATAAACGGGCTGATGCATGATTTTGTAATTGTATGCGCATATTTACCCTTAGTGAAAGTTTTTTAACATATCGCCAAAAATGAGATGCTTTTAAACACGCATTTAGTTCATCTGCTGGTGTTGATCGTGATATGATTGGTAAGGTTTGTCTAAAATCGCCTGCCAATAATATAAGAGCATCCTCAAATGGTTGTTGATTGCCACGTAAATCTTGCAATGTTCGATCCAATGCCTCTAGAGATTTTTTATGCGCCATTGTGCATTCATCCCATATAATAATCTTGCATTGTTGAAGTACCTTTGCCATCCCAGATGTTTTTGAAATATTACATGTTGGTGTTTCGGTCAGTTGCATATTCAATGGTAATTTTAACGCCGAATGTGCCGTTCTTCCACCATCTAATAGGGTAGCAGCAATTCCCGATGAGGCTATAGCCAACGCAATATTACCGACAGACCGTATTTTTGCCAAAATTATCGAAATTAGATAAGTTTTACCAGTAAAACCTGGAGCATCTAGAAAATAAATTGCACCAGTTCCTGCATGGTCAGTTTTCATAATAGTGTCGTAGACGTGTTTTTGCTGTTTATTTAAGTTTGGTAAGTTATGCTGAACAAATGTGTTTAATGCATTGGCATCGTAATTTTGTTCACGTTGTATTTAACGATTAACAGCATCCGTAACGGCTCGATTTGGAGATGTCATTCCCAATGTATTCAAAGTTTTATTCACCATTACTAAACAAATATCCTCAATGTATATTAATGCTTGATTATACATCTCAGGAGAGTATTCTAATCCTGGACGTGCAGTTGCATTACGCGCTTGATATAAAATGTCATCTGTCATTGCATTTTTATATTTTTCCCACAGTTCTAAAGGTTTTGATGGACCGCATGTTGATATTATAATTGCGAATAATATACGAATTTGATATGGAGAAGCAGCCAGTAAGGCATCGGCAAGTGAATTTTCCCAATGGTCATCGTTCTCGAGTAAATTGAATTTTTGGCAGGCGTCCCGATATGATTCACACAATATATTATTTGTGGTTTTCAAATTTTGAAATGATGTCGGACCACGTATATGAATCAAAAGCAAACGCAAGTAATAGCATTCATAATTATTTGGATGTACAGTGTATAGTCGACCTAAAGCATCACTTGAAAATACATTTGGGTGGTCAGCTACTATTTTTCCTTGTTTGCGACGTTGGAATTGTTTTGTGGATACATTCCATGTAAAATATCGCGGAACCTCATTATACAGTAGCGTCTTAGCGAAGTCATCAATTTGGCACAATGAAAAAAATGCAGTCAATGTTGTTGCTGGTGGTCGTGCTGCTCGCTCGTTCACATTTGCCGCTGACCATTTTCTTAATGAACTGCCAAATGAACTACAGTCGGATACCTCTCATGAATTGGAAAAGAGAATATGCGCCAAACTGCTTCGTTGCTGCTAATGTATCTTCCCATTTGATATTGTTTGATTTCATCTAGCTTATCTTCAGGTGCCACTCCATAAATGGCCATATCACTGCCTTTGTTTACATATTTACAAATATATTTGATTGATTTAACGGAATTGCAATATTCAACGTTTATATGTGCTTTATATATTTTCGATAATAATGGTGAATATGGCACTACCCATCTATTGTCAATCTCGATATCAATGTTTCGTACTTTTAATGTAATGGATCTACCATTGTTATCTGGTGAACGTCGGCGATATTGAGGGTATTGATCATTGCCTGTTATTGTTTCTGGAATCAATTGTCTTGGATATCGCTTGGAACACTTGCCATTAATCATGCATGGTGAATGCATATTAAAGGCACCACATGGGCCATGTATCATATTCTTCGTTATTATTTCGAACAATTCTCGATCAATTGTTGGGTCTAATGCAATTAATTTACTTTCACTAACACCTTGGGTTAATTTATCAAAATGTATGTAATATTTAATTTAAATAAATTAAACTTCAATTTAATAAGTTGTTTTTTTTTCGTTTGACTCAGACGCACTCTTCACGAAAAGAGGTTATGTATGAGTCGGTGTCGGGATACTTAACTATTGCGCCATCTGTCGGACGAACTTCAAACTACACAGAAACACTACTCACGGCCCATAGAGCATGCATATAAAATTTGGTCAAAATCGGTCCAGTAGTTTTTGAGTTACGGTGCAAAAACACAAAAAAACTAAATATTGCGCCATCTGTCGGACGAACTTCAAACTACACAGAAACACTACTCACGGCCCATAGAGCATGCATATAAAATTTGGTCAAAATCGGTCCAGTGGTTTTTGAGTTTAGCGATCACGAACATACACGTAATTTTTATATATGTAGAGATATATATATATATATATATATATATATATATATATATTGTTATGAGGCAAATAGCACCGTTATTACAGCTATCTGCAAATGAAAAAGCAGGAATTAATACAGGAATTACACTGAATAGAATGGTTACATTTGGCGGACATAACATGTAAAATTAGTATCGAAGTGTTAATAAATTAATATTACGATAACTTTGTATATTTCAGATTAATTTATATTTATTTCAAAATTTACTTTTCATATTTTTAATTTTCATTTTCATCATTCAAGTCATTCACGCGAAATTAAAAAGATAGTTAATTTATTTACATTCGAATTCTATATCGATACTAATTGAACACGCCCACTTTTTAAATTATCAGAAAAACCTGCGAACAGGTTATTTTTGTATTAGATAATATACATAACCTAGCATTGAAAAGCCAGTCATAACTATTTGTAAATTAATATTTTAATTTTGTTTACCCATCCAAATTAACATTTCATATACATTTTAATTATTATTAATAGTAATAAAAGTACATATAAGTCAATTTTATAATTTCTAATAAGGCTTTGGAAAGAAATAATTGATAGTTAGCGTCAGTAGAAAATTTTACAACGGTTGCCTTAGAAAAGTGATACTCCGTCGTAAAAAGTTAATAAATTCTAAAATACTAGTGATAAAATAATAAAACTACATAGAAAAGAAGTAATTAACATTGGCGCAACTTTAGAAATACTTTTGGCGACAATAATACCCGAGACCGGCAAATAATCGACCAAAGCATCTTTTGGCTGCCGAGCTACGATCGATTCCTACACCTTCGAAAAAGCGTTCACATACCTGCATCGTAACCCGAGAACACCTTTTTTTGGTCCCGTATAACTGAACATCCTGAATAGCTGATACCATCCTTCATACCTGCACGCTCCCTGCAAGACACAGGTTTATCTAATTCAATTCTTTTCGAAAAAGTCTTATTAAAAACTATTAACAAATCAAAATTTTATTAAATTCATTACTCCTTGATTTTACTTTAAAACATATTTCTATCTTGCTTAAATTTGTGAAGAGAAAACTATTTATTAAGAATTGTAGTACTTACCATCAGTGTTTGTTTATTTATATATAACCTTGATATATAACCAAAATTTCAACGTGCACATTATATTAATTCCTTGTTTTGCCGTTAGTCACGTTACTTGTTCACTGTATACAGATAACTTGCATTCAATAAATATTTACACTTATTATTTTAAAGAAGCTCTTTTATTTATCAATGCGTAGCTAGAGATAACTTTGTTACATTATTAAGCAATTTTCCATCAATTTTATAGGGGTAAACCAATCGACGATGATCCGAGAAAGAATCAAATTTATTTAAACTATTATTCATGTTCTACCGACCTCTAGTCGTAACCTGAGATACTTCAATTCGTCTTAAGGAATCGCCAGAAAGATATCCGACATTTCAGATTTTTGACGGTAAGCTTTTCAAGTATGTACGCCCTTTGCGTGGCTATTTTGGTTCCGAAAGCGATTCTTGGAGGGAAGTGGTCCCTAAAGATCGTCGTTCCGTCTTGATTGAGGCTTGTCATGTACCACGTGGACATTTGGGTATCTCGAAAACTCTAGGACGCATTTCTCAGACTTATTATTGGCCAAAGATGACAGCTGATGTCATTCGTTATATTAATCGCTGTCGCGCATGCTTGAGAACGAAACCTGAACAACGGAAACCTATTGGTCGTATGGGAGGTCGCACTCGTTTTGATAAACCTTGGGAAGTACCTAGCATTGATATCGTTGGTTCCCAGCCGAGATCTAAATCTCGATATGACTTGAGACATCGTGTAGTAGAGTTTCTTCCGAATCAGTTAGTCTGGCGTAGGAACTTCGTTTTGTCAGACGCTTCTAAATACTTTTCTGCCAAACTTGCTGATAAATTTGTAGGACCTTTCTTGATCCATCGTCGACTGTCTTCGGACTCTTATGAGCTTAAAACCTGCGAAGGCGAACTTCTGCCTGGCTCATGGAGCAGCGTACATCTTAAAGCGCAACCCAATTACGATTAGCGATTTGAATATTGTTATGGCCTGTCTGGGGGCCTGACGAATACCCAGTCGGGCGTAATCCGCCCTGTCGCAAAAGGCGACAAAAAGGGGTCATGGTCAGTTTTGTTCTTTCCATCTTGTATATGATTTTTGGCCTGTCTGGGGGCTTGAAGAATACTCAGTCTGGTATAATCCGCCATGTCGTAAAAGGCGACAAAAAGGAGTCCCGGTCAATTTTGTCTCCTTCCATCTGTAACATTGCATTTATTCCAAGTCGAAGAAGGTTTTTTTTTAATTTGGACGTACCGATTACCGATTGTGACTTTACTTATTGTTGTGACATTCGCTTGACTGTTGTTCAAGGACGTGTCTTGTTTTAACAAATTTCGTTTCGCAGATCCTTTTATTTTGGGAATGTTTTGGTTCTAGCTGCTTGTGCTAGGTGTTGTTATACCTTGTGATAAGTTTGTTATTCCACGTTGGGTCTAGACTGCGAAAATTTGTTGAAACTTTTTGTCGATTCTTGATTCTGTCGTTAATTTTCTGATTTTGTGATTTTTATTTTTAACATTTCAATTTCGATAGTTTGGGATAACTTTTGTTATCGTGTTGACTCTGTTAACAATCTTGTAGATTGGTTAACTGTTATATTATGGAGTTTGGGCTTTAAGGTTTAGAGCTGTTGATAGTGTGTTCCATTTGCTGTTGTTGCATCTCTATTTGGAGGATTTAGGGGTCCACACTTACACACAGTTCTAACCAGTTTGTTTAGATCCTGTCGTTGAGTTTTATCGTACCGTGTAGGTTTTCCTCGTGTGAGGGCTTTTATAAACTCCTATACGAACTGGACGTTTTATTCTTGACATTTAGATCATTTTCATTTTGATTTATTTACCGATTTTGACGTTAACTGTTAGTTAACCTTTTGTTTTCCGATTTTGACTTTCGAATTTTATCCTATAGAGTTTCAACACTTAAGGTCTGTATTTAGCATGTGGGATGTTCGTTCCTGCAATTATGCTGCCGTTCCGTTCTCTTTTAGACCATATTGTGTAACTCTGGAAGATAACTTTATTAGGACTTGGGATACATCGCTGATGTGATCCTTCTTTCTCTATTTTGTCGACACTTTTGTGTGTAGAGGCGGGGTGGACCTCAATAAATACCGTCGTCCATTCCTTAAGGCTTCATATAGGGCTGAGACCGACACCCCTCGTTACGTATCGCGTACTTTTTCTTTTCGGTCATGGACGTGTCTCTGTTTGTTATATAATTTTGCGTATCGGTCCTCAACCGCGTCAGTGTAGAGGTAGGCCGCCTCTGTACTTTAAACTTTCTCATTTAATTATCGTACATTCTTTTTGTTTGGCCAGTTTATAGATTTGTGTTTTCCCTATCTTATGACTAGAGAACGGACACGCTTACCACCCAGTGCAGTACTGGCGAAAGGCTGTATTTCTAAAATATGTAATTTTATTTATATAATTGGAAAACGAACGGGTGGTGATCTATAAAATTACGAAATACATATTTATTTGTTGAAAAGTTGTATTTATAAAGTTTTTAATTTTATTTATATAATTGGAACATTTTTATTTGTTCATTTTGTCGTTCAAGTTGAGTAAAGGAGTATTAATATTGACTAGCAATAGTTTCTCAAGGTTTTCTTCTGTCAATTTTGTTCTCTTTGAATTAAGTACATCCTTATAAATAGAAAACGTCCTTTCTACATCGCAACTGGTTATAGGTGCATACTGGAAATATTCTTTTATTTCTTCATATTTAGCCGTTAGATTTTGTGGAATTGTCTCCATACAGAATTGCTGCAATGTAATTAAATCTGGATTTCTATTAAGAATTGCTTCAAACTTTTGCCGAAGGCCACATCCGAAGTCACTTGGAACACTTTTCAAATTATTAACAGCCACATCTAATGTGGTTAATCCGTCATTTAATTTGAGATTTCGATTTTCAAAATAAGTGATTAGTTTTGGCAATTTTCCAAAGTGTTCGTGAAGAAGGTACAGCTGATTTTTTACTTTTGGGATTTGTGTGAGCTCCTTGCACTCACCAATACTTCTAGCATCCTCCTTTAGCAGTGTTACGAAATGTTTTAGACTATCGAAATTCTCAGCATAATAACTAGTAGCTTCCAGCCATGTTCCCCATCTAGTTATTACTGGAGTGGGAGGCAGTGACAGAGATGGAAATTTTTCCCTGAAAAGAGCTACTCTCAATGGTGCTTTTCTGAAAACTATTTTAAAAGCTGATACAAGTCTATCAACTTCCGGAAAAGTGTCTCTGATATATTCACAGATTCTGTGGAGAGCATGTGCTACACAAGTAATATGCAGCATATTAGGATATGTTTTCTTCAATAGTCTGCCTGTTTTTAACATATACGCAGCACTATCACTGACAAATAAAAGTATTTTTTCTTTGTACGTGGCGTTCGAATGAAGCATTTTTTGCATATTCTCCTTAATGGTTTCAGCAACTGTTTCCGCATCAACTCTATTTATAACACTTGTTGCTATTACATATGAGTTATAGGGAATAGTTGGATGTAGTACACCAGCTACGACATTTACCACACAGCGGCCTAACATATCCACCGTTTCGTCGGCGCTTATCCATATGTATTGATTTAAAAGATGGCTTCTAATGCGTTCTACTGTTCTCGTATAGCACCTAGAAACATAATATTTGCGTAAAGTTGATTCATCAGGAACATTTCGACCAGTATATTTTTTCAGAAATATTTTTAAAGTGGGATTGCTAAGTTTATTTAATGGAATATTAGCCGCCATAAAAGTTTTACAGAGTTCAGATGTGTTTGCGATCCTAAGTGACGAATTTTTGACGATATTTTACGGATTTTGTAATAAATTTCGGAATCACTGACAATGGACATACAATCAGTATGACCGTCAATCCAACTCGCCATTGTTTTACAATGCCGTTCTCGACATTCTTCCATATCATGTCTGAAAAAGTAACTTAAACAATGCTCTAGATATAAATAAATGAAAACTAAAAATGTGTGCGTAAGTTATTGAAACTGAACGAAATTCAATGCACACTCTTACGTCGAAATAATTGGTAGAAATAGATTCAATCAAACGATATTAAACAGGATCTATCACAAAAATTACGATGTAATTAACAGTTAAAACTATGAAAACAAGAAACTTACTCACAGCACTTTATTTATCTTACGAACTATAAACTAATAAATAAAATACATTATAAAAACCCCGCTTCTATCTACGCTCATGAAAACACTTTAAAAAGCACTATATTCTCGGAATACAATAGCTGGCTTGTCTATTGTTATCGCGGCGAGACCAGGTGTCCGAGTAAGTCAAACAAATACTTCATTGAATTACGCCGGGATGTACTGAGCGACGTTATACACAATTCCAATTGCCGATTGCGTTTTATTAAAATTGCGTCCGTTCTCTACTTATGACGTATCGATTGAAGGATTGTTGGAGCTCGTGGGTACACAGTGTCTCAGTTGCTCATATCCTACCTTTTGGATTCTAACCTATTTTTCCTTATCCATTTGCATCCTTTAACGTTAGTAATATACCTCTTTTAGTTAATCCTGTTCTTTTTTTTTGAGCTGCTTCTGCTTCACAGTAGGCTGTCTCTTTTGAGCTGTCGGAAGTTGCTCCCTAGTTTTGTGTGTGACGCAGCGATTTTCATGACTGGTGTTCAAAGCGCAGCTTTCTGTCTTCTTTCGCCGCTAGGAGTAATTATCGCCTCCTAGTCTGTGCTTTTTTCGGTGCTTTATGCAGCTTTTTCTTCCCCTATCTTGTTTTCTACGTGGCGCTTGAACACTCGACTCGGTATGATATCGGCTGTTGCACATTCCGCTTGTGGGGTGACGACCGTTCAGTATTGTTTGTTATGTTGTTTTTAGTTTTCGTTATTTGTAGTCCCCGTACCGACCGAATGTCGAAGGGCCTCTGTGGTTGTTTGGGCCGAGCAACTGTAGACATAGTGTTGTGTTGTGGTTGTTGGTGTTGTACTAGCGAGTCTCCTGCGTCACTCAATCCGTACGTCGATATTTTTACTTGACATTGTGTCAATTTCGCCTTCTGCGTTTGGATTTACATCTATCTAATTAGATATTAGATGGTTTCGTTTGAAATATATTTTGGGTGTTGTTCGTTGGTACACTTCTGTTAGTGTTACTTGGTTTATTTTGAATATGCTTTGCCGTTTAAATTTTGGTTATGTTCTATCAGGTTTTTGGCTGTTAGCATTGGTGATTTCAGTTCTCCTTATCTTCATTATATCGTTTTTTTTTGCGTTTTAGGCGAATCATTTTCTTCTCACGTTTGATAGTTTCCGACGATATAGCTTACCGCACTATCTTGCTGTTCGCTCAGCTGACATAACTTTGGCTTACGTTCTCGCTTTCCGTAGTTACTTTTTTTTTCTTCTTAGAGAAATTTACAAGTAAATTTCTTTCGGGAAATGGTGGAGTTGTTACGCTCGAAAATTACCCAGAGACCATTCGGGAATTTTTAATGAATTTATTTCATTATTTGCTTCCAACATGGGTCTTTCATAATTCAACATTTTCGCTTATTATAATTTCATTTAATTTTGTTATTATTTATCGATCAACTTAGGCTTCTTCAAACTTTGTTATTTACAGATAATTTGCTTATGTTCAAATATTTTGGGATGTCACTATATCCACATTCTTAACCGGCTTTTTTTTTATCTCGACGCAGGCCGACATATTGGTAATTATATGCTTTGTCATGCTCGTTTATTTCTACCATTTATTCAATCTTTGCTTCTCTTTAATCAATTCTTTTATTGTGGTAATTTTTATTAGAAATTTCTAAATCTAATAGGGTGCTTTACTTAAGTGTTTAACTTTATATTAACTTAATTTATGCGTACTTCATTTCTTTCGCTTGTAGCGCCATCTTCACGACTCTTTGTTGATCTTCCGTTTACAGTTCGCTTGACGTTTGGTAAGATATTTATTTTGTCTTTTTATCCTTAATTGCGGTGTTTTAATTACCAAATTCTCGCTTGTTAGCTTGGTCGATCACTCTTAAACCTTGTGAGGGTTTTTGGGAAATTAAATCCTTTTCTTTCAAATTTTCCGTCCATCGATTCTGTGTATGACGTATATCGGTCCCCGACCGATATCCGTTCATCTCGATGAGACGCACTTCGTTCAAGAACGTTGCCGATATTGGTCGTGTTTTAGTTTTGTGAGTGAACCTAGTCTTTGCGGTAAGAGATATCATTTTCTTTTGAATTTTTGCTTATGCGTTTCTTTTATCCTCCTTAGGATATAATTTGGTGCCACCGCCCAATTGATTTAGTAATTAAACCAATTATACTTCGGTATCTCTTCGTGGACCACACCACGTAGGAGGCTGATTTAACATTCGCAATTTTCCACGCAGTGGAGCATCTTTAAACATCGATCTTTTGGAGGAGATCCGTGCGAAAAACCACAATCCACTCTCGAGGGTGTGATTGGAAACGGCGAGGCTACCTTTTCCTGGAATTTTTGGATCAAATTTTCACGGCGTCCCAAAATGGCGTCCTCTAGCGTGATGTCGATCTCAGACAACATGGCGGCGTGAGAGGCAGCAAATAGATTACCCAATTATAATTTTGAAATTGGATACACCGTGCAATCTCGTGGAAGGCTTTCCCATATAGGTCTGTTGTAGGGACGATTTTGAGAACACAGTGAGAAGTAGGTTTAGATAATCTAATTTTTATATAATATTGAAACTTTTGCAAATTTAATTAACTTGACTAAATTTTATCTCGTTTACACCTAAGAAAGGCTTTAGTGAAGCCGTTTTCTCAGTTTGGAGAAGACGTTTAGTATTCACTCCATTTCAATTAGTATCGTAGAATCCTGATAGTTGATATCGGGTTAGTTTCTCTTGGGTTTAATTTTTGATTGATTATGATCTAGTTTATCTGTAACTTTTACTTATCTGCTTTACAACATCTGCTTGCTATTCTGTGACATTATATAGATTTTGAACATAAACCATTAATAGCTCCAAGGCTATTTACATTTAATTTTTAACAGTTAGAGGCTAGAACACCTGGTTTCTAGCATTCGTTTATTATTTTATAATCAAGCTGGCCGTCAGCGTCACTGGCAGTCAGTTGTAGATATTGTAGATCTAATTTACGTGGCAAAGATCCTTCAGACGTGCCTACGTTTTGTTATTTTCAGTATCTTGGGGGTACTATACTCATTAATATTACATATTTTAAACTGTATAACCATATTGTAAAGAACCGAAAATTACGTATACTTAATTTGTGTTCTGCTAATCTCAAGTTGGGATTGTGACTCAGATATTTCAATTTAATCATTATTATACTACCTGAATATACAGGGTGTCGACCCGTCGAGTGAATTTTATTGTTAAGAGTTCACTGTATTATGCCTGGTGCGTTACTTTTGTAATTTTGTTTTGGAAAAGTAATAATCTGGGAGACTCGTAACTATTTTCATTTTCATTTAAATTACTAGCTTTATTACAGCTTTGGCGCTTATATTTGAATTGATATTTTTTTTAATATTGCTAACTTTGTTCAATTTTGATAGCTTTTTGATTATTGTGTATAACGTCAACTGAATTCTAAACATATATATTTTGAACCTACTTCGTGTTAATAAACTTTGTTATTGTTGACTTCGATTGTTTGTTTGATTCCTTTCCTACATGTGATTGAGAGGAGCAAAGTTTTGTTTTGGGTAACAAGAGATATAAGAGCATACCCTTTTGTGTTTGGAGCTACAAGAGTCCCACCCGCTTCCGTGTTTTGGGGGACTTTGCAGGGTAACAATACGGTGGCGTCTTTACTACCATCCAGCGACCTTGGGAACTCGCGACACTCTCCAAAGCTTGTCAGAGCTGGCCGGCAGAGTAATTACCCCGGGACGATCTTCACCAGGTAGGTCCGGACAAGAGAGGGTTGCCCTGTGGGACATCTCGCAACCACTATTACCTCTTGATACATTTAGATTTGGTCGCAAAAGCGTAGCAATATAAACATTAGGGAAATGAGCAAGTCACGAAACTGTGATATTTATCCACATTACCAAAAAATCCGAGTGCAAACTGCAATGCCGGCCTGAAGGGCTGTCGGTAACAGAATCATCAGCACAAATTCCTCTGCAGAGCTTGGTTAACCATAAAGCAAAAAGAATTTTATCATACCAAGAAGAAGTTTTGATGCAAATATCTGAGCTGAATGAAGTCACATTGGTTTTCAGTTATGGCTTTGACGGTTCCACAGAACAAAGCTCATTTAACCCTACGAGGTTCAACCAGGTCTGTGCAGACCTTTTGCATATAAATGTGTGTATAACTCTTTTGTTTTACGTTTTAGAGATAAGCCCGTCCATGACTTCCTAGAAACGGCTACGGATAACACAATAAGTATGGAATTATACCACTTATGTGGGTATTTTCGGTTTTATTCCTGTTTACAAGCGAAATGGTTCATACATACCAAGCAGGTCTGTGCAGACCTAGCTTGTTGCTAAGGTAGAGAATGCGAATTGTGTGTAACGGCTTTTATGTTTAAAAGACGGGCAATTTGCCAGTACAGCAGCAGTGTTTGTTGTGTAAAGATCTGAGTGTTTTAGTTTGAAGTGAGTTTATTTGGGGGTTTTCCCAAAAATATATATAATATATATTAAGCTGGTTCAGCCTTCTGCTTATTATTATGTGTTTATAAACTTTTTTTGTTAATATTACTAATTTAAAATTATATTTAAAATTTATATTACTAAAAATATGTTGATCGCGCCATCTATTTTAGAATAACATAAACAGGGTAATCTATTTTATGCCTATTGGCAATTTGCAATTTTTTAAATGTCACTTAATTGATTAACATGTTTTTAAATTATTATAAGATATTATAAAAACCTTCGTATTGTTCCTTATTCATTTTAAATTAAGGGTTCAATCTGGTATTACTAATTGTACACGCCTTTCCCTTTCGAGCGGATATATTTTCCGAAGTAGTTAAGGCGTTGAAAAACAAGAGAAGTTGGTTATTAACGAAAAACAGAATTAATAAATAAATAAACGAAGCCACGTTTATTAATTTTTATGCGTTTTTGAAGAATTTTAAGGCGATTTCTATGTTTTAAAACGCATTCTGAAGCTGAAAAATAAAGAATATTTCCATTTAAAAATATATACTACATTGGAGTTTCAAATTACCTTGAATTTCTAAGTGCTTATACAACGATTGATATCCACGACAGTCAAGTATCGAGCCTTATCCTGTTATAGCAACCCTTCTAATCTTTTATTTAATTCCATTATTTATAAGCCATCCAATTAGTCGTGCTGATTAAACCATTTCCAGTCTTTGAATCGGAAGATTAAATCCTGTAACCTGTCTGAGCACTTTCCCGAAGGACCATATTGCCAAGCCGAGATATCTACTGTTACGAATATATATGTGCACATAGACAAGGTAGAATTTATCCTATAGATAGAGATTTTTCTATGAATTATTATTATTATTAACCATAAATCGACAGCTTCACTGTATTTTTAACACTTGTAAGAATATTTATATATAGTATTACTGTCTTTGAATTCTTCATAGTCTAATTGATTGATAATTAAGTCAAGACCCTTTTATTACACTGAGAATCCGAAATTATTAATATAGAGAACTAATACCATTTTGAGGTTAAATCACATCGTTTGTATTGAATACCTTACTAAATTCTTTCTTTTCATCTAAAGGGCATATTTTAAATTAACAAATTGTTTGTTACATACACTTATGAAATTTACTTACCTTTGTTCGAGAATTTAACTTTAATAACAAACTGAATCAGCTTATTATCCTTTATCTATTAGTTGTTTGTTCAGAATTTGAGGGCACTCGCAATCGAGAATATTATAGTGGGGAGAAATTCAAATTGTTAAGTTTTATTTGTATTTAGTTTTTTTTATGTGTATTAAATTGAGTTTATTTGTTTAATATGGTGTTTTCTTTTATTGCATATTAGAGTATTATATTATTGAAAGGATTAAATATATTCTAATCTAGGACCACATAGATTATCACTATATATATATATATATATATATATATATATATATATATATATATACATAATAATAAATATAAATTGGCAATTAGTTCCCTTTGGTTACATGTAGCAAAATGACTTTAGCATCTAATATCGATGATGATATATATAATGGACGTGGTGAATTGCACCAGAAGATATCAAAATTTATCGGAAGAAGAGAGGAATCAAATGGATAACAAGTTAGCCAAATGGATGACTGGTGCGCATGAAGAGGCCGGGGAACTCAATCCATTCGAAGGCGACGACGACATTACGGACCCTGATTATGTTCCACTGTTAGAAGATGCGGCTTCTGATGCTGAGGCAGACATCGTTATAGAAACCGAGAGCACATATGACGATGATGAGGATTTAAAAGATTTCTATGAAGGCGTTACAGCTGCCACCGACACTCTTGAATTCGTCGATATGGAAATGGAGCCCCGTTCAGCGAACTCGGTTATCAAATACCGTTCAAAAGATGGTAAAATTTGGTCAAGTGCTCCACCGGGTACAGGTAGGCTTCGTGCTCATAACTGCGCCACTATGGGTCGTGAAGGCCCGGCTCCAGGGATTATGCTAAACCCGGTTTCAATATTTAAGTCACTAATAACACCTGAAATCATAAGTATAATTGTACGTGAAACAAACCGGAAAGCCCAGGAGCTATGCCGTCTATGGTGTGTCAACAATCGTGACAAGACCCCGCGGTTATGGACGAAACCTGTAGCGGAAAATGAAATATACGCATTTTTTGGCTTAACCTTGTTTGCTGGCATTTTAGGGTCAAATAGTCAGCCTGCTCTTGAGTTGTGGGGCAACAACGGAAACCCTATCTATAAGGCGACGATGTCTGCTCACCGATATAATGCTATTTTACAATATATTCGATTCGACAACGGCAACACTAGAACTGCTCGGCTATTAGAAAGCAAATCAGCCGCTATCGACGACGTTTGGAAAATGCTCATGAGCAATTTAGAGCTTTTATATGTTCCAGGTGTCCAGATAAATATTGATGAGCAATTGTTCCCGTACCGAGGCCGTATGCGCTTCACTCAATATATACCGTCAAAACCAGCTAAATACGGAATTAAAATCTTTTGGATGTGCGACGCCAATTCCAATTACCCACTTAAGAGATTGATATATGTTGGAAAACAGGCAAATGAAGCGTGTGCGGTAAATCAAGGCGAGAACATCGTTCTAAAATTGGTGGAAAAGTACGCCGGTTCTGGACGAACAGTATATGCCGATTATTTCTTCTCTTCTTATGATTTGGCTGCTGTTTTGATGACGAAAAGGTTGGCG
Organism: Melolontha melolontha; assembly: GCA_935421215.2. Classification (NCBI taxonomy): domain Eukaryota; kingdom Metazoa; phylum Arthropoda; class Insecta; order Coleoptera; family Scarabaeidae; genus Melolontha; species Melolontha melolontha. Next base: position 79,267,701 of record OW285241.1, read on the forward strand.
TATGTAGGAACCATGCGCAAGAACAAAGCCTGTATACCGAAGGAGATGTTGGATCCAAAACGCGATATATTAAGCACATTATTCGGTTACCACAATAATAATATTGCGCTTTGCTCATACGTGCCAAAAAAAGAAAAAAGTTGTGGTTCTCATTTCGACCGAACATTACAATCCCGACGTCGACTCATCAAAGCCATCGCAAAAGCCATTTCAAATTTTAGATTATAATAAGTATAAATCTGGAGTCGACATCATGGATCAGATGCTTGGTAGTTGTACGTGCAAAAGAGGCACAAACCGATGGCCGTTAGCTCTGTTCTATAACATGTTGGACGTGGCGGGCTTGGCTGCATTTGTTATTCATGACAAATTGGGTCATGTCAAGAGGAACGATCGAAGACGTGTCTTCCTTATGGAATTGGCACAACAGCTAGTGGTCCCACACATGGAGCAAAGAGCAACGGATCCCATTGTACGAGGTATTCAACACGTCAAACACCCAATGGCATTATTCGGTGTAGAGGTAAGCATTTCATTTACACATACATTCAATTCAAATTATGTATGAAAAAATTTTTCAATTTTGTTTGTAGGTAGCGACAGGCCCACCGATAGACGATCAACCAATTCATGCCATTTCCTCTGCAACTCGACCATCGTGCTCGCTGTGCTATAAGTCTGATAAAAAGCAGCGAAAAACTCGGTTCCATTGCATGTATTGCAAGAAACCGGTATGTCTACAACATTCACATGCCAAATACGCGTGCCTTGAATGCCGTGCCTAACTTTTATTTGATTACCTATGATAAATAAAATATGATTGAACCTCGTAGGGTTAAACAAATATTTAGCAGCAATGCCCCAGAAAGTTTAGATAACCCGCTTTTTGTTACGTCGGTTATACCACTGAAATTAATCAGTTCACATAATGCAACCGTTTGGATTAATCGTACACCTCAATCTGTTCGTTTTTGCCGGCCACTTAAAATTGAATTTATAAAAGAAACCAAGGAGCAATTTTGAAAGAAAAAAAGAATCTGGATGAGCAAATAAGACATCTTGAGCCTTTTTGGTAAATGGGAGAAAGATATCAGTAAAGTATGAACTAATTATGACGTTAATTGATGGGAAAGTTTTGAACGTGCTTACGGAAACAAAGTCTTCTCAGTTGTGCCCAATATGTGGTGGAAATCCGAAGCAGTTTTTATCAATACATAATATAAGCTCAATGGAGTTTCAGCCAAAACTAAATACGTTAAAGTATGGCATAAGCCCATTACATGCCTGGATTCGATTCTTAGAATTTGTTCTCAATCTTTCATATAGACTTAATAGTTCGAAGTTCGAAGTGCTGAGGACAGAGTACTAATGCAACAAATAAAACGTGAAATTCAACTACAATTCTGGCAGAAAATGGGTCTTCATGTCCATAAGCCGAAAAGTAACGGGAGTGGCTCAACGAACGATGGCAATACGGCGCGAAGAGCATTTTCAAATCCGGAATTATTTGCGTCTATAACAAACGTTAACATCGAGTTTTTAAAACACTTGCAAGTCATACTAATTGCTATTTCTTGTAATTTTGAGCTAAGTATCGAAAACTTCAAGAGTTTTTGCTATGCAACTGCCGAAATATATTTTAAAAATTACAAATGGTACCCAATGTCCGCGACCTTGCATAAAATTTTAGCACATTCTTCACAAATAGCACAAGCCTCAATCGTGCCTCTCGGATGCGCTGGAGAAAATGCTTCTGAGGCGAGAAACAAATTTTATAAAAAGGATCCCATTGAGCATGCCCGAAAGGACTCTAGAGAACATAATATATTTGATGGATTCTTCTGACACATTCTTATCAAGTATTTGTCTAAAGAACCGTCATTCAGCAAAGAAAAGTTTGCATCTTCCAAGAGAAGTCATTTCTCTTTTAAAGATTCCTGATATCCCTGAGTATCAATTGCCGACTTCGCCAAGTAGTATCGTAAATGAAGATTTATCTGATTTCGAAGAGGAGACAGAAGTTCTGTCTGATTTTAATATAGAGTTAGAAGTTGATGAAACATTGGACAATTTTGAGGTAAGTTTTTTAAAATAAACTAACTTTTAAACATTTAAATGTTCTCTTTTTAGTGGGATTAAATCTTAATGGCATTATGATAAAAAACTAATTTGTAAGCTGAGCTTAACACTAGCAAAAAAATAGACTTGGCTAATTTTATGTCATTTACTGAATTGAATTCATTTTTGTTATTAATTCGAGAAGTAAATAAATGTAATTTCTAACAAAATGCTGCCGTTATTCAAAGCAATTTTTACTAATAACCCACTCACTGCTAATCCTACTTTTCATGACACTGAAAGTGAGTGTGGGAGTGAGGGAATTAACTGAGTTTTTTTCCAAAAACTTTGGTAAGCAACATTAAAAAATTATGAATTTATATTAATTTCCGGTGACTTTTAACATGGGAAGAAATATAACTATAAGAAGTGGGCGTGGTTAGAGCGGATCGACTTGAAATTTTTACCGAAGACTAAGGTACCCTCCATAGTCATCTGTACTAAATTTTGAAGGTCTAGCTGCTTCCTGTGATTTATTGCCTCAAAAACCGGTCATTTGACCCATAGTGCACCGTTTGAGCATTTTTAATAATTTATTTAAATTAATTGCTAATTCTAAGTCATCATAGGCTATTTCAAAATTCAACATTATCATTTAATATAATTTATTTACTTTAATTGCTAATTATCGAACATCATATGCTATTTCAAACTCTAATATCTTCATGTAACGTTTGTATGTTAAAATATCTTGGATGTCACTATAACCGTTTCCGCGGAGTCGATTATTTAATGTGTTTATTTTTTATCCGGAGCATTGGATATACTCATGCGCAAGGTAGACATCTTGAAATATTATGCAAGTCATCGTTCGTACATTTGAATTTATATTTCATTATCGTTCCTTTTGGGCAATTTTAGGTAAACAGGACATCGTTATATTTTTTATTAGAAGTTTGTAAACATATTAGGATCGTTTAACTCGTCGTATAACCATTTTTCAATAAATTTAAGTCTTTACATTTTTGGTTTGTTTGGCGAGCCATCTAGGCAAGACTCTCTTAAACTCTTTGCTCTAGATCGCTGTAACGTTTGGTATAATTTTAATCGAGTTACCAATCTCCTAGTATATATTATCTCCGCACATGGACAAATGGACATATTGCTATGAACTTTTCCCCGAAGAGAAATTTGAAAGAAACTATAACAGACAATATATTTATGTGTATTTTATTCCAGAGAAATATTTGAGGATATTTTATATTTTATGTATATTTTATTATAATGTATATTTTTGTCCACGCTTGTATATTTTGCGAATTTAGTTTTGATGTATGCAGTCCGGATGGAGTGGTAGTATTTTCATATTGTAGCTCTTTTGATTTATGTTAGGTAGGGGTATGATTCCGTTTCCGGGAGGAAGGAGATTTAGAGATTTACCAGCCATTGAACAGATAGGTCTAGTTTTTTTTTTCTGCTGAATAGAACTTCTTTTTATTCAGATATTTTTAGATAAATTCGGTTTATTTTTAGTGTGGTGATATTGATGTGTTTAAAATTAATTCTCGATTTATTACGATGAATATTAAGAAAAGTTATCAGATTTTTTGGAAGTAATTTTTTTTCAAATAAAATGTTCTAGAAGGTTAGAATTGGAGGGAAAAGGTATTTGTATCATGTTAAATGTGCGCATGATTTAGAATTTTGATTGCGTGTGCTAATAGCTATTGTGCTATTTGACGTTTGATATTTGGGATAACGTAATTGATATCTGATAGTTTTTTTCTAAATATTTAATTTATAATTTGTTCGGGGTTCATTTTGTGAGGTTTTTAGTCTAGTGTACCAGTCATATTTTACACAAGTTTTCCTCACACCTGATAGATGTTTCAGTACGATTTTATACTCTATAAAGTCTATTTTTTTTCTTTTTTATTTTTTTTATGGGATTAAAACTTTGTGGGGTAAACCTTTGTTTTCATTTCTAATACCTTTTGTGTTTTATTTGTGCCACATACCCTCTGAGGGTAAACCTGAAGATTGAAGAGTTCCTGGAAGACGAACCCGACTGGAGCGAAGCTGGGCAAGCTAATGTGTATTGTGAGCCAAATCTAAATAAGCAATCAACATCACAATTCACTGCAATATGTAATTTTCAATTTTTGTGTTTTTCTTGCGCCATCTAGTGTTACCTAACAAAAATAATGTAAGTAAAACTCCTATAGAAGTGGGTAAGTATTTATCGGTAAATAACATAAATTGCTTTTTAAGAACTAGAGACTTCCCTGAATAATAATAAGAATAAAAGCGCTTGAAGCGATTATGCGTCGCGTTATTTTGTCCGAAGAGCTGAAATTAGAATCTTCGCGTTAATTGCCGCTAAGCTTTTCCGGATTCCAAAATTGCGCAGAAAATGTCCATCGAAAGAACCAAGACAACAAAGGTTATTACCAACGTTTTGGGAAAATGTCAAAGACAAAAAATTGTTGAGAATTAAAAAAAAAGAAAATTTAGTTTACTCATCGATGAATCAAAGAATACCACCACCATAAAAAATATTTGCGTTTGCGTCCGTTATTTTGAAGAAGACTCTTTGTTCAAATTTCTTGTCTTTAATCAAATGTTTTCAAGATGATGCAAATGAAACGGATAGAGGTATGCGTAAATAAATGTACTGAAATCTGAAAAAATTCCTTTAAATAATTTAGTAGGTTTCGATTCTGATGGCTGCAATATAATGTTTGGTTCGCAAAATTCCGTAGTTAGTAGATTATTAACGAATTTGCCTGGTATATTTGTACATAAGTGCGTTTGTCACGCCTTCCATTTATACGCAAGCGAAGCCTGCAAGGTTTTATGAAGACGATATGAAGATTTAGCTCGAGAAGTATATAATTTTTCTAATAGTTCTAAAAGACAGGCACAATTTTTTGAATTCCTACACTTTTGCCATGTAGAGCCTCATAAAATTTTACAACCTTCGCAAGCAAGGTGGTTATCATTGCTCATGGTTGTTAACAGATTGCTTGAGCAATGTTCGCCTTTGCAAGTATATTTCAACCGGGAAGAGTCGAATTGGTTCCTAATTGCCTTAGGCCGTCTTAATGATGGTTGAATTAGTTCCGAATCGATGGTCGGATTGCTTCCCGGTAAACTACCTAATTAATATTCACGAACTTATCTTCATCGCAAAATTAAAATTCCATTACCTTATCCCAGCTATTGTAAATACATGAAAATAACATGAAGTACACCTATACATTAAATGAAAATGACATTAAGTAAAATTGTATGCTGTTACCCCACAATTTTTGTTAAACCTAACGGAATAAATTCTAAGAAACTACGGTTAAGCGGTGACGCTTTCAACCAATCAGAATGAAAATGGGTAATTACTTATTATTTACGAAAACCTTGTGTTACTTTCATTATCTATCGTTCTTTTCTTTGCTCAACTTGCTTATTATTAAAGTTTCCTCGTGTTTCCTTTTTTGATATGGCTTCTGTAGAAATTGTTAAAAATGAAAAAGGTAAAGACTTAATAGTGCTAGATGGTTTTAAGTTTAGTTATCAGAAGATGCTAGCCGCAGGTGTTAAGAGATGGACGTGTCTGTTCAGTCATGTAAAGCATTTGTGAAAACCGAAGGTGATGGCGACGGAACTATGTTGATTGATGTGTTTGTAAATCATAATCACGATAAACTCTCTGAAAATTTACTCAAGAGGCAAACTGTAAGTAATAAATTAAAACGAAAGGCAGTGGAGGATATTTGTGAGAAACCATCAAAAATTATTCACTCCGAATTAAGAAATAACGATGTTGAAACCTTAACTACTACTGACTTACATTGAATTAGAAAAAATATGTATCAAGCTAGATCTCATATTCCAAAACTGCCTAGAAATTTGAAAGAAGTTCATGAGTACTTGTTATCGAATCGCCCATTTACCAATAAAAGTTCTTTCTAGTAAATGATCAGACAAATAATAGAATTATGTTTTCGTGTAAAACAAGCCTGGAGTTTCTGAAAAACGTCGAGGAACTGTATATACACGGAACTTTTGAATATTGCGCAAAATACTTTTTGCAATTGTTTAGTGTTCATGGAGTAAGAAATGGACATTATATACCACTAGTTTTTTTTATTTTGCCCGATAAATCAAAAAAATCTTACACACTGGCTTTGGAACATTTAATGGCAGAATGTACCAAAATTAACTGGAGCTTGAGACCAACTACTATTACTGTGGATTTTGCAATTTCTATTCATACCAGTGTGAAGGACATTTTTCCCTGCGCTAAGTTACGAGGATGATGTCGGTTTCATTTAGGCCAAGCATGGTAAGTCAGAAAGTGAATATTATGCCATTTATAAGATATTGATCAATACAAAGATATTTTTAATAATATAAAATATTATTAAAAATCTGGTGTGAAGAACACAAATACAGGTTCACTATTAATATTTTTTGTGAACGTGTCCGAACATATCCCTCCCCAGAGACGTAGATACGTATTTCGCCTTTCTACAGACTCATCGGTACGCCCCTGCTGGAGAAAGGATATCTTCAGACACATTCAGAAAAAAGAACCACATCGCCACATCACAGAAATTATCCAGACCGAGCGTAGAAGTAAATTCAGCGCTGCCTGTTGTCAGACAGCCGAAGTACCTCGCCCTGCCCGCATAACCAATGCGAACCAGCATGTTAATTGTAGGTATAGACAAATTCAGAAACTTGGACTTGCTGGAGAATATAATAAAAAGGAAACGGAAACCGCAAAATTTTTGACATACGTTTTTGGCTTTCCGTTTTTGAATCCAAACGAAGTTGAAGACTGTTTTGCGGTGGACCTAGCTGCAATTCAACCGGAAGATGCAACTGTGGTCAAATTTCTTGACTAGTTAGTAGACAACTACATGAAGATTCCCTTTTTCCTCCTTATATGTGGGCAGAACACACTGGTTCGTTACTGCGGACAAGCAATGCATGCGAAGCATTTTATTCTAAGTTTAATACTAGTTTTTATAGCCCTCACCCAAATATACACATTTTTTTAAGAATCCTACTTAATTTTCAGATTGATTCCTATATAAAACAAAGAAATGTATCTGCTGTAGTCAAAATTTACGATAAAAAGATACTAAAAAGACAAGAATTTGTAAATAACAAAATAGAGGCTTATTAGGACTAATTCCAAGAAGTCTTATTTAATGCACGCGAGCTAATTCGACCCTATTGGGGGAATGAATTCGACCCTGATATTTTGAAATGGGGTATCAATACACGGCCGCGAGAACCAACTCGGCCCCGTCCCAATTAACTCGTATATTAACACACATCCAAATCAACAAACCAAAAATTCTAGTCGTTAGAATAAAAATAAAAATATAACATACACCCTGTATAAGTGCAAAAATATGAAATTCGGAAATGCTGAACAATAATATAAAAATTAAAGGTGATTATATTGAACGTAAAATTAGTACAATAATAATAATATATATATACGTACGAAATAAAGATTAATTTAATTAAGTGATTACGATAATTCAAAAAAAACAAAAGACATCAGGATTCTTGACAACAGATTCATAAAAAAAATTAACTAGAAAGTATGGTATACCAAAGAAATCCTTTACAAGGTAGAAATAATTACAGCTAAACAATAAGAAAATCTAGCTTTTCTTTTTTTTTCTACGCAAATTTAGTATCATTTTAAAATTTAAAACAGTAAGGTTTTTAACTCAAACAAAATTTACCTTTATCAAGTAACAATATCGTCATTTCCCTTTTAGTCCGGGAGGCAGCGACAGTTGGCATGTACTTATTTCTACAAAGCTCGTTTACTCTCAATTTGTTATTCCAATATGGCAAATAAAGAAAATGACAGTCTACCACCCCAATGTGGTTCCATTAATGAATAACAATTGAGTAAATATGTAAATAATTCCTGTGTGAATGCCTTTTACTTATAAGCTTGAAACTTGGAAGGGTGTTTGTCGATAAGTGAAAATATAAAATGATGCATTGCAATCAACTTTCTACCGCCCACGCAAAGTGTCAAAAAAATCTATTCAATTACCTTATTCCTTTTTCTCGTATTATTTAGATAATAAGATAACAGAAAAAAAATCGGCCGCTTGTATAAAGTTGCTAAGCTTCGATACGTAATAGAAAGTACGATTAACGTAGCGCAGCCGGCGCGCTAGTATGCTTCAAGTCGCGCTGAATTATTGTAAACTACGGTAATGATAATGAGTCTACAAAGCCGTTTTTTTTTTCTACAAGCAGTTTAACATGATTATTTTCAGAAAAACGTGGTCTACCTCCAAAAGGAGGTGGCTAAGTCGTCGGTAGACGTGACTAAAGTTGTAGTGCTCACGGCAGTAGAGTGAGTATCTCAGCCGATTCTAACACCTCCTCATTGATCTTGATCGCATATATATTGGCGATCAAGGTCAATGGTTAATATATAAATAATAATGAATGAATTTTTCTCTCATAAAGTGTTAAGTTTTCTCAATATTTGTTTGAACATATAAGCGAATATGGGTGCTGCACATGAAAGAAAAAATAGAGTGGAGATTATAGTGGAATTAGAATGGAGTAGTGATGATGAGTTAAGTGAAGCTGAAGAAGATATCAAGGACGACATTAATGAGGAGCAAGATGATATAGACGAGGTAGATATTGAGGAGGAAGAAGTTGAGGAAGACATATTTTAAATAGAAACTATTATTTTAATCGATGATATGGATTGTAGAATGCATGACTTTGATTAATTCAATAGATTTTTTAATTATACATATAATGCTAAGATGTTTATTGTTACTAATATAAATAAGTATATGTAATTTATAAATTTGAAATGATTTCACAGATAAAACAGTATAATATTAAGCATAACTTTCGATGAGGTGTATATAAGGTGACGGTCGTTCTATTCCAGCTACAGTTGACCCGGTACAGTGGAGGTGTCGCTTTTATTCAGTGCATAGTTGGAAAACAATAATAAGTTAATATGTTTGAATGTGAATACTGTGGGAAGACGTTTACTCGAGAAGATAACAGAAGTCGCCACATGTTAACTTCTTGTAAATGGAAGAGAATGAAATTTAACGATAACGAAGTAGAATTAATGAAATGTGAAATCTGTGATGCATATGTAGAAACAAATTGTTATACTGCACATATCCGCAGTACTTTACACCGAACTAAAGCGTTCGTAATAATCGACAACGGTGTAAAGAAGAGTGTAGGCACGTTCGGGGATAGAATAGTAAGTTATCAAATATGTGATTCGTCTCGCATATACATTGATGTGGAAGAATTTGCAAATAATATTAGGGAGAAAGTGATAGCACTTATGGATAGTATTCTAAGTATACATACTTCTATTAAAGTGAATTTGGAATTGTATGGCTTATATTACTTATTGACCAAGGAGAATGTAGAAATAAAATCGTTTAATACTCGAAATAAAGTCATAACCCATGGAAGTAATTTATATGAGCTATACGCAGATTTTATTGATGAGATTAAGAATAAAATGAGTGAATTTCAGGAGCGGGATTCAAGTAAAATAAGATTGTTAATTATTTCCTCACAGTGTTATAAATTACTATTTTACTATATTTCGGGGTGGACATTAGTAGTAGACCTACAGGGGTTCTGTGACAGTTTGGCCTTGAAACTTTAACAGCCCGGTGCCTCTTTAGGGTGAAGTTAGCGGTCAGAGGTCACTGACGTAAACAAGATCAAATGTTATCGCTGGCCTGCGGTAATCTCCACGTGTCATTTTTTTTGTCTGCCATTGACGTCACTGCCAATGTTTGCGGCCTTGAGACTTTAACAGCACGGTGCCTCTTTGGGTGAAGCTCTAGGTCGAAGATCATTGACGCAAACTCTGCGCGTGTAATTTTTTTCGTCTGCCATTGTCGTCACTGGCAATGTTGTAGCAATGGGCAGGTGTATGTTTGCGCTAGACTGCACTAGGGTGGGTAGGTGTAGTTTTAGGCTAGGCTGCACTTGGGTGGGTAAATGTATTTTTGGCCTAGGGGTGGCCAGGCTTGTGCAGATATGTCTGGCCCAGACTCACCTATACTTGTCCAGGTATGTTTACCTGTATGTTTAGTCAGGGTAAGGGTTCCAGATAATTAAAAGATAAGCAACTTGATTGATATTTTTATTATATTCAAGTAATAACTATATACATTTATTTCAATTAAAAGTTAAAGACTAATTTAGATATACGAAATAAAGCATCCTTTTTTATAAATACGTATTCAATATTTACAATTGTACATTTTTTATTATTTTCTATTTTACAAGAATTACAATATTTTCCATCTATTTCTGTTCTTTTTCCAGTGTTGTGATGTTTTAAACAAGGACGAAATTCTTCTAACAAAGCTTGTTTCTGAGCTGATAAAGTACCCCATAATAATTCTAATTCCATATTTTCTATTCTTGTTTGAAATATATATATATTGGTATATAATCAAATAAATTTAAATCTAATCGTAAGATTGAATTACCATTATCTAAATGTTCAATAATTGAACCAACTTTTTCTACGATCTCATTCATTGTTGAGAGTTAAAACGTTTTTAAGTTATTTAAAAATTTTTTTTTATTTATGTATAAAACAAAATTCCTTATTTTTAAAAAGATTACTAAACTGAGGATCGATATCGTTTAGAAAATCATTAATATTTTCCTACCAATAATAATTATAATAAATAGCGTTAGTATAACCAGTCAGTTCTGTAATATTGAAAAGTCCACAATACATTTTGCTTTCAAAGTTTGTAATTGGATAGAAACCTCCATATGAACCGATGATGTATCCTACTGTAGAATTTTCTTCACTTAAAATTGGTGTTTCTAAAATAAAAATTAAATGTATACAGGAATATTATGAATAATTAAGTATCGTACCAAAGGGTATATAATCTTCTGTATAAAATGTTGGATATTCATTTAAAATCAGAGAATCTTTATGTTTCTCTGTTAAAAGAAATGGTCCATTTGAAATATTATATTTAAATTTATTAATAAAAACACTTGATGATTGAACATTATTTGATATTAGAATTAATAAGAAAATAATAAACGTTGAATACATTTTATTAAATGAAAGTTTTGTAAATACTAATTTATTATTGCTTGAACTAAATTATTTAAACCAAATAATTTTTTTCCCCCCACTTACCTATATTTTTTTTTACTGCTTTTGGAGCGTCTTCTTTAGAATGGTGGATGTGGAGTATTGCAGTCTGAACAATCTTCAGTCTTTATAACTTGATATACTTTTTTCTTGCAAATATAACAAATTGAAATTTCAAATGGTTGACGTTCTTCTTCAACTAATTCATGAATATTTTTACTCTTTATTAGAGCAAAACGATCAAAGTTATTAGAATCTTCTCCGTTCTGACATATGTCACAAATGAGAAATATTTTTGTTATTCCAGGTGGATGATAGTTATCGAAATTTTTTGTTATCCAACAAAATTTCTTTTAAATCTTTGTATTATCAGCAACATCTATACTACGTCTTGATATATGTACATCTGTACATCAACATTCACATACCATTTTGTATTTGTTATTATTGAGTTCGATGTTTGAAGTTATTCACTAATATATAATTATTTTATGTTTGCACATGCGCAGAGTAAAATTACTTTCGGATGAGACTGTAGATGCGCGAGCGATGACGTTACAAAAATACTGAACACCTTGAAAACATTGAGCAGTCTTGACAATATAGGCGGCAGTTTTAAATTAACTCGTTACTCGTAAACAGTTTACGAGTAACCAGAAGCAGAAGCAGACAGTTATCGCAGACCTGAAGATGGCAAATGTGATTTTGCCGAAACATCGTCCAGAAACCAGCACCGGTCTTTACAAAGACCAAACAATGGAAACGCGGAAGAAAACCCGGAATCCAGTTACAACACATACTACTACCCGCGTAAACCTGAAAGAAAACATATATATATATATATATATATATATATAATATTTTCGTGACCTTGGTATGATATGGTAAATTCTATCAGTTGGCGATTAAAGGTCTGGCTTTACTTCAAAGTATATATATTTAAAACAACCCTACATGTTTCGGCAATGGTGCCTTTATCAAGACATGATGTCTTAGATGTCTTTATGCCTTTGCTTGATAAAGGCATCATTGCCGAAACATGTAGGGTTGTTTTAAATATATATACTTTGAAGTAAAGCCAGACCTTTAATCGCCAACTGATTGAATTTACTATATATATATATATATATATATATTGTAATGATGCAAGGCATACACATTGAGCTGCATCTGAAATGGGAAAAATAAGATATATAAAGTAAGAAAAGGGTAATAAAAGGTTATGTAAGTGATATTACCAAGTATTAGTAGAGTCGAAGTGCATACGAATTTTAATAACGACAATATTATTTTCTTAAATTTCTTTATTTATATTTCTTTCATTAATTTCTTACTTATTATTTCTTATTCAAATTTCAAATATTAGCGCGAAAAACACATATTCAAATTCATATGCATTTTTAATTTATATCGACGCTAGTAAGCCACGCCTACAAATTGACATCTGGCAAATGTAAATATTTATCGTGCGCAGTACTCAATTTGTAACATTAAGTTTTACATTAACCTAACTTGTTAATTTATTAAATAATTTTTAAAATCTGTAAGAATAGTAATATTAGTCAAATTCCATCTATTTAAATATGTTGATAAGGTAAAACATCGAGACTTTTTGGCATCATTAGATAGCTAAGTTTGGTAAAACAGACAAGCGCTATCGGCATCATCCTTTGAAATTCATAAAATAATAGACGCATTTTTTTCGACCGAATCTTAGAAATCTCAAAATATTAATAATTCAAACGCTAATTCAGTGAAAAAGTTATCAAAAGTATCCTGCATTAATATTAATTCAATCAACAAGTGATACTCTACAAGATATTTAGACTTTTACGTATAAACGTAAAACAAAGCGTCATTGACATAGTATCATCCATAATCACAAGGAATTCTGGAGATATATTATCAAGAAAGAACCACAGACCATCTACTGAACTGTTTATCGTCAATCTACGTCAATACCTTATATTCAGCAGCCAAACAAGAACGCAGGGAGATATTAGGCATTAGGAACCAAGTCCGAAGAAAAACTTCGATAGCGTCATCAAGAACGGCTACCCACACCGCCAACAATTTGATCAGCGATCGGACTATTTTCGAACGCCAAGACTTATCCATTTTGAAGCGTGCAATCTACAAATCAAACAACAGGTTTACTATAAACACTGGCTAAACACATAGCGTATTTATTATTCAATTTTTCAATTCTTTTAATTATACACAAATAAAATTCTCGATTTTGTTTACCTTAACCTATAACGTCCTATACTAATATTAATATTAAATAAAAACCAATTTTAACGTAACAACATTAATTTAAAAGGTACTCACCTATTTATTTAAAAGATCATTTGTATTGTAATCCATATTTTTATAATTTCGTAACACACATAACCTTTTTTTTTTCTTGTTAACACCTTGTCGTCACTTATATATAGTTCATAAATTTAACCCTTTCCTATACATGTTATTTTATTACAGTTTTCTTTTATAGCAATAAACTTAATATTTTTATTATCATATCAATCTTTTATTCGTCTATATTTACTTGTAGGAGTTATTTCTTTAAGCCTTAACATTAATAGTTTACTTTTATGGAAGCAACAACTTATATCTAACGAAGAGCCTGAGATTTCACATTTAATTAAGCTTTTTAATTTAGTTTCATGCGATCCGACTAGTTGGCAATTTAAAACACAGATCGAGCAGTTTGAGGAGTTATATAAAGGCGCCCATCTTTTAATTTCTAAATTAATATTTTTTTTTTGAACTCATTCATTATATTTATTATCACCTCTACAGCTATTCATCATTTGTCACTTTAACGTTGAGGTCTATCACAGAATTACATCATTTGACGCAACAACGTGGAGGCCAGATTGCTTCTTTTAAATAACTCGACTACAACATAAATTAGGACAAATAATTGCTTCATTCAAAATTATTTTACATATATAATTTAGACGAAAGGTGTATGTTATTACTGTAGTTGTGTGTAGAATTGTGTACCTATTTTTCCTATTGTTCAGCTGATTTTTACCTACAATTCTTCACATCCCAGACTTTGAAGGAGTTACGGATATAGTAAAGGTTAGTGAAGGGGAAATATCACCTTGTATGTACGTTGTTTATTTAACTTTTGTCCACTTATATTATTATTGTGTCTCGAATATTGTTTATACATATTTGAATCATAAATTTCTACTCATCAACTATTCATTATAATAATTCTATTAACAATTAAAGAAAAATATCAATATAAACTCTTTGCATAATATTAATTCAATCAATATTAATATGGACACCAGACACAGGACAAAAGCAGTAAAGGACACTACGGAAGAAGACAGGGCTGAACAGGGAGACATTCCGGTTGCACAAACGTCTACAGCTGAAGAGGTAAGTTCACCAGATAACAGCCAGGTGATGATGAACATGCTACAGACACTAATGACACAAATAAATGATTTAAAACAAGATAACAAAGACTTAAAACAAGATTTGACTAATAAGATAGAATCAACTAACAATGATTTAAAACAAGATAACAAAGACTTAAAACAAGATTTGACAAATAAATTAGATACTAACAACGATAACTTAAAACAGGACATAACTAATCTGAGTACTGACTTATCGGCAAAATTAGAGGCTAACACGAAAAAAATTAATGAAAGATTTGAACTCAATAATGCGCATATAGACAACAAATTAAGTGCTTTCAAGGTAGATTTAGAGGGTAAAATAGCTGAGATTTCTACAGCTCAGAAAAAGATGGAGGAGAACGAGCTGAAATACCTAATAAAACTAGATGAAACCGTTAACTTACAGAACTTACATTGGGCAAAACAGTTAGAGGCAACAACAAACGAAATACATAATGATGCCGAACAGAGACTAATAACTACAACTAAAAATATACAACAAAATGTAGACAAATTGATTTCAGAGAATAATACTATATTTAATACAAAATTGACTAATTTTAACAAAATAAATGTAGACAATACTGAACAATTAAAAATAACGTTAAACCAAGATATTAATAGTCAAATAAGTCAATGCAAAGATCATAATAACCAAGAAATAAACACAGTTAGACAAAATTTAGATGCTATAATCACTACCAATAATGATAATTACACTAACACGCAAGCTAACATTAAACAATTAGAAAATAAAATTAGAAATTATTTTACATCAACAAATTACAATAATACTAACAATAACTCTATTAAGATAGAAAATCTACATCATTTCGACGGGGACATTACAAGAGTACACCCCATGACGTACCTTAGCTGTTTATTACGTTATTTAGAGGATGTTTCGGAGGAGAAACATAAAATGGAGGTTATTCGTGTAACTTTACGTTATAGTGCACAAGAGTGGTTTCAAAGAATTGAGGACCATTGCAATTCTCT
Organism: Melolontha melolontha; assembly: GCA_935421215.2. Taxonomy (NCBI): domain Eukaryota; kingdom Metazoa; phylum Arthropoda; class Insecta; order Coleoptera; family Scarabaeidae; genus Melolontha; species Melolontha melolontha. Next base: position 79,283,358 of record OW285241.1, read on the forward strand.
TGACCAGTTCGTTGCACTCTTCACAAAAAATTACTGGGATGAAACGCAGCAAAATCGAGCAAAAATACGGTTATTGACAGGTAAATACAGATTAGGACAAGTCTCACGTGAAACATACGCCTCTCGCATATACAATCAGTGTAAGCACTTGAATGATATAGACGAATCAATGATTGCCAGGCAACTCCTGAATCATTTTATCTACACTGATACTCAAGCGATAATATGTCAAAGGGTGACTAATATGGATTCACTTATAGACATATTAAGAAGGTTAGATGATTTTACGGAAAATAACCATCAGCCACAACACATTTATCGCAATCCCAATAATCGCAATTATCCGTCTCAAAATTTAAACAACAATAACAACAATCAAATAAATTCACCACCTCAAAGATACAATAATTCTAACTTTAATAACCGGAATCAAAATACTTCAAGACCGTACAACAATCATAACAATTATAATAATAATTACAGCCATAATGTAAATAATGACCGCAATCAACCAAATAACCCACCGAATAGACAAAATTTTAACTTCCAGCCGACAAGATACAATAACAATAATAATTATTTTAATCACAATAATCGCTTAACGGATCACCAACAAAATAATAATAATTCGAATAATTATTCTAATCAACAAGGACGAGGATTTAACCATATACGAAATCGTGGTCGTGGTCAAATAAATCATATTAGCAGACGTCACCGATCTGTGTCGCCTATACGTACAAACATGGAGGAGGTATTAAAAAAAACGTCAATTTCACAAGTGGACCTCTATACCGACCCAATACCAGGTCCGTCAACACGCCAGAATTGAGAACACCAAACGACTATAGCATACCATTTAAGATAGATACTATTACTTTTTATCAAAATCCGGAAGAATTCATTAATGTAGAAGATGCAGGCAACCAAACTACCCAAATATATACATTACCCATTGTAAAATTAAAATTTGAAAATATCTTTTTATATTGCTTAATTTATACAGGAGCAGAAATCACTTTATTGAAAGCAGAAAAAGCTAAAAACATACGGGGATACGAGAAGAACATTATAAAAACCAAAGGGACAGACATCATTGCTGCGAACGGAAAACGCATGGGGACGGTAACAAAACAATTATCTACAGAAATATTCATCAACAAATCAAAATACATCATACATTGCTATATAATTGACAAACTACAATACGACTGTATAATAGGTATTGACAGCATAAAAGTCTCAGAATGATCTTAGATTTTGAAAATGGTATACTTAATATAGATGATAATAAAGTAATGTTTGAGAAACAATTGTCAGACGAAGAATTAAAAGGTTATAACCTATATAAGAAGGAAGTGCTTATGAGAGAAATCAATAATATTATGTTAAATAAAGAACCGTGCTATAGAAGAGATTATGAGGGGAATAATGTTACAGAAGGAAAAATAATTGAATTTGAGAATACTAATATTGGAATAGAGAGAATGGAAGTTATGCAAGGAACGAAGAATAGTCACGAGGGAGGAGATGTAGTCGAGATTAGAATGGATAACCAAATAAATAATACAATAAATAATTTTGAAGATATAAAGAATTTTATAGAGAACTCAAATATACCATATACAACAGTCATAGCAGACTTAATAGCAATCTTACATAACAATATCACATTAATTAATAATGATGTAGTGTTCGCAAAAGGATATCAGCATCCGATAAATATAGATAACGAAGATCCATTAATAAGCAAAAATTACCCCATCCCGTATCATTATCAACAAAAAGTGAGTCAGGAACTGGAAAGATTAGAACAGACTGGCATAATAGAGAAGTCTAATACCTACTTTATTAATCCTATAGTGATAGTCCAAAAGAAAGACTTATCTCTACGGATTTGTTTAGATGCAAGAGCTTTGAATCGAAGAATCAAACCCGAATTCGAAATGCCGCAAAATATAGATGTATTGTTAACAAAATGTGGTAATAAGCCCATTTACAGCAAATTAGATCTCAAGAATGCATTTTGGCTTATCAACTTAGAACCTGAATCGAGAAAATATTGTGGTTTTCTTGTGAATGGTATTGTTTATCAATTTAGAGTGTGCCCATTTGGCTTAAAAACATCGCCAGCCGCCCTTATTAGATTTCTACATAAAATATTGGATAAATACAACGAATTCGCATTACACTATCTTGATGATATAATAATATTTTCCGAGAGTGTAGAACAGCATTTACAGCACCTCAACATAATTCTTAACACTTTAACAACGGAAGGTATGAAATTAAACCTATTAAAATGTCAATTTTTCCGTCAAGAAATAAATTACCTTGGCTATGTGATAAATAAAGAAAACATCTTACTAGATCCAACACGCCTTGATGAAATTAAGAATTACACCAGACCAAAGAACCTAAAAACACTACGAGGATTCTTAGGTGTATTGAACTACTATCGCAAATTCATTTCCCACTATAGTGAAAGAACTATACCTTTATTGGAGCTTTTGAAGAAAGGAAAGAAATGGACATGGACTTCAGAATATGAAAATTGCTTCATTCAGTTAAAAGAAAGTTTTGTCGAGAATTTAAAACTTCACCACCCAGATTTTACATTGCCATTTGTAGTCAGAACTGATGCATCACATCAAACCATCGCCGCAGAACTAGTACAAATTAAAGACAACATCGAAACGCCTATCTATTTCATTTCTAGAACACTTAAAGCCTGTGAAACTAGATATACAATATCAGAAAAGGAAATGTTAGCTATAGTATTTGCTTTAACAAAGTTAAGATATTATCTCATTGGTAAAAGTTTTACACTTGAAACAGACCATAAAGCTTTAGTTAATATTATGAGTTGTAAACTAAATAATAGCCGCATATATAGGTGGACACTGCTCATACAACAGTATGAATTCAAGATTGTATACAAACCAGGGAAAGAAATGATTACAGCGGATGCTCTAACCAGACAAGACGGGGATGTAAAACGACAAAATATCTGTATAAATTTGGTACAACTTCAAAAACAGGGAATATTTTCTAACAACAAACTATTATCAATACAATCAGGTCCAGAATTCATGGAGATACTTCAACACTTGAGGGAAACAGGAACTTACAAAGGCATGTCACTAAGAGATAATTTTATTGTAAAGCAAATAGGTAAGAACATTGTTTATGTCACAAATGAGAAACATACGAGGGAAATAACTGACTATTTACATTATACCTACACACATATAGGAGCTCGAAAATGCTGGCTACTGTTCAGAGAAGCGTTCTATTGTATTAACGACGAGAGAATCATTAAAAGCGTTATCAAGCACTGCCGAACATGTGAACTTGCGAAGGATAAGAATTATACCAACACAAATATCAGCCACAACATTGTAACGTACGATAATTTAGAACTTATATCTATAGATTTTCTTACCAATTTAATACCAAGTACGAAAGGCTATAAAAATATACTGGTGATTTGCGATATCTTTTCCAAATTTATTAAATTAATTCCCACACAGAAATGCAACACTAATACTGTACTACAAGCATTAACAGACTATTTCTTACAATATGGCAAACCGTTAGCAATTTTATCCGATCACGCGACGTATTTTACTAGTGACAGATACAAGGACTTTTTACACTTACACAATATACGTACTTATTATACATCAATACGTTATCCACAGGGCAATCCGACAGAACGATATATACTCTAAATGAATGAAATAATGAAACTCTAAAATATCTAAGAATTCTCTTAAATGATAATCACAATAAATGGGCCAAATATTTACAACAAATAGAATTCACCTTAAACAATACACCCAGTACAGTTCATAACCATTGTCCTATAACTATTTTTACTGGACAACCACCGCAAAGACCATGGACAGATCCAGAAGCCATCAACTTCAACGAACGACTAATGGAAGTGAGAGAGAAATTGTTGACTAAGAAAATTAAATGGGAAAGGAAAAGGAACACCGTTGATAAAAAATATAAGACATATAATCTAGATGATAGAGTTATAGTTAAAAGTTTAAGAGTTTCTAATCTTAAAAATAAAATAATGGGAAAACTGCTCAAACCTTATCAAGGACCATATATTATTAACAGAATCCTAGGCAATAACACTTACGAATTGAAGGAAGAAGAAACCGGATATATAAAGGGTAGATATCATATCACGATGTTGCAAGATTACGCATCAGAACAATAGATTACAATTGAATATGAATACAGTCTTAAAAATTATTAATATTATTGAAAGGTATGTTATAGCTCGTAAATTATAAGATTATAATAACAATAACTAATAAATTATACAAAAACTATAAATATAAACAAAGATAACAGTAATATTAAGATAAATAATAATTAAATAAACTAAAACTTATACTAAAAAAGGAACAAGAAACTAAAGATTTAATAGATCATATGTACAATAAAAAAAAAAAAAGGAATTTAATAGTGCCATTAAACATTTCTTGAATATTAGTTATATATAAAATAGAAGAAGTTATTCCTGTTAATAGATAAATACATTTTTATAATCATTACTCATTATTCTTAAATTCGTTGACACATATAATAAGATTTGTATAGCAAGGTTGTTATTTTCCATTTCATGTATCTAGTTAGGGAAAAGAATATCCTCATCTGTACATTCAGACATTTTTTCCACGGGGATAATGTAATGATGCAAGGCATACACATTGAGCTGCATCTGAAATGGGAAAAATAAGATATATAAAGTAAGAAAAGGGTAATAAAAGGTTATGTAAGTGATATTACCAAGTATTAGTAGAGTCGAAGTGCATACGAATTTTAATAACGACAATATTATTTTCTTAAATTTCTTTATTTATATTTCTTTCATTAATTTCTTACTTATTATTTCTTATTCAAATTTCAAATATTAGCGCGAAAAACACATATTCAAATTCATATGCATTTTTAATTTATATCGACGCTAGTAAGCCACGCCTACAAATTGACATCTGGCAAATGTAAATATTTATCGTGCGCAGTACTCAATTTGTAACATTAAGTTTTACATTAACCTAACTTGTTAATTTATTAAATAATTTTTAAAATCTGTAAGAATAGTAATATTAGTCAAATTCCATCTATTTAAATATGTTGATAAGGTAAAACATCGAGACTTTTTGGCATCATTAGATAGCTAAGTTTGGTAAAACAGACAAGCGCTATCGGCATCATCCTTTGAAATTCATAAAATAATAGACGCATTTTTTTCGACCGAATCTTAGAAATCTCAAAATATTAATAATTCAAACGCTAATTCAGTGAAAAAGTTATCAAAAGTATCCTGCATTAATATTAATTCAATCAACAAGTGATACTCTACAAGATATTTAGACTTTTACGTATAAACGTAAAACAAAGCGTCATTGACATAGTATCATCCATAATCACAAGGAATTCTGGAGATATATTATCAAGAAAGAACCACAGACCATCTACTGAACTGTTTATCGTCAATCTACGTCAATACCTTATATTCAGCAGCCAAACAAGAACGCAGGGAGATATTAGGCATTAGGAACCAAGTCCGAAGAAAAACTTCGATAGCGTCATCAAGAACGGCTACCCACACCGCCAACAATTTGATCAGCGATCGGACTATTTTCGAACGCCAAGACTTATCCATTTTGAAGCATGCAATCTACAAATCAAACAACAGGTTTACTATAAACACTGGCTAAACACATAGCGTATTTATTATTCAATTTTTCAATTCTTTTAATTATACACAAATAAAATTCTCGATTTTGTTTACCTTAACCTATAACGTCCTATACTAATATTAATATTAAATAAAAACCAATTTTAACGTAACAACATTAATTTAAAAGGTACTCACCTATTTATTTAAAAGATCATTTGTATTGTAATCCATATTTTTATAATTTCGTAACACACATAACCTTTTTTTTTTCTTGTTAACACCTTGTCGTCACTTATATATAGTTCATAAATTTAACCCTTTCCTATACATGTTATTTTATTACAGTTTTCTTTTATAGCAATAAACTTAATATTTTTATTATCATATCAATCCTTTATTCGTCTATATTTACTTGTAGGAGTTATTTCTTTAAGCCTTAACATTAATAGTTTACTTTTATGGAAGCAACAACTTATATCTAACGAAGAGCCTGAGATTTCACATTTAATTAAGCTTTTTAATTTAGTTTCATGCGATCCGACTAGTTGGCAATTTAAAACACAGATCGAGCAGTTTGAGGAGTTATATAAAGGCGCCCATCTTTTAATTTCTAAATTAATATTTTTTTTTTGAACTCATTCATTATATTTATTATCACCTCTACAGCTATTCATCATTTGTCACTTTAACGTTGAGATCTATCACAGAATTACATCAATATATATATATATATATATCAATTTATATTATAACCCCAAGGATAAGTATCTGTAAATAAATAGCTAACAATTCTTTTATCATCAGATGAACTAATAGCAATTTTTGATTGCTTAATTGTATATACTTCATATTTATAAGTTCTAATACTATTTTGATTTGCAATTAATGTTTTATTATTGAATAAGCAGTTGTAGTAATCATCAACTGAATAGTTTTTAATGTAGACTTTGTAACACCTTTAGCTTTTTTATAAATCCCTAAATTGTTTAAATTATTTTGAATAGTAGCTATATTCTCCCTTTGAAATTCTAATTTATTTTTTAAATTGATAATACCATTTTCATCTGTTAATACTTTTATAGCGTACATTTTGGATCTTAAACCAATAAATTCAGTCATTATTTTACCATTATTTTCATCTTTCATAAGACCAATAACTTTTTTGTTCGCTAAGGGAATATTATATTCATTATTTGATTTATAGTCAGAAGTATCAAATAGGTGAATATCTCGTTTTATGTAGTTATATATATCATCAACAAAAATATGATAAATAAGCGAATCAGTGTCACAATATTACAATTTTGCTTTATTTTCAAAGTTATTTAATATATAATTATGTTGAAATAAGTTATTTATATCTTATTTTAGCATTTATTTCTGGTATGTTGGTGGTAGGAAATAAGTTGGTTACTTTTGTTTTTTTCTTTTTGACAAGTAGATAATAGTTACATAAAATAATAATGACATGTATGGTATAAACACTTTTGTAAATTATTAGAACAAAATATAAAATAGTAAAGATAGTTAACACCTTTTACGTTTCACAACAGGTTATGGGCCCAGTTGCGTTATAAGCAAAAGGTAGAAATTTCAACTTAAAAATTATGGATGTAGTTGAATTAAAGAAAACTATCTCACTAGATGGAAACGGGACAAATTACCAAGCATGGAAATTCCAGTTGGTTATCATACTAAAAACCTCTGCTTTGTATGATATTGTGGAAGGTAAAATAAAAAGCTCAAATGATGAAGCAGAAAAGAAAGTGTGGGAAGAAAATGATTTGAAAGCTCAAAGAACCATAATTATGTCAGTTCATGAAAAAGTAATTACACATTTAATAGCATGTAAAACCTCAAATGAGATGTGGGTGAGAATTGAACTATATGGTAGAAAAACGGAAACAAGTTTACATTCTTTGCAACAAAAGTTTTATACATATACTTACAAGGGAGAAGGAGTTGCACAGCATATAGCTGACTTGGAAAGTTTAAGTCATGAGTTAAAAACGTGTGGTGAAGAAATAAGTGAGAATATGTTAATAAATAAAATTCTCATGACATTACCTGAGGAATTTAAACATTTTCATTCAGCATGGGACAGTTCAACAGATAAAACATTGAACAAATTAACATCGAGACTAATCTCAGAAGAAGATAGAATCAAAACAAGAGAAACTAGTCCAAACGTAGCTGGAGCATTAACGGTCAAGAAAGTAGGCACAAAAACAAATAAAACATATGGCTCTAAAGATAGAAAATATTCAAAGAAAAATGTAATATGTCATTTTTGTAAGAAACAAGGTCATTTCGAAAGAGAATGTTGGTTTAAGAAAGGTAAAAATAGTAGTCCTAATGTTGCAACGAACAATGATCATTATGCACTTGTCAGTAATATCACTGATAACACAAGTAAATGGTACTTAGACAGTGGTGCTAGTCATCACATGACAGCAAATGAAGAATGGTTTAGTCATTATGAAACATTAACAAATAAAGAATACATCATAATTGGAGATGGTACTAAATTAGAAGCAATTGGCAAAGGAAATATAGAGGTAGATATTAAAAATGGAAATTGCATGACCAGTTGTACAATTCAAAATGTTTTGCATGTTCCAAAACTTAAATGTAATCTGTTATCAGCAAGTGCAATTGTTGATCTTGGATATGTTATTATAACTCTTCAAGAGGAATGCCATGTTAAAAAGCAAAATAAAACAATTTTAATTGGAAAGAGAAATGGAAATTTGTTTGAAATAGAAATGGGTATCAAGCATTGTAATCGTGTTAATTTTGTGAATGCAAAAAAGGAACGCTCACTAGAAGAATGGCACCAAATTTTGGTACATCAAAACATCCAGCAATGTAAAAAATTTTTAAGAAAGCATGATATAAATGTTACAGAAGAAAAGGATATACAGTGTGATTCCTGTATTTTTGGAAAACATACTAGAAAGTCGTTTCAAACTTCAACTTCAGAAACAAGTCATCCTGGAGAAATTATACACATGGATGTTTGTGGACCAATGGAGAAACCTTCTGTTGGAGGATCGAGGTATTTCCTGTTACTTAAAGATGATTATTCCCATTACCGGACCGTGTATTTCATTCAAAATAAGAATGAAGTATATGAAAAAATGAAAGAATTTATAATAAGATTCAAATTAGACACAGACCACAAAATAAAGATTTTTAGGTCAGACAATGGCTTGGAATTTGTAAACAGAGATGTTAAGCAACTTTTAAACAGGTATGGTATAAGACATCAGTTAACAGTAAAATATACTCCAGAACAAAATGGTTCTGCTGAAAGGGAAATGCGGACATTAGTGGAAGCTGGTAGAGCTTTGTTATATCAGAAACAGCTTGATAAAAGTCTGTGGGCTGAGGCTATAAATACTGCTGTGTATATTATTAATAGAACTGGTACTAGCTCAATTCCAGATAAAACACCCTTTGAATTAATTTTTAAGAGGAAGATAGATCTTGATAAATTTGAAATATTTGGCAGTGAAGTTTTTGTTCACATACCAAAGGAAAAGAGGCAAAAATGGGATTGGAAAAGTAAAGAAGGCATTTTTGTTGGTTATTCAGAAGAAACAAAAGGGTATAAAATATATTTTCCTGTGGATAAGAAAATGGATGTCTGTCGTGATGTAATATTTAAAAGGAAGTCTGAAAATTTACTGATAGTTGGAGAAGAAAAAGCTACACAAACAAGAACAAAGGAACAAGAAGCTTTTACAGATGGCAAAATTGTAGAAAGTTTGGAAACTGTTTTAGAAGAAAATTCCCCAGAACAAAGGTTATTAAGAAATCGCACAATGATAAATATACCAAGTAAATATGATGATTATGTATGTTTCATGGCATCAGAGCAAATTGAATACTCAGATGCAGTAAAAGACGAAAAATGGAAATTGGCAATGAAAGAAGAAATTGAAGCATTAAACACTAACACAACTTGGACTCTGGTAGAATGTCCTAAAAATAGGAAACCAATTAACAATAAATGGGTATTTCGAAAGAAGGAAACTGGTATTTATAAGGCACGACTTGTAGCCAAGGGATGTAGTCAGGTGTATGGTAAAGATTATTTGGAAACCTTCAGTCCAGTTGCACAGTATAAATCTATTCGATTAATTTTACGAATTGCTGCATTACATAATATGGAATTAGCACAATTTGATATCAAAACAGCATTTTTGAATGGTCCAATAGAAGAAGAGATCTACATGCAACAGCCAACAGGATTTGAAGATGAAACTGAAAGAGTATGTCAGTTAAACAAATGCATATATGGGTTGAAACAAGCTCCTAGAAATTGGAATAGAAAGTTTGTTGAAACACTAAAGCAATTCAATTTAGTGCAATCTGAAAATGACCCTTGTGTATTTTTCAATTTCAAAAAAGAAATATTATTTTTAGTGATATATGTAGATGATGGACTGGTTGCATCTAGCAGTAAAGATCAAATCGAAAAACTTTTAAGTTATCTTCAAAGCAATTTTGAAATAAAAACTGAACCTTTAAAACTCTATTTAGGTATGGAGATTAATAAAATGGAAGATGGAACAATATTTATAAAACAAGAAAATTATATTAATAAACTCTTGGACAAATTTAATATGAGCAATTGTAAGTCAGTGTCAGTTCCTTGTTCAACAAAGGATTTAGAAAATGAGGACAGTTCTTTGTGTGAAGCACCTTATCGCGAAGCTATAGGAGGTTTACTCTTCCTGTCATCAGTTAGCAGACCCGATATTACTTTTGCAGTCAATAAGTTAACTCGATATATGGAGATACCACGTTCAAATCATTGGGAGGGAGTTAAAAGAATACTTAGATATCTTAGTGGAACAAAAGACTATGGTTTAAAATTTGACCCCCATTCAGAAGAGAAAGAACCATTACTCTGTTACACAGATGCAGACTATGCTGGAGATGTGTCAACACGAAGATCCACTTCAGGGTATGCACTAATATTAAAAGATGGAATAATTGATTGGTATACAAGACGTCAAGGAACAGTTTCTTTATCAACAGCTGAAGCAGAGTATGTGGCAGCTACAGAAGCGATAAAGGAAGCAATACCAATGATGAAATTGTGTAAGGAAATTAGTGTTTGTGAATCTTTTGCAACTCTAAAAGTTGACAATCAAAGTGCATTAAAAATGTTAAGTGATGAAACGGCACATAAGCGTACAAAGCACATAGACGTTCGTGTTCACTTCTTAAGAGATAAACTTAATGAAGTTTTTGAATTACAATATGTTAGTAGCGAAGATCAGCTGGCGGACATATTTACTAAAGGACTCACAAAATATCGTTTCGAATATATAAGAGATAAAATAAATGTTAAAAGGAGGGAGTGTTGAAATAAGTTATTTATATCTTATTTTAGCATTTATTTCTGGTATGTTGGTGGTAGGAAATAAGTTGGTTACTTTTGTTTTTTTCTTTTTGACAAGTAGATAATAGTTACATAAAATAATAATGACATGTATGGTATAAACACTTTTGTAAATTATTAGAACAAAATATAAAATAGTAAAGATAGTTAACACCTTTTACGTTTCACAACAAATTATAATGAAAATCATATAGATACGTTTTGGAAATGTCTAAAACTGACATACCAATGTAAATAGGTTTAGTAAAATTTACTTTTAGTTTTCGCATCTCTATAATTACCATATCTGTGTCAAATATATCACAGCTACGAAAATTTGGTTGTGAAATATAATATTTAGCTCCATACCGTCCAGACCATTTAGTTACTAATTTTACATCACGATACTTTCGAACATTTTCCATTGTTTTTCCATATACAGAGTTAATCATTAATTTATAAAAATGTTTTTCAAATTCGTTTTTACTTTCTTTTCTCATGTCAGTATTTATGTCAATATATTGTTTTAACCAGTATGATTGCTTAAATTTTAATATTTTATGAATTTTATGAATTTTTAATCCAAGTTGTAATGCCTGTTTTAATGCTACATAATGAATTACGTATTTTTCTTTTTTAAATAATGTTGTCATTAATTTAGGTAATTTATTTTTTTGAAATTGGTGATACTAAGTGTGCTGGACATAGAGGTAAATCTTTATGCTTTTCAAAAAGTTGTTTTGGATATGAAATATCAACCTCATATACATATCCATAAGTTGAATCTTTAGAAATTTCTAGAATATTTGGTATCGAATAAATATGTTACCCATTCAAATTCACCTGTTGGTAAAATTTGTGACATTGACATACCATATAAGTTATTTATATCAAAATACATTAAATATGACGATTTTTCTTGTGTATTGTATTTATCTTTCATATATATTGCTATGAATAGTGAGTTAGAAGTTGGATGTACCACTATTCACACCAACTCTGTCCAGCTTAGATACTCAGTCGGTTACTTTTCTTTTAATGAGACTGCTTTCCTCTCCGGGTTTCCAATGGAAAACGTGGAAAACACAATAATGTTAGTTAACTATTCTTATATTGGACGCCACTCAAAACTTGTTTGAGAAAATATTTAATAAAGTCTTTGAGTTATTTAAAAACTCAAAAGAAAAAAGGTAGAATTCAAAAACACAATGAAATTAAAATGAAATTTATTACAATAATAAAAAAAGAAAAAAAAATTTGTCTTTATGAAGTATAAAGACTAATTTTCCATCATTATACAAAATTATAAAGGTAAAAATATTATACGAATATTGATCGTTACGTATAATTAAACTTCCTTAAATGAATCCCGAGCAAAGTTAAAAATAATAAATTTCAAAGAAGTCTTTTAATTTCACCCCAAATAAACAACTCAAAAAAGTAAATCACAAGTACTGACAGACCCGAATCAAATCTGTAAAACATGCGCAATCAAATGCAATAGAAAACTGCCCTTGAACACCAAGCGAACAAAATCTTTAAAGCTAAATAAATTTTTTACGAGAAACTTTAAAAAACTTTCTTTGTCATCTATATTAACTACAATTAAACTATATCTATCAAAATTCACAAATGAAATACAATATTAAATGCACACAAATTAAATAATGATAATAAGTAATATCTTTCTTTTACTTACGTAAATAAAATTTGTTTTAATTTTTTTACGAGACACTAGAGTCAGAAGAACGTACAAAAATCAAAAAATTACGAGAATAACACACTCGTAAATATCACGGTAAATGAAATCAATCACCATCCACAATTTAATACAATTCAAACTACAAACTAATAAAATATAGAATTATATTTTACAAAATACGCCTTCACAACTCTGCTAACATGAAGTGTCTAACGGAAATATCGAGGAAATCGACCTACTATGACAACGCAAGTCAAATAAAAATATAATAAATCAAAATAAAATCAGTATTCATAGATAATTTCACACAAATATTCACTGGAATGAAAAATTATTAGTTCAATATAAAATAATGTTTTTCTTCAAAATGTTGCGGGGAAAAGCCCATAGCATCATTGTTTGCTTTACCATACTTATTTGAACATTGTGAAATACCACCCCTTATCCTTTTTTCAAAAAATAATAACATATTAACATCAGTTAGCAGTTCTAAATTAACACCTGTTACTTTTAACATAGCATCGAATGCTAATCCTGGTGCGGTATAGTAATGTAATGGATCTAACTGATATATTTTGAAGCAAATATTTCTAAAATTTTCAAAGATGTCAGTTAATAGAAGAACGTCTGTTTTTAAATATAATTCTGCATATTATTTTAGTTTTAATTTTAAAAATCGACCATACTTTTTGTGCATGTTCATATTCAGACATAGATATACATATATGAATTATTCACTGAGCTATAAAATTCATTAATGTTAGGTAATTTTTGTTCTTCTAGTTTTTCCCAACTATCTAAGTATTCATAAGGAAAAACACCTTTACGTTTCAATAATGTAAAATATTCATCATTTTCACAGAAATTTCTGGTTACTACTTTTTGATTACCATCTAAATATGAGGAAAGTTTGTCTAAACTATTAGCCATGAATCTGAATGAATCTATAAATCTAAAATGAATTTTCGTATTGTTAATTTTTATTGTGAACGATATATATTTTTCTTTGTTAACTGGTAATAAAGTAATTTGACCATTTATTTTTAATGCTAACGTTTTAATTAAGAAATGACTGTCACATCCTGATAAGTGTGAAAAACGACTGGAACAACGTATGTATCATTATAATTAATATTACAAGACTGGTGTGCACTTTCTCGATATTTATCAGAAAGGTGACAATGGTCTCTAACTTTAACATCTACAGGTGCAAAAATGTTTCCACATATATGACAATTATTTGAATTTTGAAATTCCTGTTTTTCACAATCAGTTAAGAGAAATTATTTTTTTTTCATTAGAAAAAATATTTATTAATTATAATGAAAGTTGGAATAATTCTTCAGTAAATAATTCAATACAATTTTTACCTGTATACATTTTAAATTGTGAAATATTATCATCATATGAACATTTCATATAGTAGGAAATGCTAAAAGCTTCATGTTTATGATACTTCTGTAGGTTAGTATTAGGTGAATTTAATAAACACTTTTGTAAAATACTTTCTATATCAGCGTATATTACGAATGGGACTCGCTCTTTGTATTTAAAGTTCTTAAATTTTAAAATATTATTTTGTTCATTATAATTTTAACATTGTTCAAATTTTGACATTCAGTTAGATGTTTTAGTA